>CM040118.1:33535399-33920292 GCA_022559845.1 Amorphophallus konjac
TCCCCCCCCCCCCCCCCCCCCCCCCCCCCCCCCCCCCCCCCCCCCCCCCCCTAAAAAAAAAAATTGATGGCCCAAGGCCTGTCCTTCAATCGGTTAACAAATGTCATGAAATCTATATCTCGGAATTGTTGGTAGAAGTCCATGGAGAACACATAAGATCCTGCTTAAAATAGGGAGGTGGAAGAGCTCTATGAAGGGTATCTTTTCTGTGAAGTCCATGGAGAACCCTTGCTCCCTCTATTTGGGATCCTTCTTGCCCCTTGAAGGTTAAGATCCTTGTTTGGAGGATTTCTCATGGTACACTTCCTACGTGTGATCCTCTAGTTTACTTCTTGGATGGAATTGACACACGTTGCTCATAGATATGGGGGATTCAGCTTAAGGAAGCCTGAACTCATGTCTACATGGGTTGACACGGACACCCGTGTTGACTTCTGTCGACACGGGTTCAACCCTTTGGAGGTCATACCCTTTTTTTTCCTATTGGCATTTGCTTTAAATATGGGGAGGGAACGTGGGGTAGACAATTATATAAACTTGTTTATTTGAAAGTGGATAGTACCACCGTTTATATAAAAGAGAAAATAAGAATGTACAAGAGGGGAGTGCTCCCACCAACTCCCAAATACAAAAGATGGCAGACAACTCTCTGTCCCGGGAGCAAACAAGAGAAAAGCAACCACCTTGCCAATCTAAGCTGCCCCCTACCAGACACAACAAGAGACTATAAGTCAACCACCATATTTTGCCGACTACACCATCCTGACACGGAGCCCAAAAAACACCCAAAATGCTGAAATAACCAAAGTGTACCATGTCGGAATAAGCATTGCTCAAAAGGGGAATAGATATGATCCGCCCCTCTTCTTCCAGACCAAAGAGCAACCCTCTATTGAAATCTTTCCTCCTCCTCCGTCTCCGTCCCCCCTCTTCTACTAGATTTTTCTACTTTGACCTTCCTTGCTATATCTGCTTGTCATCTTCGTCGAAGTCTACAGAAGACAGACCTCACGTCTTTATCCACCCACACATAGGACACACCAATCAGACTAGCAACCTCTTTAGCCCGAGTCTCCATAAAACTTTCTACATTAGCTAGGATTTCTTTGACGTCCTTGCTAAGGGTCTCTTCTCCCTCCCTATCAACACTTATCCTCCCCTGATAGGCATCCTCAGTTATATCCACCTTCGCTTGAAAGTGCGCATCCTCCGACTCCATTGGGCGGGGGAGGGGGTAGTGCTAAGACTGGTTGTTGACCAACCCTTTCTAGAAGCAAAACGGCCGCCTCCGCCACGATGTCTCTCTCCGGAAGTCGAGGCTCCTCACGGCCAAGACGCTATCGGATGGGGCTTCCAACGCATAAATCATAGCCCCTCCTTCAAGGGCCAGAGGCGCTTGTCTGAACTACTCGTCGAACATGATGGAGAGGAGAGGTAGGGCCTCAAGGACTCCCCCCCCCACCACCACTCTTCAGTTATATAAACTTGTTTAATATATTTGTATTAGAAAGTCTTTTATGTAAATTACATTTGTGTTAAATTTTATCCAAGATCTTTAAAAGTTTAACGCTAAACTTGTCTAATTTTTATAAATATTATGGTATTACACTTTTTACTACTTTTTGTCACACTCTTTCCTAGTGTCTGATCATTGCATGGTGAAAAATATAAATTTAAATTCGATGTTCTCAAACTTAAGAGTATTGAACTTAAGTTACTCAACTCGGCCGCCTGACCTTATGATTGAATGACTGAGTTGAGAGTGACAAAATTAATCAAGTTAAATTTAATGACTTAGTCAATGTTTTATAGTATTTTTAATATGTGTGTATATATAATTATATTATTTTATTGTCACCGTGTCTTAATTTTCAAATTTTCTGTGTCCGACACCCGTATCCATGTCGACACGTGGCACCTGTGTCCGTGTCTCACAGATCATTGCTGTTGCTGTGTGTGTCACTCAGAGGAGGACAGTTTGGACCATCTCTTTTTGGCTTGCTCTTTTACTCGAGGTATGGTGGAGGATTTTTGCCAAGACTCAGATTAGTAGGCTCCCCTTCAGCTCTGTGGCTAAGCTATTCCTACTTTGGAATGGAAGGTGGGTGTGCAAGGGAGATTGCAAGATGTGGTGGCTTATCCTCCATTCTACCTTGTGGGCTTTGTGGAGGGAGTGGAATGGCAGAATCTTCAAGGAAGAAGCTAACTGGACAACGTTGTTAAGTTTGTACGTGAATGAGTTAGGGAGTGGGGTTCTTTTTGTAATTTGGACACTTGTAAGTCTTATATTTTTACTTTGTTGTGGGATTACGGTCTCTGGCTGGGTTCTTTTGTTTAGGGGAGTTTTTTTGTTTCTTACTCCCTCCACACTTGTATATCTCTGTTTTTTTTTTATATAGTCAGTGGTACCATCCACATTCAAAGAAAGATGGTGTATTGCAATGGAGGCAACTAAAGTTGATGATGCATTCATAAAGGGGCATGGAAGGTAAACTCAGATCGGCCAGATTGGCCAATCTGGAAGTGAGCAAACATCATAAAAAGCCCAAAAAGTATTCTCCATAAATAAAAAGGCATGCTCATGAATAAAAAGTATTTACACAAATACATAAAAAGTACATTTAAAAATATTATGTTTTGATGAGCCCTAGTGAGTCGACATTGGCCGATTCATAAAAGAATCGACCGATCCATAAAAGAATAGGCTGATCCACAGTTGATTTGACCAATTTCAGGCTGATTTGACCTGGGTCAGAATATTTTTTTAATTTTTTTCTTTTGAATAGGTTAGCTTTAAGGGCCAAAATCGGACAACCACGTGATGATTTCGAGTCGAATCGGCTGATCCAGATCGGGATTGGCCAATTCTTCATTCCATGTAAAGGGATGGAGGAAGCTCAACCCAGACAGAGGTGATGATCTCAGATGGTCTAAGCTACTGCTGGCAGTACTTTGGGCTGTACGTGAAGAAAGGAAGACAGATGTTTTCAGATAGGCGTTTAAAGCCCCCATTGGGACATTAACTATTCTCTTAATCTTGTATGACACTGGACTGCTTGTAACAATGGGGAAGGCTATCTGAATCTAGTTTGATTTACCCTCGTAGTACTTGGAAGTGTTGTTTTGTAATTTGTGGTCTTGGGATTGATGGAGATTATCAAGTCTATTGATTGGTAGATCTGATTGCATTCTTCACTTGGAGGCTGCATTGTCCTTTTCCTTAAAAATGAATTTTGACCTTCTGTCACCTTCTGAGCTATTCAACATGGACAATGTGGCTGGCTTGGTTGCTCTGGGATTGGTTTTTATCACAAGGGTCCTGTGATCAAATCCACCTGGTTGCACCTTGTTGTGTAGTCACATGTCATGACTTGATTCATTCTTTGTCAGGTAGTATCCATTTTAGGCTAAGCCTGCATGGTTGTCCTCAAAAAGCATCTCACAAGTTATAGATCCTAGCCACATATATATGGCCTAGTAATCTTTTCTCACTTTCTATGGCGACTAAATCGGTTCATCTTTGTCCTAGCCCCTAAATTCAGTGGATGTTCCACGCCATGGTGGCAGCACACCATTGTGTTTTTACCCCTACATGTACAAAGCCCTTTTCTATGGGTAGTGCTCTCCTACTGTCCAATATGTGATTGAATCAATATGGGGTCACCAGTTTAGCCTTGTTTGTCCCCAAAGTAGTCCATATTGTAGTGATCTAGTTCAGGAGTATGGGCTACTGATAAGAAAGGGCTACTGACACGTAGGAATAAAAAATATGATAGTACATGGCTGCTATAAATGAAGTTGTTACCATGTGTAAGGGTTAGGGGCCTTAGGGCAAGGATGAACTGGATTAGTCTCATATCAATATGTTAGAAAAAAGTTATTGCGCTACATATGTGAGGCTTGATCATAATTTTTGAGGCACGTTTGGGGACAAAACCATGCAAGCTTGGCCCAAAGCAGACGATATACCATGAAGGCTATATTGGGTCATGGCAGTATATTATTAGAGTGAGACTTGCATAGTATGGTATGGATTGATTCATTTAGGCAAAAGTTGGTATTCATGTAGTGATTAGGTCAAGAACTGGGCAATATGAGATGGCTACCCATAGGAAACGAGTACCTATGCATAGGAGTAATAATGCGATGATGTGGAGCTATACAATGTATGCTAATGTGTCTGGGGGTTAGGTTAAAGATGAATTGAGTCCCATATTAGAAACAAGAAAAAGTCAAAGTCACTGGTGAATCTTGCGTTCATAACTGTAAGGTGCCATTTTGGGTACAAAATTGTGTGGGCTTGATTCAACGTAGACCATCTTTTAAGGGTTGATTGGGTTGTGACATTGCATATAGGCTTGCATTTTGCTTTGTTTGGCATAGACTTCTATCTATCCTTATGCAGCTACGGTAGAGTTATAATGGTTCAAATGCAAGCCAGTGTCTGAAAAGAAGCTTCAGCCTCACACATATAAGTTCAAATCAAGGATGGTAGTACCGGTTTCGGCTAGGACCGAAACCGAAATGTACCGGTTTCGGTTTCGGCCGAAATCGGTTCAAAACATTCAAAAAGGCAAAAATTACAGTGAGCAGGTCCGGTTTCGGTCCGAAACCGGACGATTTCGGTCCGAAACCGGACGATTTCGGTCCGGAACCCTTAAAAAAGTTTTTTTTAGTTTCGGACTTGCTTAAAACCATTAAAAAGGTTTTTTTTAGTTTCGGACTTGTTATAGTGAGCAGGTCCGAAATCGTTTCGGTATGGGCCGAAACGTATCGGTTTCGGCCGATACTGCCATTTATGGTTCAAACATGGGGATCCAACATAATTATACGAATGATGGCCCCACATCCAGTGAATAATTTCTAGACTATCAAGTAGGGAAATAAATCCTAGCATGCAGTCTTAGTTTCAAGTGATCGTAGGTTTGAATAATTATGGAATGTGTTGATCTATGTTCCATGCATCTGAGTTTTGATTTATTTGTACTTTTTCTTGATCATATTTGTATTTTGGCTACTGCACCACCAGTTATTAAATCATCTTTTACAGTTACTGGTATTCTTGTTCATTAAATTTTTATAGATTGAGGGGCCAAAATCTCCTGAAGAAATGCTTGTAATCCTCCAACGGGTGAATGAAGAGACGAGTACAGCTCTTGTCACAGCCAGGCTGGAGGCTGAAGAAAGAAGAAATGCCTTGCGTCTGAGAGAGGAACAAGATGCTGCATATCGGGCTGCTCTTGAAGCCGATCAAGTATTGTGAACTTTTTGATCTTTATAAAATTGTTTGGAGTTTCCCTTTCTGGTTAATGACAATTTTCTTGTGGCATAGGCTAGAGAGCGTCAAAGAAAGGAAGAGCAAGAGAGATTAGAAAGAGAAGCTGCAGAAATTGAAAGAAAACGCAGGGAGGAGGATGAAGCCAAGGAAAGAGCGGCTCGTGAGGCAGCTGAGAAAGAAGCTGCACTAGCTAGAAGGCGGCAAGAGAAGGCTATGCTACTGGGCATTGAACCTGAAAAAGGGCCTGATGTTACACAAGTAAATCCTTGTGGACTTAAAGCCAATTGATGCTTTGGGCCTGCATAAAATTCATGACTATTAATATCATTATTTCTTATCTTCTTTAAGAGTGGTCTTGTTTATATGCAAATGAACCTATATTTGTTTCATTAGTATTCTAGTTGACATGTGCTCCTTAATCGCTGGATTTTGATAATTTAATTTGTGTTTGTCCTTTAATCTGCTAAGCTTTGCGTCCTTTGAATTGATGAGTAAGAATTCTACAAATGCCTTTTTGCAGTTTTGAGGATTGTTCACTTTTTGGACAATGAGGCCATGAGGGTTTGCTAATTGCATGTTTGCAAGGTTCCAAGCTAGTAATGGGAAATAAATTGCTTTATCACTAGTTGATCACCAAGGATTAATGAACAACATGCCCTTGGCCGAAATCATCTAGTGTCATTTCATTTAGGGTTTTTAGCTGATGCACACTTAGACCACCACATTGGTTTTCCATCTTTCAATCTGACAGAATTCCATGGTGTCAGATTTCTTTGGCCTTGTTCATTTGTACAACAAGGCAAATGTTGGAACACCTCAAAAGGTCAAATAACATAACTATATGCTTATTATTTGCTGCTTCTCTGCTCGTCATAGTCCCCGAAGATCTTCATGAAGCACATGGACCAAAACACTTGTAATTATCCTATCCTCCTCCTGAATGCTGGGGATAGTTTTAATCTGGTTCCATTATTCAGAACTCTGCATCTCTTGAGTTCTCTGTGTCCCAATGGATCTCAGGTTGAAATCTCTAGGGGATCAAAAATAAGAGAGGGAAAGAGGGGGAGTAGAGGCAGGTGTAAGAGAAAGGAGAAGGAGAAAGAGGAGGAGGAGGAGAAGGAGAAGAGGAGGAGGAGGAGAAGAGGAGGAGGAGATGCGGATTCCGATAGAGGAGGAAAAGGAGGATGGGGAATTTTGGGCAGTTGGGGGACTTTCTCTTCATCTCTCTGTTATCTCTTCTCTCCAACATGCCAAGATGGCACTGAGATTCAATCATCCATAGAGGTAATCTGTGTCTGGTCCTGCCTAATTATGCAGCCATTGGTGTTCCATTTATTCAGAAGAATGTGTGGTGGGGAGGTCACACCATAACGGCAACGCCCTTCCAGGAGTATTCAGGAGAATATATACCTCATTGTGCTGATGGTTTGCATTAAAGAATGCAGGCATTTCATGTAGGGGCTTTGTTGATCAAGTGGATTAATGACATTTATTTGTTAAACTTCATTCATCTCAATGCTCATATCAAATCATGGCTACAGTTTTTTTTGAAAAGTGGATGGTACCACATAATGTATTAAAAGTAAAAGAGAAGGGATGTACAAGTATAATCATTCAGCTCCCAAAATACCTCTACACAAATGTCTCCACACCGAGGAGGTGTTCCCCTAGTCATCCCCCCATCAAAAAGAAAAGTGAGGAGTTATGAGACTCCACTTTGCCAAGGTGTTTAGCCCATTCACACACTCCCTCACAAACAAAAGAGGCAATCCTATCCTCCACTCTGGCTTCCCTTTTGAAGATTCTGCTGTTTCTTTCACTTTACAAAGCATGGCTACAGTTAATTGCAAGGGTTATTGAAAGTGCAATAATCATTTGTAAAATATATTGAATTTCACTTCCTGTTTCTTGTTTCACCTCAGCTTGTAATTTGTGACATTACTAGATAAATCATTTCTTGCATTTGCCTCATGTTTTAATTCCCGTAACGATGGGTCATATAATTGTGTTTTTGATTATCATTTATGTCCCCAATACATTCAAGATTCCTATGAAGATAGCATAGGGTAGACAAACAGTCAAGCAATCTTCTTGGAAAGTGATTGCTTAACTGGTACCCGTTGTTTGCTTTGAAACATTTTGTTCGAGTCACCTGATCTTACAGAATCTTTCAATATTTGCTATTTGAACAATTGTTCTCAAATCAGCTGCTAAGATGATTTGTGGTAAACCCACTCTCCATGGGACCGGCACTTTCAAATGCTTGCCACTTTGAATATTTTTAGGATTTGATTTATTTTGAATTGGCATCCACAATCTTCTGAAGTCCAAAAAAATGAAAGGGGTATGCTGATTTCGCATCTCTTTCCTTGAACTTTACCCATGGAAACTTGGATATGGTTCTGCCATTAAGGACCATGGTATGATCATTTTTTAAAGAAAAGGAGTGGATTGTACCACCAATTTTATTACAAATAAGTAGAGGTAATACAATCACAGGTAAAGAGGAAATGTTCCTCTAGCACCTAGAAATAAAGAAAATGAAAGATGTCTGGCACTCGCACAGACTGAAAAACACTCCTCTAGGACTAGACACTAGCATGTAAAATGTGCCTTGTGCACACATGAGAAAGGATAAAGCTTGAAGACAAGGGTTTTCTGTATGAAATTCACTTCCCCAAAAGACAATGTCATTGCTAGTCTTCCAAATGCTCCAACAAACAACTTGAATAAGCATGGAACTGATCTTGATGTCATCCCCCTGCCTGGACCTGGACTTCATTTTACTGAAGAGAGACCATATATCCTCTACTATCTGAAATGAGAAAGATAAACCTGTTAGGCTGCAGAAGTTATCCCGGATTCGGATGCTGGTGTCGCACCGGAAGAACAAATGATCCACAGATTCCGGTTGATTATTACAAAGGCTACGTATATAATCACGGTCCGAAACCCATTTTCTGCAATATAATTTTGTGACAATATGTATCTGTGATGGTACTGACATGCAAGTCTTTACTTTCAAAGGAGTTTTAAACTTCCAAATCCTACCATAATGCTGGAAATCTCCACTGTGGTCATCAATGAGCTGATACAGTGGTTTTAGAGAAAAATTTCCTACATTCCTTGCCCAAATCACTCGGTCTTTCTGGTCAACATCTAAGTGAATAGTGTTCCATAAGTGCTGAAGTGACATATCTGATCAAATTTGTCATCCTTCAAGTCTCTGTAAGACAATACCTCCCAACGCACAAACCCTTTGTTCAGCTGAAAGCAATCACTAACATGCCGCCATCTAGAGGAGCTGGGCCTAAAGAGCATAAAGAATTATCCGCATAAAGAATTTATTCGTTAAGTAGAAGTTGCCAGCCCTTTTTCCACAAAAAATGTCTCTTCCATATCCCACTTTGACACAAAAGCCTTTCTCTATCCAAACTGCTGACCTTATATTCCAGTGGAGAGACATGAAAGGTTGATTCTCATACCAAATGGAAAAATTGAAGATCCCTTATATTGCTTGGATGGAAGCATGGTACATTCATTTTAGTTTGAAAATGCTGCAGCCTTGCTCTATCCTAAGTGGCTTTATAGTACTTCTAACTTGTCTTTCCTGGGAGTGTCATGTATAAGTTCCTTTTGACCATTCTTGGTTCTACGGGACTATGAAAGTTTGGAAAGCAGTTGAAATTGGTTGTAACATTCGGCCACTCAAGGAGGATTAATAACTACTTTCATTTTGTGGTTATATCTAGAACACGGTACAGAAAGTAAGGTTTAGTGAAAGTCACATTGCACTTGCAAGTTGGCAAAATGATTTTGTGGAGAAGAAACTGGGAGTATTTTTTTCATTTTCTTTTTATTTCCCAATTGACAATGGTGAAGTTTGTATTTCTGTGAAACCTCTTCTGGAGGAAGGGTAAAGATCTCACGGAAATTTACCTTCCTGCACAGACATGAGCTCTTGTTTGCTTGTCCAGTGCATTGTGTACACATGTATTTGTTTATCTTTTTATAACAGTTTTTTCGGTTGCTACCTTGAAATAGGCCCAAGGGAGGATTTGATGCAAGTATATTTCTTCCTCGTTCACCCCAAAACACACATACATAGAACCCCCCCCCCCCCCCCAAAAAAAAAAGAAAAAAGAAAAAAGAAAAAAAAGAAAAAGGAAGCTCTTTATTTAGGGGTCATTTGCTGTGCCCTAAAATGCTATAAAACATGTAAGATGCTGAAAAGCAGTGTCTTTTTTTTGTTTGGAGTGTCGTAAATTTTATCATGGTGATTTTGCTTATGTTTGGAGTGTTGTAAATTGCTGGATTTCAAAATTGATTGAGCTATGTGGCATTCTTTTTGTCCAGTTTTGGTTCAGTCCAAACCTATCAAAATTTGAAACTGAGGATTTTAAAATCAGGGAATTTTTTCCTCTGATTCTAAGATTGGTGATTTTAAAACCAATATTTTTCAGCATTTTATGTCAAACCAAATGATGTCTTAGTGTGGTAGCAAGAAACAAAATATTACCTGGAAAGAATGTGGAAGGAAGAAAAAAGTAAGCCCACATCAATCCCTTCTCCCTCAGGCGTTCCTATTTTTATTGGAGTGGTTTGGAGGGGTAGCACAGGTTTTTAATCCCCCCCCCCCCAAAAAAAAAAAAAAAAAAAAAAAAACTTTTGCTCATTCTAGTCATTTTAACTCGGAATATTACCTGGAAACTGGAACACTGTTGACTTAAAGGTTATGGCTTGCTTTTGTCCATATTACCCTTTGAGGAAGCATTTTGATTCTCAATCTACAGGCTTGTGCAGTTGTTTGGAATGATGTTTTGCAACTGTTATAAGTTGATCCAGCTTCATTTGGATAGATGTTTTTTTTTACCCTTGCTTGAGTGGCATGGCATGTGGGCAGAGGATGTTGACCCTAGAATTCTTTGAGAGTTTCAGATCAGTTGAGGGATGCCATGATTCATATTCTTTTTGTGTTGAGAGGCATCTTAGCAGATATAAACCCTTCTCTGCTGTGGGTACTCCACATAGAATGGAGGATCAATGTATCATATTCTTTGTTCAAACAAAGAAAGAAACATTCTTATATTATCTAATCCAAGTCTGAGTGATTTGGTCAAATATTGTTTAATCTGATTACGGTGATTAAATTTTAACTGGGGACAATGCGATGAGTGTTATCAACGCAGTAAATCTTGTTCTGGACTCCCTCTATGAATTGAGTCCAGGCTGTTGTGCTGCTTGTGCATCCATGGTTCAGTTAGTTGAGCATTGGAATCATAAGCAAACTGGATAGTGGATGTATTTTTTTTTGAGGGCCTCGGCCACAGTGGCAGAGACTGTTCAGATAAATCAAAGAAAGCCCTCTTACCCTAGCTTTGAACCTGGAGGTTTCCACCAACCTCCTACTCAATACCAACTGGGCCACAATCCACGGGTAACAGTGGATGCATTATTGGCTAATTTTTTGCTTGCCCATAGTGCAGATGGTGTTTCTGCTGTTGCATTAAATATTTCATTCAGAAGAAATTTTGGTATAACTATTAATAGTAGTCAATGGTAAGTGTTTGGTTTTGTTTTATGGTGTTTTATTATTTATGCATTAGAAGAATACATTATTGGAACATAGCAGATTTCTGAACTTGAAATAAAAATGTTATAATTCAGGCTGCAAGAGTCTCAAAACTCCCTCTCTCGTCCTCCCCAATTACCAACCTCCATGTTCTTTTTATATCAACTACAATATCAACATTCAACACTAGAAAAAAATGTTAGTATCAAAATCCACAATAATTACCTTTACTCCAACCAGGCAGGGTATTAGCTAGAAAGCTTTTTGCATGACCTGTGTAAATGTTGAGGCAGTGTTTTGACCTGAAAAATGTGTAGCTAAGTGAGAGGGAAAATCCATTTATCACATGGTGATGATAACGAATGGAAATTTGTACCTATCCCTGAATTAGCATATGCATAGTCTCATCTTCAATCAGACTGATTAATTAGATGTCCTTTTTTATCTCCCTAGTGTGTAAATTACAGAAGCTGAAATATGCTATTTGTGGTTTTCGTATAATTACATTGGAACAACACCATATATGAGCATAGGTACATAATCGAAGATTTCACTTTGGCAAGTTATTATGTCTATAGAACACCTTCAAAAAATTATTTCTATAGTATAGTTTATCTTTAATTTTAATAGCTGGTGACAAATTCATGGAGATATAGAACAGCATATAACATATCTTGCTTGCATATCCATGGTATTCGTGAACCTGTTTCTGAGTCTCTGCTTTGCTTTGCGGAAACAATATTATCTTTTTTGGGTACCAAACTAATGGATGAACTTTGCTCTTGCTCTTCATATTCATGCATTTAATATGGTTCATCTTGGTATCGTTGAGACATCTGCATTGTGAGGATTAATTTTAGTTATTGTAAATAGCTTTGACTAGTCTGGCCCCAATGCAGATCTGTATCTGAATAGTCAGGTAGTTATCCCACCTTCCAAAAAGAAAGTCAGGTAGTTATCCAACAAGGAAGTCTTATGGATATTCCATTTAGTACCTGTGGTAAGTGGAGTGGATCGGATGGTATAGTATCTACTCCGTTAGCTACCTCTCTGTATATGCATCAAAATAATCGTTCATATTAGCTGCGGCAATTAGATCTTTTGATCTAACAGCTGGGAGTGTTAATCAAGGCTGGAAGGGGAAGATACCCTAAAGAACTCTGCCTGTCCTGATTGGACCATCCTACTCCTTTAGGCATCAGCGCACCTTTGCCTTTTCCTCACATCCTCAGATCCCCTTACACCTGCCTCTCCTCCCTCTTTTATTTAGTGACATGACCTGGCTGTCTGCATGCATGCCCACCACCCTTCCCTACCCTCACCCTTACCTATAACAGAATCAGCCTCTCATGAGAACTGCCCAGTACTTGGCAGTGGTGGTAGCAATGTTGCTGGTCACAATTTTGATGAGCCTTCTTGCATGATGTGGCAGTGCTAACCAGCACTGCTCATGGCAGCAATCTCACCTGTCAATTGTACCTTCTCTCCCTTCCCTCCAGTTATCATCCCCTTCCATCCAGTTTGCAATCTGTTTCGGCCGAAACTGCCATCCATGTTGTCACGTGGACTATCACAAACGCAGGTCGTGGCCTAGATCATAACCATGGGCTCTGATACTATGAAGATTTTTCAGGTTTTATGTGGTTCTGTGTGAGAAGGTGAAGAAGAGAAGAGGAGCAGAGGGAAGAGGAGAACAAAGAAGGGAGATGGAGGAAGAACCGCAGGGAATCACATAATCCCGCTCTTGGCGGATGCGCCCCTCTTTTAGCATTGTCAAATTAGGATAAACACTACATCAAAGTCTAAACTACCCCTGTTGCATAGAGACCTGCTGGGGTGTTTTTGGAAGAAGAAAAAGACATGAATAAGTTAACTGGATCCCTCTTATTGGGTCTGATGATGAACTGGTGTCCCAATAAGAGGGACCTACGGTTATGACTTATGACCTAAGAACCAGACCGGATCGGCCCATTATTGGGCTGGTATGACTTCACACAATAGACTTATAAGACCAAATTCTAGACATCTTACTTTCTTCTCTTTCTTTTTCTCCAGTTGTCTGCTAACCTGATGCCATGCCCATATGTTGTACAAATGGTCTCTTATGCAAATGTTCATCATCATTAATTTCTTTTGAAAGAGTAACTGTCGTTGCATATATATTTGTATGTATATATATATATATATATATATATATATATATATATATATGTATTTGTGTGTGTGTGTGTGTGTGTGTGTGTGTAGATAATGGCCAGGGCAGTTGGTGTGTCCAGTCTGCACTCTAGCAGTCAAGACATCGATCTGATGCAAAAAAACTGAAAAAAAAAAACAAAAAAAAGGAAACAATTACAGCTTTTGCACGCAGATGGTGCCTGCGTGGGTGTATGCATGCAGGAGACACGGTGCCCACATGCATGGACACTGTTTCTCGCAAGGATGCCAGTTTTGGTTTCGATTTTGGAAGGATGGCAATTTCAGTTTCGGTTTTAACCAAGTCCGAAATCGAAATAGTACCGGTTTCGGTTTCAGCCCCGAAACCAAATAAAATACTATTTTTTGTAGGGGAGTTGGTGTCTGGTTTCGCTTGGTTGGTTTCGGATCGTCTATGGGGAAAGCCGTCTGATCAGTTGATTGGATGGCATGGATGGCTTCTGCATGCAGAAACACTTACGCGGTGCATCCGCGTGCCAGAAATGCCTGAGAAACCATGGATGGCAGTTTCAGCCGAAACCGATACGTTTCGGGAAAGTCGTCATCTGCATGCAAAAACACTTGCGCGGTGCATCCGCGTGCTAGAAATGCCCGAGAAACCATGGATGGCAGTTTAAGCCGAAATCGATACGTTCGTATCGGTTTAGGGTTTAGCGTTCGTATCGGTTTCGACTGAAACTGTCATCCATGGTTTCTCGGGCATTTCTGGCACGCGGATGCACCGCGTAAAATCGATACGAACGTATCGGTTTCGGCTGAAACTGCCATCCATGGTTTCTCGGGCATTTCTGGCACGCGGATGCACCGCACAAGTGTTTCTGCATGCAGAAGCCATCCATGCCATCCAATCAACTGATCATACCGCTTTCCTTCTTTCTCACTCTCTTCTTTTTCTCACCATACTTTACCCTCCATGAATTTTGGTGTGCCGGAGGCACACACCACCTTCTCTCCCTCTTCTCTCCCCACCTACCAATCCGGTGTCTGGTTTAGGCCATGTTTGGTGTAGCTTTGAATTGAAAGCAGTTTTAGACTTCCATAGACTTTGACCCAGTTATTTTGAGAATATTATAGACCTTGGAAGCCACTTATGTTTTGTGGCTTTTTTTGGCTTCCAACCAAAAGCTCCAAATTATAGTTTCCTAGATGGAGGGAAAAGTGGGTTTGTTAGAGAAGATTTGACTTTGTATTCATCCAAAACCACTTTTAACCATGCCTAACTTATATTTTTTATATTGAAAGTGGAAGCCAAAAGTGACTTCTAGCCGAAGGTTTTGTCCACAACCTTAAGGTGTTGAGTGGGGAGGGCTCCACTATTATAACTATATCTTATTTTATTTTATTTTCCCATATGGGACTATTCTAACACGTCCACTCACGTGCATGTCAATTTTAGGCTTTGTCACGTGGACTATCACAAACGTAGGGCGCCGCCCAGATCATAACCATGGGCTCTGATACTATGAAAGATCTTTCAGATTTTACATGGTTCTGTGTGAGAAGGTGAAGAAGAGAAGAGGAGCAGAGGGAAGAGGAGAATGAAGAAGGGTGATGGAGGAAGAATCGTAAGGAATCGCATAATCCGGCTCTTGGCGGCTGCACCCCTCTTAGCGTTGTCAAATTAGGATAAACATTACATCAAAGTCTAAACTACCCCTGTTGCATAGAGACCTGTTGGGGTGTTTTAGAAGAAAAAGACATGAATAAGTTAACCGGATCCCTCTTATTGGGTCTGGTGATGAACCAGCGTCCCAATAAGAGGGACCTATGGTTATGACTTATGACCTAAGGACAAGACCGGACCGTCCCATTATTGGGCTGATCTGACTTCACACAACCGACTTATAAGATCAACATCTAGACATCTTTGCTTTCTTCTCTTTCTTTTTCTCCAGTTGTCTGCTAACCTCATGTCATACCTATATGTTGTACAAATGGTCACTTACACAAATGTTCATCATCGTTAATTTCTTTGAAAGAGTAATTGTCATTGCATATATATTTGTAAGTGTATATATATATGTATGTTTTGTGTGTGCCTATGTATATATGACATCTCGCGAGAAGCTAGCGAGTGAAGACAGACAAGACGACGGCAATGGACGCAAAAGGTGCTCCTCACCGGCTGTCTTCTCTGTCGTGCAGGCGCTTCTTACTGGCCTGAGACTCTCCGAGTTGGCCATGGCCGTCGCGGGTCTCTTCTTCTCCAGCTGCCTTGCCCACCGGCTGACCTAGAAGGGCCCCACACACTGGCCCCTCCTTGGCATTGTCCCTGTTCTCTTCCTCCACCTCGTCAACGTCTACGATTGGGCCACCGCCACCCTCGCCCGCACTGGCGGCACCCTCCCTGCAAGTATTCCGGAGAAGAGAAGAGCCAAACTTATATGCTCAGGAAAGGACAGAGGAAGGTTCTCTATTTTATATGTGGGGATGGGAAGCGGTGTTTTCTTGGGGAAAAACGAACACAGAGGTGGGTGTGTCATGGTTGAGCAGTTTGACTTCGCGAAGTGTTTTAATTCGGAAGTGGAATTTGCTACCACCCACTGTTTTTGAAAGATCTTGTCCAATGTTTTGAAGTCATCTCTATGTCAAATGTTCTGCATTTAGCAAAAATCGTTATTTTCTCAGAAGTCAAATGCTGGGTGGAGAGAAAACCACTGGGTGCTCACAGCGGTGGCGTGGGACGTGGGTTCTCACAGCGGCGGCGTGGGACGTGGGTTCTCATGGCGGCACCGTGGGGTGTGGGTGCTCACGGCGGCAGCGTGGGTGCTCACGGCGGCGTGGGGTGTGGGTTCTCACGGCGGCGGCGTGGGACGTGGGTGCTCACGACTTCTGTGAGACGTCTTCCTTGCGTTGCATGCCTCTGCCGGGGCCTCTTTTTGCCGTGAGAACAAGTCGTCGTCTTCTCTGCAGAAATAGGAACCCTATTCCCTGTTCGAGGTGAGGAGCAACTGCACGACAGAGAAGACGTGCGAGTGTAGGATTGCCGCCTTCCACCTTTTGTGTCCACGGTTGCCGTCTTTTCTGTTGTCACTCGCTAGCTTCTCGCGAGATGTCATTTATGAGAATAACTTGCAGCATGTTTGGTTCACTCTTCACGCAACATCCTTCCTCTTTTACACCGTTGGATGAAGCCTATTGATAGGTTGAGATTTGGTGGCAGTAGGATCCATTGCCACCGGTGGCAATGGATCTCTCTCTATATATAGATAGATTGATAGATAGATAGATACATAGATAATGGCCAGGGCAGTTGGTGCGTCCAGGCTGCACTCTAGCGGTCATGACTTCGATCCGATGCAAAAAACTGAAAAAGAAAAGCAAAAAACAAGAAACAGCTACAGCTTCTGCACGCAGATGGTGCGCGCGTGGGCTTCTGCATGTAGGAGACACGGTGCCCACATGCATGGGCACTGTGTTTCTTGGGCATTTCTGGCACGCGGATGCACCGCGCAAGTGTTTCTGCATGCAGAAGCTCTCCGTGCCATCCAATCAACTGTTCAGACGGCTTTCCTTCTTTCTCACCCTTTCCTTCTTCTCATTATACTTTACCCTCCATGAATTTTGGCGTGCTGGAGGCATGCAACACCTTCTCTCCCTCCTCTCCACCCCCTCCCTTCTTCTTAACCATTGGATCAAGATCCAACAGTAGGGTGCTTAGATATGGCCAGGCCATGTCAACTGCCATGGTTGTATCATAACTGGTGCCAAAGTAAGAACAGTGTCATTTACGCCAAAACCACAAGGTTCAATCTCCGATTTTCAATGTACACCATCAACCCTTTTTTAAAATCATTAATCTAGCTACAAAAAAATCCATATATTGATTACTAATAGTGGAACTGATTTCGGTGTAGATTGAAAATTGAATCAAATGGTTTCGGAATACACAACATCGTTCTAATTTTGCCACTGGCAGCAACGGCACCTGCCCGCTGTGCCGTGCCCTATCTAATTTTACTGGCATCCCATGGACTATTCTTCTCGTGTTGTGCACCACACACACACACACACATGCACGCACGCGCGCGCGCTCACACACACACACACACAAAACACTGCAATGGTGGACTTTGGGCAAAGCCTGGGCACCATTTGATCGCACGTCTGTGCTATCTGATGGTATGGCACCAAGGTGACATCATCACCTGTGCTGAACAATGGATGATGAAATGGAGCCGGGCTTTGCTGGAAACAGGCCTTTCCATTTCTTTCTTTTTGTTTTTGTTTTTAAATGAGATCACCCAGTCAGAATAGGGTGGCGTGATGCAGTGCATTGCCGGCCGGTGAACCTCCAGATGCAGTTTGGTTTCTTCACAGCGTGTGAGAGGGCTTATGTTATGGCCATCTGAACCTGCTGTTCCACATGATGGGACGGCCGAGCTGAGGTTTGCCTTCAGAACCCTTCAATTTATGGGGTTTGTCCCATGATTTACGGGCCCATGGTGCAATTTGAACCTTGAAGGACAAGTCATCTGATGCCATGTTTGTTCTTTTAGGGTGGGAATTTTCCTGTCAAATGGGGCATGCTGGGCAGGATCTTGGGGCTTGTCAATTCAAAGGGCCATTGGGTATTAATCCAACAAACCATCTATCATATGGCCAAACCACACAATAGCATTTTTCTATGTGGATATATATTGTACTATATATTAGGTATATTGGCTGAAGGATTATATCTTATGTGTCTTTAATATATTGTCTCAATTGTGGTCTACCTAGGGCAAGGGATACATTGTGCACCTTTCTTTAGCTAATCAATTTTGAAAGGTTATATTGTGGTGGCAATGGGTACGTCATGCTCTCCCCCACTGTGTGCGTGCCCTGTGCGTGTGTGTGTTTTGAATGTTTAGTCCCTCCAATGATAGTGACAATTAGGGGAAAACATTAGCACACAGCATGTGCTCCAGAACTGCTGTCAACAATTATCTTAACTCTGTTGGGAATGATTTTAGCAGTTAATCATTTGTTCTGTTATTTCTCATGCATCAGTGGATTACCATAATTCATGTAGTGTATTTCTCCTAGAATGCTATGGTCATTTTTTTTTGCTCTGAAGAGAATGTCCGTGAGAATGGATTTGTAGGAGATTGCTCTTTTAGATAACTCTCACGTATTAGTCCAACCGTACAGTTGTTTATGTATTTAAAACTGGTGTTCTCATGTGAGCTCCCGTTATGTAAGATAAATCTGCCGTCTGGAGCAGAGTTTTATTGGACTTTATTATCATCATTCAATATTCAAGGTCATTCCAAAAGAGAAGTGGGTTGGGCTTTTTTTGAGGGGGGTGGGCAAGTAACTCTGGGTCCTACTTTCGTCAGTCAGTGCTCATGATGGATTTGCAACTCAATCAAAGATTTGGGTCGTCATGTTAGTTGATTATAGCAATGGTGAATGCTGATTAACCTTCGTAACTTGTGTCGCCAGGCCTTCGACTCTTCATACAGAGTGGAGTTTTCCTTGTTTTTTTCCCCCTTGTTTGCAGCAGTAAACTACTTTTCCCCCCCTCCCTATCCTCAGTTTAATCAAATTCAATGAATGTACGACACAAATGCAATTTCTTCCGGTTGTTGTTGTAATGTGATAGGTTGTTTGCTACAGGGAGCTGACCCAAATGTTATTTCTTTTAGGTACTCATAAGGTTCCCCACAGGAGAACGCAAGGAAAGGAGGTTTCATAGCTCAGCAACTGTGGAGTCTCTGTACGATTATGTTGATTCATTAGATTGCCTGAAAGCTGATAAGTACAGATTAGTCTCAAACTTCCCCCGTGTGGCATACGGCCCAGATAAGCTCTCATTGACCTTGAAAGAAGCAGGTTTGCACCCACAGGCCGGTCTCTTTGTTGAGGTGGAATCATGACCCCTTCCTGGTTATACTAAAGTTTGACAGACATAGGCGGGGAAATTGGATTACAGGCATCACCCTTGTGATCCCTTTTTTCCCCTTCGTCATTTTTCATCTTGTTATGTGTAGAATGAATGCGGTAATTAATTGTGTGGACATTTACCTATTGATTGCGGGGTTCTGCTTGTTAACGGGGGCCTAGTTTTGTTAAATGGCTGGGCAACCGCGCAATCTGCTAGTTATAAATTGCGTCTATAATATGTTCGGCTATTGCTTATTCTTTAACCATGTATGGGAGGGAGATCACTAACAATTTGATTTGGGGTCCAATACCGTCCTCGATAAGAATTATCAGGTACCATAACCATGGCCAAGCTCTCTCTTGTTTTTGGCGCATGAGAGAGCCGTCCCCTACAGCGCACCACCTGATCTAACGCACCTGACACCTCTCAGGTTGGGGGCCTACACGAGGGAGCGCCGTCCACCGTGCGACATCGGTTAATTTTAACCGGAGACTATTTTTCAAGTTTGATTACTTCCGGTCCAATTATTTCAGGAAATGTTAAACCATGCAAATCATGATTGGTTGGCTCCCAACTGAAAGTGCTGCTTTCAACAATGGAGACACAGAACGTTTCAAATAGGTATGCAATTGTGAGAAGTTAAAAAAATGTTCAGAATACGAAGGTTAATATTATAGATGATACAAAAATTTCTAAAAAATAGTCAAGCAGTTGTTGGAGATTATTTTTGTTTGGTTTTTTGTGAATATCAAGAGAATTAAGCCCAAATCATTTGTAGCCCGAGCTGTAGCTCTTTTTGGTAGTGAGCCACCCCTCGACATGCGAAGTCTGCGGTGTCAGAACTAAAGTGAATCCTAGGTTGATATTTTCCCAACATTTTTGACCACCGGTGGGAAGTAACAACATGACCTCACAGTTGCTAACGGAATGTTTATCCAACATTCGCATCCATAGTATTGGTTGGATATTATTCTTAATGATGATTAAAAGCCGTTATAGCCTTGCCAAACATGATTCAGCGTACTCGAGTCTCCTCTCTCTATGGTTTGTTCAACGATAAGAACGATAGATTTTGTTGTTTCATTTCTGAAAGGTAAAGACATGCGTTTGTGTTGTACTTTTTACAAAATGGATGTAATTACAGGAATTGGCATTTAGCTAAAATTTCAGTTTTAGGACTTTTGAAATTTAATGCACAGTTACATTAGACTGAAAAATAAAAACCACACAAATCTGTCAGATTAAGTGACCATATTTGAAAATCCAAGCATTTGTAGCATATCAAATGTCAAAAAACACTGAAAAATAGTATTTTATACAGTATTTTACACCATAACAAATAACACCCAAATAGAATAAATATTTTCACTGCCAATTAAATAAAAGTAATAATGGTAACTTCCTTTTTGACGTTATTACATCACATGCCGGGAATTCGGGATTGTCATTCTCATTTCTTTTACCCTATTATGTGCATAGAATCCGGGACCCCCCCCCCCCCCCCTTTTTTCCCCAGCTTCAGGCTCATACGAGACGGCAACGCCAGCGCACAGAGTGAAGAATTGTATGGGTCGTGGTTTTCGTTTTCAAGGGGCTAGGATTTGTGTAACAACTCCTCTCCTACACATTGTCATGTAATCGCAACTAGGCCCAGCCCGCCCTGGAACCATTGCCAACGCTGGCAATGGAAGAGCAGTGTGACCGGTTTTAAATTTGTATAATTAAATCTCAAGTTTTCAATTCACATTGTTCAACTTTTTATAATATCATAAATTGAACTATATATTAAAAATTATTCAAATCTGATGTTAAGATTTTATATATTATAATATCAAAAATTATATTATCTAAGTCATTTATTTTATGCTCTTATGATCCGTAATAAATAAATGTTGAAATTACATGACTTTTAATCCTCAAGTAATTTATTAATATTAAATTTTTAACTAAATAAATTTAAATCTAAAATTAAATCATATAATTTTAAAATTAGTGACATCACTATTTCCGATGTGATTGATCTCAGCGGATCTCTCTCTCCATAAACTGTACCGCCAATAGATGCAGCAATATGTTGCGTCAACGATAGTACAAGTGAAACTCTATAGGCCTAACATAGCAGGTTGATATATATATATATATATATATATATATATATATATATATATATATATATATATATATATATATATATTGTCGGTCAGTGCAGCAACGTGATGTATCGGAGGCGATGCAACAAGTAGAATTAGAGATGTCAAAAATATCGGTAAATTTGATTACTCGCATCATCCGACCCGTGACGAGTCAGATAAATAGATATTAATTTAGATTCGGATATGTTTAATTTCATACTCGGATAGGATATGGATTTAGTCTACTCAAATTCATACTCAATCCGAACTCGTTCTTAATAATTTTTTATGCATGTTAAGTCTATGATTTTAAAATGAACTTATCCCTTTGCCCTATTGTTGGGTTTGAGTTTGACATTCTTATTAAAATTATAAAGATATTTTTATAAAATATAAAAAAAATTTTGATAAAAAAATTATTGATCGGACTTCTCTTTTTTCACTTTTCATATTTTATAGACGGATACAGATATCTGCGGATATATTTATACCCGTGACAGATATACTCATAATCACTCCTGTACAAATAATGGGTACTATCCGAGTATAATATTTATAAATTTTTTACGAATAATCAAATCCGATCCATTTAAGTAGAACTCTTGGCAACATAGTCCTGACGCAGCAGTCAGACATCTACACTAGGTTAACATTAGATAGGAACAGTCTTCTATAATCATTGGATCTAGAGGGCACAATAGGGCCAGCCAGCCAACAACCAAGGGGCTTGGAGGGGGGATACGACTAGCTGGTGTTCCGTAGCCAGCAAATCAAGCAACGTCGACGGGATCGGAGCGTTCTCCGACAGCGGGCGTCCCAACCGGGCGAGCCGGCAACGTAAGCTGGGAATCCAAGTGGGCAACTAAGCTCTCGCAACGAGACCTCGCCATGCAGCCAAACGATGAAGTCAAGCAACTCGGTCAGTTCAGCTCGTTCCAACCCCTCGACAAACTCGTGGATGATTCCCTCCATGATCTGCTGCTTCGTGCGAACGCTCGAGTCTGGCAACTCAAATGACATTGAGGGATCTGAATATCCTCTGAATAAGTAGCAGAAGAATGCTGGTTTCCGATTTAAGACGCCAAGATCACGAGTCCACCGATATCACATCCTACTCTTTGCCAATGATCCAACAGTGTTCACTGATGGCAGCTTGGAGTCCCTTCAAAAACTTGTGAATTATTCAGGAAGATTATCAGGTTGCATCTGATCAAAGAATCAATAGAAGCGACGGTTGCTTCCTCTTCTTACTAGTCATGAAGCTTCCCAAAGTAAGGAAGAGGTTTAGCATTTTTCAGGAAGCAGCTTCGAGTCATTTAATACATAATAAGCCTTTTCCCTTCAGAGCAGGATTTGTAGTGCTGGTTGTACCGGCCATGCCGGTTCCAGCCAAGTACGGTCAGACATGGCCGGTACGTTCTTATTGTACGACCCACACGGTAACGAGATGGTTTGAAAATTATAAAAAAAAAACAAGAACAGTAGTGGATCAACCACTTTGACTCTGTTATCGGCGTCGAGTCTTTTTTTTGATTTTTTATGCATAAAAATATTGTTAGAGGTTAATTTGTAAAAAAATCATTTGTAGAAATATATTAACAGATATATCAATGTGTAAATCTAAATTGTGCAAAAATATCATATTTATTTACATATATATCATTTATTTTTATCAACAACTTACAAAAAAAAATTACACTTAAATGACACTTATGCATTATTTGAATTAACCCAATGATATGTCTACTGATATATTTTTAAGAATAATTTTTTTACAAATTCACCTCTAATAATAATTTTCATGTAAAAATCTTTTTTTAAAATTTATTGAGCCATCCCATCATTGTATGGCCTATAAGATATGTGGGTGGTGGGGATCTACAATTCTTTTCCCAAAAAAACAAAAAAAGAACAGAACGAAGAAAATTTTGCACCTGCCCTGGTGCACGAGCCTGGGGGCGGCGCAGTTCTCTTCTCGTCACATGCACTACAGAATGTGGATTGGGCTTCACACGCTGCAGGCCGGCTCACTGACGCCGTCATCATCTTTACGCTTAGCAGAGGGCACCCTTCAGACACACATTGCACAACGTTTGGAAGAGAAGGGGGTAGAAGGGGGTATCAGGGTGACAGCATCTCCGTGGAATTAGAAAAAAAAAATGAAGCTGATTGTTCTACCTACTCAACCCCTACCATAGGAAAGCGGGCCAGAAACTTCACCATCAGGAGCAATTCGAGTATGAAACTAGGGGGAAAGAAAGGGTTCCATGGGCAATCCGAGTTCCAGGATTCTATTCCCCAATCTGAGGGAAGACCCATAAGAAATATGAGAGATTCTTTTTTTTCCCCCGACACAATCATACCAAGGAAAATTATGAGGCTAATAATACATGAAACGCCCACCTAGATATAAAGCAAAGAAATAACAGCATCATACTGTTTAAGATCTTCACACAGACAGTCCCCCCATGCTTCAACGCTTAAAAAGCATCACTACCACCACATGCAAAAAGGGAAAAGACTGTCCCTGTTTCTAGAGTGGTTAATGGGGTCCCATCTTCTTTTAACCTCAAATGTTGCAGAGAGCGACAGGGGATATAGACTTTATAACGTTTACTAAATAAAACCTCCGGATTCCTCCTGCTGCTTCTTGGTCCCCTCCAAGGTGGCCCCTGGTCTGTTCAAACTACTCCAACCCAACATATTATAGAGAGAGATTCTCAATCTCACCACCGGCAGCTGAGACACGAGCTTACCTTCCCAACTTCTCTTTAAAATGCATTTCCCGTATCCATGCACATGTCTTGTCGGCCAAATGTACAATTACGCTAACCACATGCTTAATGTTCGTGGCCGCGCAAGTTAACAGATAGAAAGAAAACAGTCCTTGTTCTAATGCAGAGACAGAGGAACAGAGATCTTCACATTCACAGATATACTGGACTTTAATGCCTATCCTGAAAGCCAATCAACAGGCCAGAGACATGACAAATTTTGAAAGTGGGGCACAGGTCACCTTGGTGTTTCATTCTCCATGGTCAGGAGCAAAGGCTCATCAGTGACTGCTGCCTCCTCATTTACTTCGTCATCCTGAAGCTCTGTCACGTCCAAGTTTGCAGACATGTCTTCCACTTCGATCTTGATAACATCCTTCCTAACGCCAATGTCAGTCATGTACCTACCTGCACAATACATCCCTGCAGTGACGGTGGCCATCCCTACGGGACTCGCCATCAACAGCTTGAAAGGAGTAGACAGAACAGCTGCCAGGGGAACATTGAGGAATGCTGAAGCTTGTCCACTTTTTCCTGGGCCCGTCTTGTCGAGGGTGAGGAGTCCAGTCTTGCAGTAGAGTGCAAAGTCCTCGCAATTGTTCTGGAAAACGTCATAGTTACCAAAACCACTTTGAAGTAGATACATTGCTCTGTGGATCACTGTTTCTGGAGGATCCGATGCAGCTGTAGTGCAAGTGCCACCACGAAGTTTCGCAAGGAAAACAGAGGGTGGCACTCCATATTCAAAGATGTACAAGGAACCATTGTCAAGGAAGCAATCCAAGCAGGTGAGGACCACCCCACTGTTGGGTTGCTTAAAACCGCAATCAGGAAAAATTGGGCAAGTTGATGGAGCCTTCGAGCTGATGTCAGAGGAGCCGAAGGATGAATCCATGTCAGATGAATCCTTTTTGCGGGTGAAGTGAACCACTTTATTCCCTCCAACGTAGATTCCTGCACTTATTTGTAAATTGTGACTAGTAGTAACCAACAGATTCAGGACATATTAAGATTCATTCAAAGAAAGACAGCTTGGGCTTTATATGATGTGAGATTTGGCAAGAGACTAAGCTTCATTGAATAAGAGACAGGATCTAAGTTCCTTTCCTTTTCACTTTTCTTTAGTGACAAGTGAAGATGAGATCACTTCTTGATCAAGTTTCAGTGCTATAAAGTAAGATAAGCTTTAAATTCATGAAAGTTCAGAAAGCAGACAAGAAGTAAATGCAGTTTTATTCCTGTGCTTCCCCAATCAGCCTTGGGAATATGACCAAACAGTAATATTTCTATTCTTGGAACATGACAAGTAGTACGATTGCCTAGGCAGATTGTCTCGGCATCAAAGTGGACACCTCGGTTCTAAGGCACTCCTTTCTGATCTTTCTTTGTTTTTATTTTAAATCTTTTATATATGACAGCTTAAACAGTAATGAGACCATTTTGTGGGGACTACTCCCCTCCCTTTTGTTCATTCCTATCTTCTATCTTTTGCATTTTATAAAATGTGGTACCAACCACTTAAAAAAAATCGAAATGAGAGCATTTTCTAAAACTTTTTAAGCACGAGCATCTATGTATTAGAATGGCAAACTGCAACAGACAAACCCTACAGAACAGTTTAATCGGATGTTGAAGTTCAGATACACATTGTAACTAGACATAAAGATAAATTCCATTATTGCTGACGATAATGTACATATGATAAACTTGATCCTAATACTCAAAGGACATTGAAGAAAATGAAGCAAAATAAATTTACAAGTGGTAGTGTCATTGCCCAAAGTTATCAAGGACCAAATTAACTTAGAAGCAATGAGGCAATTACAGTTGTGTAAAGGTGTAAATAACCTACTAATGTACATGGATGTGTTTAAACAGTTATATCTTTTTCAGCAATTATCCAAATCATCAAAATAGTCAAAACATTCAAGCAAGACCTACTTTGGGAAATATTTCATGTAGCTACCACTTGTAATTGAAACTTCAAATGGTGGCAAACACCAATGACAAAAGACTAATTGCTTAGACAGTGGTCCATGGGTACAGCGGTCCATGGGTACAACCGTAGGCAGAATGTATTTATGTATATAACAAAATGGTTCAACAAGCAAAACAGAAAAGTCAAAACAAGTGACCAGGATCAATTATGAAGCCTTTAAACTCTATCAAGTTTAAACAACTTCTGTTTATGGGAAATATCGTATCATGGGATGAACAAGTGTAATGAAATAATGTGACAATAAGTGAGTCAGAAGTATTACAGTGTCAAAAAAGACATCTTCAAGAAAAGGGACTAACACCAACAATGAAACTCCACAAGATTGGCTTACAGTGTTGAATGGTTATGCACTTCTGTAAAAAGATTAATGGACTAACCCAAATTCCCAGGAATTTTATCACGCATGAGTGGCTTATATACATAGGAACAACACAAAGCAAGAGCGTCTGCAGAAACAAATGAATACAATTTATATGAACTGAAATAGTGTAAGTGATACTGTTTCACGGGCGTGCAATAACGTTGATCCAATTTATAAGCCCTATGGAAATCCTAGTAAAGTCAAATGAAAAAATAACATCTGTCCCTTTGCTCTACCATAACAAAACGAAGAGCAGGAGAAAATACCAGGCAAGAGAAAGTAGCATGTTTTTTTTTTTGGAAGTGAAAGTAGCATGTTAAACTGACAAGAAATGACAGATTTTGA
This sequence comes from Amorphophallus konjac, assembly GCA_022559845.1. Lineage (NCBI taxonomy): Eukaryota > Viridiplantae > Streptophyta > Magnoliopsida > Alismatales > Araceae > Amorphophallus > Amorphophallus konjac. The sequence continues at coordinate 33,561,944 of CM040118.1, forward strand.
AAGGGAAAACAATAGCATTACCATAACTCTTAAAAAATATTCAAGTTTTGCTTAGGGATTGTTTCTTTTAAAAATTAAGGGTGGGTTAGTTCCTGGGTTCTAATACATAGAGTTTTGCTTTTATTCTGTTGTGATGCAATCCCACACTCGAAAAGCAAAAGGTATAGAAAAGGAAAAAGGGAAAAACTCTTCTCTTGGCGAAAAACACATGATGAGAACAGATAGATAAGACATAGTTCAAATACGGTCGAGCACCACTCATGAATACATAAGAAAAAGGTAAACTAAAGGAATCATGTAAAGGCAAGTGCTAGACAAGAACCAAGTAGTGAGAGGTTGCAGGCCCATCATGGCCTTTTCTGACGCATGAGAATCTACATGCAGCTTTTGATATAAAATGAATCTCGGCTTTCCCACTGCACACATCCAATAATCCAGAGCCTTATTACGCTGATGTGCTATATAAAATGAAAATTGAGCCAATAATTCAATGAGAAGAAGTAGAGAGCAACAATATAAATGGACCAACAGAAGACGGGAAAACAGGAATGAACATTAGGATTCCACCTTCAGGTGCTCGCTCTCAAAATGTGTTTGTAAAAAGATGTGAACATCATATACCCAGCATAGTCAGTTAATTACCATTCATCAGATTATGTACACAATCTAGAAACCGAAAGCTGATTGAAGATAGACGCCGTTGCAAAATTAGATAAGATGAATGAAGTTGGAGTTCATTAGTTAGATTTAGGAATAGAATTCAACACGATCCAAGGAGCAGCAGCCACCTAGAAAGTCAATTCAAGTCAATTACGCTAAATTTAGTAAGGGAAGATCATCGGATCCCCTGCACATCAATGGAAGAAAAATGATGGAAGAATCAACATTGTCTGGAAGATCATGGGGGAGAACCAATTGAAGAGGGGGCGGCAAACTAAGCAAAAATGTGCAGACACACCATCATCAAGTAGTTTGATGACAAGCAAAAGGCACAGATTCTCCACCACCTTAAGCATCGACATCAACACCGACCAGCAGCAACAAAAATCCATGCTACACTTGCCCGGAACAAAAATGAAGGGTATGGAGCAACCCCCAAAAAAAGAGAAAAACGACCCAGTTGACCTGGGTGCATGCAAGCGCAAAATCAGGAGGAAGGGGAACCAAATGCAGATAAATCGGCATTTCATCACATGAGGCTGATGAGAACAACAGGTGATGATGGTGCAGACCGGCAGGAAAGCAGCCAAAGCAAGCGCGCCCTCCACGGCCGCCGCGCCATGAAAGGATCATACAACCATATGGGTCGGCGGGTTGCTGCACTTACCGTGGTGGGAGTAGGTGTAGACGGCCCTCCAGGTGTAGATGTGGTCTCCGGCCTTGATCTCCGCCTTCTCCACCCGGTTCGACAGCAAACCCATGTCCTCCCTCTCCTCCCTCCCCCCACGAAGCCACCCCACCTTCTCCTTCCTCCGCCCTCTGCCCCACTCCCCTCACCCTTCGTCCACGGCTGCCCCTCCCTCTCTCTCTCTCTCCTCACTCTTTTACAAGTAGTAGTGTATGATGGTGAATATAAATAATAAACCCAGCGCCCCCTCTCCGCCGCTAAAAAAACCAAACTTTCTGGAGGACTACCCGCCGTCTGATGGTCTTTTGCGGGGAAAGAGTAGGTGGGTCGGCGCGTTCTACGTGCTCTTCTACGGGAAGAAGACGACGGGGCGCAATGGCAGCAGAGAGAGAGAGAGAGAGAGGGGGGCATACACGCCCCGCCGACGCGTCCAAGAGCGGAGGGTGCCAGCGGAAGGGTGGAGTAGGGGGCGACGCTTTACATGGATACGGCCGAGATGTGGGGGAAAAGGATGCCGTTGTTGCCGTGGAGCCGGGAAGCGAGAGAGAGAGAGAGAGATCAGACGGCCTCACGATAGGGATCACCCACTGGGGATGGCAAGTAGGCATCTTTGACCTGACTCCTAGCTCTCTCTCTCTCTCTCTCATGATGAAGAAAAGGATGTTGCTCCTTGAATTCTTCTCTGGAATGATTTTGGTTGAAGCAGGTTGGCAAAGGTTTTGGATCAGGTGATTGAAGTTATCATCATTTCTGTTGTTGAAAAGAATTAATAATCGACTATGATTTAATATTACCCATTACTTTTAAGGATATATCGATTCGATTAACACGATCATAATTATTTAAAACAGTCATATATCCCCGTCAGTCAATCCAATTCCTTAAAAAAAAATGACACTTTTAATTATTTTTTATTGACAGCACATCTGGGTTCAAGTTTTTGTTTATTTAAAAAAAGTAAATTCTAGGGAAACACCCATGGGTCAACTAATAGATTACCGTTGGGTTGGATGTACATATGATTTGGTCATAATATTGAAAGAGAATTATGGAATCTAACATCAGGGTAGGTCTTCATTTTTACATTTAAACTATACTAAAGTTACTGCGAGGATACATCCACAACTGCTGGGATTTATTACAATTCATAAAGTGTAGGGCTATAGATTAGGGGTAGTTTTGACAATGTCAATTTTCTTCAAAGCTGAAAACATGGCGTTCTTGTCACTCTGGTGCCCTTCAAGTCCGACCCACTACTCAACGGCACAAACAAAAAATTGTGGCACGAATTATTAATTTGAAATCACAACAATCATGGGCAAAAAGGCATACAATGCTAGCAATTTTTTAGATCCAATTTATTTTTCGGCTGGAAATACTGTGTTCGACCTCAAACGGTGTCCCCGACCCCGGGTAAGATGAATGTGTGCGAGGGAGGAGTGTAAGCCCTCTCACATTCCTCTCTTATCCGGTGAGAAATCCGAAGACGTTATTCAGATAACAAACTGACCCTTAAGGAATTGGTAACATCACCAACATGTCACTGAGACTGCCATGATATGAATGTTGATCAACTTAAATCCACAGCTGTGAATAAACATGAACTTCAGTTTTCTCGAAGAGTACAACTACCCATGGGAGCTACCAATCCACCTCCGATATTGCCGGCAAATAGTGTTTAAAAATGGTGTTTGGAACATGCATTACTCCAGTTTTTTAATATCAAGTTAGGTAGTGAAATGTCTAACTAAACCTACCAGAATTTGACTCATCTGTCAATTAACACTGAGTGGAACAACCTTTAGACATGAAGTCATGTCATATAAAAAAATTGAACATTTCCTCCTCCCATCACAATCTTGATGCCATGCAGTCAACCAAACCCGACACTTCTCTTTCTCCAGTTTTGCAGACTGTTGTTAGTATTATAAAGATCAGTCATGGAGGGGCTCTAAAGTGATTAGCCCGTGCCAAGGTTGCAAGTAACGGAGCAAGTACGATTTGGTTTAGTCTGATTTGAAGCGAAATTTTTTCAAATTAAATTGAATCGAATTAAGATTTTAACTTGAATTAAATTAAATCAAATTACTTTCAAATCAAATCAAATCAAATTAAATTAATTCGATTTGGTTCGATTTGAATCATATTCATCTCTCTTTTTAGAAATTAGATTGACTTCAAACAAGAGTAGAGAAAGATGTGGTAGAAAAATTTTTACCAAATAAAATAAATATTAAGAATATAACATAAAATTTATAACTTGTCAGAACGAACTCCATAATATTTTCATATAAAAAATTAAGAACTTAAGTTACAGTAAAATGAAAGGTGATTTGAAACATATTTCATAGAGTCGAAAATCCCATCAAGATGGCAGAGATTAGATTTTTTGAATTAGGGTTTATAGTTACATATAGAGTTATATTAACTTGACAAAAATATCTTTAAATTCGAATTATTCAATTCGATTCGATTTTCTAAACTTCAAAATCAAATCAAACTAACATTTTTAATACGGTTCGATTTAAACCCGAACCATTTTTTTTTAAATTTTAACTTAGATCAAATCGAATCGAATCAAATCTATCGATTCTATTTAATTTTCGAGTTAGAACCTGAATGATGATCACACCCCTACGTAGACAATGAGGGCGCCTTTGACAAATGAGTTGTCCCCCGGTTAACCGACACCGGCTAACCGGTGGGTCCCGTCTCCTCTCGCCCTCCCCCTCACACAATCGGCTAACCGACCCCGATTATCTCAATCGACCCTTCAGGGTCGGTTAGCCGCACCCTCTAATCCGGCTGTCAAAGCCGCCCTGAGATCATGGAATACGTGCATCCAGAGGAGATGGCCTGAAACGTCCGTGTCTGAACAAAATGGGTCATTGTTATGGGATTGCACTACGCTCCCAAAATCTAACTGAAAAATAAGTATACTCCATTTAAACTTGCGTATGTTTCTGTCTCTCTAAGTCCTGTACCCCCCATTACACTTTCCTTTCAGGACGTGTCTGGAAAAGGATTTAGTTAGTTAGAAGTGATTTTTGGCTTTCATTTTTAATGTGTACAAAAAGTGATCAATCTCTCTCCAATAGTCCTATCTTAATTCCCATTTTAAAACTTACAATTTAGAAGTTTGATTGGAAGTCAACAATAACTTCAAAGGGAGAGATATCTATGGCACTGAGGTGAAGCATGGAAATTTTCTCCTTCAGAAACACATTCATGATAGATATTATGGTTCTAATTAGAGATATTCTCGTAATGTAAATCCTATCAAAATTATTCATATAAAAATGTCACGTGTAAAAGGGCGAAAAATGAGTTTCACTTGTTACACCATCCGAGGATGTACCCAATTTTTTTTTCTTTCAAAAAAAAAATTAATTTTGTCTTATCAAGTCTCATCCAAATTACGTGTCTGTATAGTCAAATCGTTGATTGAATCATTTAAAATAAATTTAAAAAATAAAAAACATATGCCCTAATTAAACGTCTGTGATCTCTTTTTTTGTACTTTTTTTTAAACTATTGATCGGAATGTACAACCATGTAGATATGCTGAGCACTTAGATGATAATGTTTTTTTTTTTGCAAAAAAAAATTGAGTACACCATTGGGTGACGTGGCAACTTGAAACTTAAGGAAAGTTTAAGTGTCCAGAATACTTAAACATCTCGTTGGGTCCCTAGCTAGACTTGGGAAAAAATTCAGCCACTCAAAGCTCACCAGAGACTCTCCTTGCATGTAAGTACTAGAAAGACATGCATTCTCACGTGAAAAATGCTCAGGGCACGCGGAGAGCTAATTACACATTTATGGTGTGTATTAATTAAATTAAATTATTTATTTTTTTAATTTTTTTTGACGTGAATCTCGCATTTTACTAACATTGTATGCCGTACAAGGCACATTCTCGTTTAAGGGCCTAAAAAAATTTAAACATAGAAATAAGATTCGATGAATATTGTTAGATCTATTTTTTTTATTAAATAGATCTTTTTTATATTAATTTTTTTGAGGCGTCAGATGGAAGTGTCTTGTACATTAAGTTGATGGGACGTGGATCTCACGTCATTAAAAAATAAAAAAATAAAAAAATTAATTAGTGCACAATCTAGATATGTAATTGGTAAGTGTGCGGTGAGCCTAACTCTTCCCATATACATCAATCAAGGATGGTACAAGTTGAGAAGGCGCTATCCAAAACAATAGAAACGACGTTGGAAAAATAAAATATATTACATATACTTAATCATTGCAATTATTAAATAAAGTAAATATATTCAAAATATCAAAATATTATCATTAAAATATAGTTAAAAACTTTCCTTTGAAATGTCGAAACGTGTGAACATCATCATTTTCTTGATTGTTTTATCATTTTTAAAAAAATTATATTTAAATAGCACACTTACTAATCAACTGAGTTGCACATAATTTCTTATCATATTTTATCATAATATATATTTATTAAATAGTTCTATATTTTTGACACATGATAGTACGGGTATAATATTGATATGTTTGACGCGATCGGATTGACAAACTTTGTCCTATCTCCCCCTCAAAAGAAAACAATTGTAACATCGTATTGACATGATTACATGTCATGTAGAAGTATGACTTATAATACACCGTAGGTATGCAACCATATCACACCCCTCCATCCCATTATCCTGTAGTATATACCAATGGGCAATGGGACGGGGGAGGGGAGGTCCGATCGATCCACCGTTTCCACCTGGACGAAGACCTGTCGTTTTGCTACGCACCATGGGTGAGTAGCACTCCAAGTAGATTCGTACGAACAAAGTATAATTTCGTATCAAGATTTGTCGAGTCGTATCGGATCGGGAAACTCTTGATCCGGTATGATACGGTCAAGTCGCATTTGACTCGGCCCGACTCGGCTCTCTCTCTCTCTCTCACACACACACACTGTGACTCAGCCCGACTCGGTCGATCCTAGGGGTGATCCGCAGCGTATCGAATTTTTTCAGATACAGTACGGCACACCCGAGTCGACCCGAGTCGGACCGAGTCGACAAACCATGCTTCATATAAGTTTGATTCATTTACCATGGACTCAAATACTCTTAGGGTCAAAAAAATCTAAAAAAATGATTCATTTAAACTTAATTTTTTAATTGTTAATTATTTTTTCATTTTTTTAATTTTTTAAGTCATTCAATAAGAGGATGAATTATATGGATAGGTGAAATGAGCCCCCCCCTCACCACACTTTTTTTTTTAAAAATGAAAGCTTGATGCACCACCAAGATGTTCAATTAACATACTAACTCAATTCTATTTGAGTTTATTTCACCTCATAATCAAGTCTAATAAGAGTTCAATTTGCTCTTAAATATTAAGCTCACATTTTTTATTAGAATAAGAAGGGATAAACCCAACTTACGCTATGATGTCTGTTTGTTTTGTCTAAGAAAAAGTGATGGTAGCAAATTTGTCCAAATCACAATCCACACTCTCAAAGATTTGTTTGACTGAAAATGATGGAGCGTCGTCGGAGGAGGACTTATAACCACAAGTGAAGAGTCCGAAGGAGTCCTAAGAGTTACACCAGTTGACAATTCTCCGACGGTCAAGTTAGAGAACGGTGAGAGAAGGAGGCGAGGATAGAGGAGGAGAGAGACCAGAGTGAGAGAATAAGGGCTCGAGGGGATAAAGTTGCGTGCCTCCTGGCTGTTGGGTCAGGATCCTGTTTATACCGTCGCTAAAGAGTTGACCGTTAGGTTGCCGTGGTAAGAGGAGACGTGAGTCGTCCAGTTCACGTGCGTGATGAGATAAGGAGGTATGGGCGTTGACTCGTCGTCTCTCCATCGGAGGGGCAGTTCCGCCATTAATACAACATGACTCGTCGGCCATTAATGTGGTAAGACTCATCGGAGAGGGTGTGAGACTGCACTGTCATTGAGAGCGACATGGGCGATGTTCTCCTTTCCCATCGTCGGACCAACGTGTCTCTCGTCATTAATGCACTATTCGAGACATGCGTCGAGACCGCCGACGGAGGAGACGCACATGGGTATGACGTCTATGTCGGACTTACGTCGGGCCTGCACCGGAACATGATAAGTGTTGGGCCGACGCGTGAAAGAGTGAACCCCAAGTGATGGGTCTCCATAATGTGCCAAATGGACGGACGCTAATGGGCTAGCGAAATATGTCCTCCTCAATGATGATATCCCAACTTAAAGCTATCTCTATTTGAGACTTAAAATCGGGCATAAGATAATTTGTTGTGGCCGCACAAGTTAACAGATAGAAAGAAAACAGTCCTTGTTCCTAATGCAAGTATGGAGGAACAGAGATCTTCACATTCACATATATACTGGACTTTGATACCTATCCTGAAAGCCAATCAACAGACCTGAGACATGACAAATTTTGAAAGTGGGGCACAGGTCACCTTGGTGTTTCATTCTCCAGGGTCAGGAAAGGCTCATCAGTGACTGCTGCCTCCTCGTTTACTTCATCATCCCGAAGCTCTGTCAGGTCCAAGTTTGCAGACATGTCTTCCACTTCGATCTTGATAACATCCTTCCTAACGCCAATGTCAGTCATGTACCTACCTGCACAATACATCCCTGCAGTGACGGTGGCCATCCCTACTCGCCATCAACAGCTTGAAAGGAGTAGACAGAACAGCTGCCAGGGGAACATTGAGGAATGCTGAAGCTTGTCCACTTTTTCCTGGGCCTGTCTTGTCGAGGGTGAGGAGTCCAGTCTTGCAGTAGAGTGCAAAGTCCTCGCAATTGTTCTGGAAAACGTCATAGTTACCAAAACCATTTTGAAGTAGATACATTGCTCTGTGGTTCACTGTTTCTGGAGGATCCGATGCAGCTGTAGTGCAAGTGCCACCACGAAGTTTCGCAAGGAAAACAGAGGGTGGCACTCCATATTCAAAGCTGTACAAGGAACCATTGTCAAGGAAGCAATCCAAGCAGGTGAGGACCACCCCACTGTTGGGTTGCTTAAAACCGCAATCAGGAAAAATTGGGCAAGTTGATGGAGCCTTCGAGCTGATGTCAGAGGAGCCGAAGGATGAATCCATGTCAGATGAATCCTTTTTGCGGGTGAAGTGAACCACTTTATTCCCTCCAACGTAGATTCCTGCACTTATTTGTAAATTGTGACTAGTAGTAACCAACAGATTCAGGACATATTAAGATTCATTCAAAAAAAGACAGCTTGGGCTTTATATGATGTGAGATTTGGCAAGAGACTAAGCTTCATTGAATAAGAGACAGCATCTAAGTTCCTTTCCTTTTCACTTTTCTTTAGTGACAAGTGAAGATGAGATCACTTCTTGATCAAGTTTCAGTGCTATAAAGTAAGATAAGCTTTAAATTCATGAAAGTTCAGAGAGCAGACAAGAAGTAAATGCAGTTTTGTTCCTGTGCTTCCCCAATCAGCCTTGGGAATATGACCAAACAGTAATACTTCTATTTCTTGGAACATGACAAGTAGTACGATTGCCTAGGCAGATTGTCTAGGCATCAAGGTGGTCGCCTCAGTTCTAGGGCACTCCTTTCTGATCTTTCTTTGTTTTAAAAAACTCTCGATGGGGTTATTAGAGAGAGATTTTAATCATTTCATCACTTTGAGTTAAATTATTCATAAAACTGAAGATAAAGGTTTTTTACGTGACATACAATGAGTCGTATTATGAGGACTTATTTCTAATTTTAATTTTTCAAAGACTTACTACTAAAAATGAAAGAGAAAGGACTTTGGGTGTGCACACGTGCGGGGAGACAGAGAGGGTGAGAGGTGACGACGACAATTGTGCTTATAAATGTACACTATTCGCATACCCATACATATATTTACAGTTAAAATTTAACAAATCAATCCGATACGAGACGAACCACTCATACTACGACCATACCAACCACGGACAACGACCATACCAACCACAGACAGATCTATGATACACAATCGATACGTAACTTATCTTATTTTAAATATTAAGTATCTTATTTTATGTTAAAATTATCTTCATATATAATTTCGTTCGAAATATTCTTTAAACTGTTGAGACCCAGATTCAAAACATGCTAGACGTATTTTTTCACACTTTTCACTGTTCTTTAAGGAATAAAAAATAAAAAAACGCATGACAATTATAAGATTCTAACCCTCTACCTCACGTACACTAACAGCTAAGCTATGCACAATTTTTTGTCATATTTTATAATAACATATATTTATTAAATAACTCTTCATTTATAGCTAAACACAATACAATGCGGTTGACCGGGCCGACAAACCTTACTTGCAGTTAAGCAACCTGAATACATAACACATTGCACATTCAGAACTTCCTCGTCGTGTACATAGTCTTCGGAGAAGAAAATGGCCCAACAAACTGAAGCTCCAGCAGCTGCAGCTCACTCACTGGTTGGGTGGGAGAGCCTCTCCCCTCATTATCTTCCAAGGGCCATAGTAGAATTTTGGTCTCATCAGTGGCACAGCTTCACCTGGATGATCTTCCCAATACCGCTCCTGCATGATTCCATAGTTACGGAGTAAAAAAATAAAAAAGATTGGACTACATGGCCAATTCAAATGTACTATGAATATGCGCAGTATGGATGCTTTGGTCCACAAACAATGAAGAGAGCATAATAATAAAAGATAATTAGCACTCAACAAAGAAACTTTCACAAGGTTAGCTATCCTAGATAGTGAAGAAGCACCACGAGCAATCTTTTTTTTTTTTTTTTTGGGGGGGGGGGGGGATGTGGATTATACTGCTGCCAATCGCCAATTTTAGCACATGTGGATCATACCACCAATCGCCAATTTGATTTAAAGATAACTAGAAGAAAAATAATCAAAAGTAGAGGACAGATTCCTCACCAAAACAGCAGAATGACAACTAGAAAACCCCCAAAATTAACCCTTTCCAAAACATCAACAACTAACAATGAATAACAATTAATTGAAAAGGATGCATTTTTAAGTCTCTGTGAAGAACACCCCGTCTTCTGCCTTGTAACCATTCCTCCACTTTGAACGTCCTTCAGCAAGGAAGCAAGCACCCTTTTTCCTCGAATTGGTTTATTTTGAGAAATTGAGCTATCAGAGGTATTCTTCCATAATTTCTGAAACTACCATGGCTTGGAACTGATATGTATTTCTAATAAACGTGTTTTTTCAAGCTTCATCGCTCCATGTTGAAGGACCATATGGCAAATGCTAAATTTTTGCGACCAAGCATATACTCACAACAAATATGAGGACAACACATCTGCCATCCAGAGGTTGGATGCTGTGCACATGTTTTAGTGACTGGTGTATACCCTCATTCTCCGGATGGGCTATATCTTAATATCATGCACCAATGCTCCATACTTCCATTATTCATTTTGCCAGAGGAATTAAAGTTCTATACAAGTTCCACTTAAGCCAAAATTAATTAATTTTTTAATAAAAATTAAGCCAAAATTAATGACTAGCCAAAACAGGGAATATCATAAAGTTAAAAACAAGGCATCAACATCAATTATAGTTGGCAAAGATTTGGCCTAAATATCAATTTATTGATGAATGAATCCTTTGTTCTTGGTTTTCCTATTCACATTGGTGCAGAGTGTGAAGAGCATGTCAGCAATTTTATCAGACGTCCACTACCAAAGAACCACCTTTCTTGAAAATGCTACAGTATGAATGTGGGGGAAAGGAAAGAAAGCTCATGGAACTCATGTACCTTGTAAAGTTGCTCGGTTATTGCAGCCCCCATGACCCCAGTGTAGAAAGCAGCTATGTATATTGAAATGAGTGGGGCGAATGATTTTGGACGCCTATAGGGCTCAATCATATCCCAAAGGAATGTCTTCTCCCATCGGGAGTACACTCTATCTGCATACATCCTCCATAGAAAACTTGCCACCTCTGTAATGCAGGAAAAGTAGGAAGTCTTATAGATAATAATTGAAGAAACAGTCCCAATTTCTGCTGATCTCATGCCAAAAAGATAAATTTGGAGCTCGCTAAGGCACCATTCCTTGAACATGATTGGTGATTTCTTCATTAATAAATTAAGAGGAGTAATGAGGTATCACCTGGTTGTAATAAATACTGGAAGTTACATGACTTGTCCTGGAGGTTTTCTTTTTTTGTGGGTTATTTGCAAATAACCCCCCTAAAGTATGATGTATGTGTAAACAACCCCGTGCACTATATGTGTACGAGAAAAAACCCCTTCCATTCTGATTGCAGTTTATCCACATGAAAAGCCATGTTTAACATGTCAATTAACCCTAAATCTCACTTAGAAAATGGCTTTAACTACTCTTGTTAATTCTAACAATCCCTTCTCCCTAATGAAAACCCCACTTCCTTCTGTTTGCATCTTTCTTCTTAGGTTACTTAGTTTGTGGTGCTTGCACTTCATCACGTTGCGGCCGTGAGAACCATCAGAAAAGTGCTCGCCTGCATCGAGTTTTGAAGTTTCCACAACTTGAGAAACTTTCAAATGGGCTAACGTGCTTGGGGGTTGTTTTGGAATTGAAGTTCACAACGGTATTTTGGGATTTTTATTTTTTTATAACGCATTGTAGTTAACATCTGCTAACTGCAATGGCACTACAGATGAAAATTTTAAAGTGTTTAAAAGATTAGGAGGTTTTTTGCATATTTACGAAGTGCCAGGGGTTTTTTACACATATGCCATACTTTAGGCATTCTACAGTAAATACTGGAGTAGATAGAAAGTTATGTTTAGGCATTCTACAGTAAGTTACATGACTTGTCCTTGAGGTTTTTCTTTTTTTGTGGGTCATTTAAAAATAACCCCCCTAAACTATGATGTATGTGTAAAAAACCCCTTGCATTATATATATATGAGAAAAAATCCCTATCAGATATTGGTATTTCATCAAAACCCCTTGCATTCTGATTGCAGTCTATCCACATGAGAAGCCATGTTTAACATGTCAATTAACCCTAAATCTCACTTAGAAAATGACTTAACTACACTTGTTGATTCTAACAATCCCTTCCCTCAAATGAAAACCCCACTTCCCTCTGTTTGCACCTTTCTTCTTAGGTCACTTAGTTTGTGGTGCGTGCACTTCATCACGTCACGGCCGTGATAACCATCAGACATGTGCTCGTCCACATTGAGTTTTGAAGTTTCCACAACTTGAGAAACTTTCTAATGGGCTAACGTGCTTGGGGATTGTTTTGGAATTGAAACTCACAAAGGTATTTTGGGATTTTTATTTTCTATAACGCATTGTAGTTCATCATCATCATCATCATCATCAGAGTCTTATCCCACTTATTTGGGGTCGGCTACATGAATCCTGTTCCGCCAAAGATTTCTATCAAGTGCTATATTCATACTTAAACCCAAGAAACTAATGTCCTTCCTAATAACATCGCACCATCTCATTTTAGGCCTTCCCCGAGCTCTTTTACTAGCATCCACTAAGATTCGGTCACATCTTCTAACCGACGCTGAGTTAGGACGACGAAGCACATGACCAAACCACCAGAGTCTATTTTCTCTCATTTTACTATCAATTGGGACTATCCCTAAGTCCTTATAGATGCGCTCATTCCTAATTTTGTCTTTCTTAGTCTTGCCACACATCCATCTCAACATCCTCATCTCTGCTACACACATTTTGTGAATGTGTTCCTTGCATACTGCCCAAGACTCGGTACCATATAACAAAGCAGATGTCACAGCCGTTCTATAAAACCTCCCTTTGAGTTTCACAGGCATACGACGATCACATAGAACTCCTGATGCGCTTCTCCATCTTAACCAACCTGTCTTAATCCTATGTGTAACGTCGTCATAAATCTCCCCATTCTCTTAGGCCCACTTTGTTAACGAAATAAACCCGGGTAGGATGAGTTATTCCGGCATTTTATCCTTGTTCGAGTTTGATAGCAGGATTAAGTTACCAGGGATCGGTTAGGATAAAAGGCCTTATTCTAGGAATAACTCATTCTACCATTTCTATGGAATGAGTTATTCCTAGGGTTAGAACAAGTTATCAAACTGAAAAAATAAAAAGTCAAGGAATAACTCATCCTAACTCATCTCATGTGAGTTATCTAACCTATTATCAAACATGACCTTATATGATAGACCATAAGTATCGAAAGCTACTACTCTTCGGAATGTTATGCCCATCAATTAGAACCATGTCTTCATGTACCACTCTCTCATTACTAAAATTACAATGCATAAACTCTGGCTTACTCCTACTAATTTCAAAACCTTTAGACTCCAAGGCAAGTCTCCAACGCTCTAACTTAACATTTAAAACATCAATACTCTCATCAATTAAGACAATATCATCTGCAAATAACATACACCAAGGGATATCCTCATGCAATTGTTTTGTTACTTCATCCATAACTAAGGCAAAGAGATACGGACTTAGTGCAGAACCTTGATGCAAACCTATAGAAACTGGAAATTCACCAGCCTCTCTAGCAATAGTTCGAACACTAGTAATAACACCGTCATACATATCCTTAATCAAATCAACATATCCTTGAGAGATTCCTTTCTTTCTTAATGTCCACCAAATCAATTCTCTCGGTACTCGATCATACGTCTTCTCTAAATCAAGAAAAATCATATACAAATATTTTCTCATCTCTCTATACTTCTCCATTAGTTGCCGTAGTAAGAAAATAGCTACTGTAGTAGATCTATTCGTCATAAAATCAAACTGATTTTCCGATACAGTAGTCATATATCAGAGGCGGTTTTCGATTACTCTTTCCCAAAGTTTCATAGTATGACTCATAAGTTTAATTCCACGATAATTATTACAGCTTTGAATATTTCCTTTATTTTTATAGAAATGAACTACAACATTTTTTCTCCAAACTTATGACATTCTCCGTTCCTTTAAAATTTTATTAAAAATTTTAGTTAGCCACTGAATACCGATATCTCCTAGGCCTTTCCATACTTCAATAGGTATGCCATCTGGTCCTAAAGCCTTGCCCACTTTCATTTTTCTTAAAGCATCCTCCACTTCTGACATCTTAATACGCCTGAAATATTGATATTTATCAAATATTGTGGACTCTTGGGTACCTTTTGAAGAAAAATCCTTGACGCAATCTCCATAACGCATTGTAGTTAACGTCCGTTAACTGCAATGGCACTACAGATGAAAAATTTTAAGTGTTTGGAGGATTAGAAGGTTTTTTGCATATTTACAAAGTGCAAGGGTTTTTTTACATATGTCATACTTTAGGGGGTTATTTGCAAAAAGCCTTTCTTTTCCGGCATTGCTTAGTCATGCACTGGACAATCTGCTGAGCACTTCCCATGCAACTTGACCTCCCAAAAAACTCTAGGCTTAACTAGCCATGCTGCTGCAACTAATCCAAAAAGGAGTCAGGGGTAATTTATGACCTGACCAACCTAACTATTGATAGAACCTTAAAAATAAATAACTGAAAGTAGGCATGAACATCCCAAGAAACTAATATGGACGAAGACACATTTTCTATTTCAGAATTCTTCAGGACATTGGACCATTTTCCAATGTGAGGAAGTTGCAAGTTGCCACCGGACTACAACCACAACAGGTAACTGAGAGAGTACCAGTTGGTAATTACCATGGCAGCATTTGAAAGAGGAAAAACCTAGGGAAAGAAAAGACAGTATGAAAGAAGGGTACCCACAAAAAACTGTATTGAACAAGAATATTTCTCCAAAGTCCTATGAAAGAAATTAATTCAAGAGCTTTTGAAGCAAATCAATCTACTTCTTGGAGATGACTGGCAAAATCTTCTTAAGATGACTCAGCCCAAAGTAGCTCGCTGGTTCTCAATCTATAAAAGACTTAGAATTAAACAGGATATAACGTGTTCACTTTTTCGGATTAATGATTGGATCAGCAGGGAAAAATGCACTGAAATTAAATGTGAAAGCTAAATGTTGAGTTCAGAGCTCATAAAGAACACTTAAGCTTATCTTTGTGGGTTAACTTGAAACTGGAACCACTTCTCCAATTATTTTTTTGCTCTTATAACATGGTAAAGAAACATACCATAAAAAATGTTCTGATCAAACTAAACCCTGGAGGCACAGGAGAGCTTACCCAGACACCCTTCCCCAGTTCATTCTACACATGGAAGAGTTGAAATAAGAATTGAAGGCTGTATAGGATCGAAATATAAACTCACTGGACCATTTTTTTCTTTCCAATTTCTGCATACAAGGTGTGACCAACAGGGCTCTGACCATCTATTTCTCAAAACGATCTTCATGGCGTGTACAAGTTGAACAAAAATATATATTGAGGAGAATTCTATTACCAACCAGTGGCAAAATAAGAATGATGCTATCTACCTCAAAATCACATGATTCAGTCTCTAACTTTCAATCTACACTATTAGACATCCTTATCTAGTTTGTTGGGCCCCAGCGGTTCACGGAACCACACGAACGCATTGCCCATCACCGAGCACATTGATCAGGACACATCAATTAAAGTGGATTTTGAACTCGACCTACCAGCTTAGGGACAGTTGCTACTTAAATGGGTATAGTCTCTAGTCTATTTTTAAGTAAAAGATTATTCACATCTGATATAAAATACCATATATAGCATAATATTATTAAACCACACTATCTGAACTTTTCATTTTGTATTAATCTGATGCTAGCAAAATAGATCTGCAATTTTCAAACGTTTAGAAACTGGATGAACATATTGGTCAGAGTCTGGAGCTTTTAAAAGCTTGATCTACACTATTCTAGCTTAAACCAACTTCGGCCTCATAAATATGGCACTAGGCATGTATAGGTTGTGATAAAGAGGAAGTCGCTGATGATGATTGCAAGTAGTATTTAGCTCACTAGAAGCTCATTTGGAGATTCTGGCAAAACTACCTGAATCTATATGGAGATGGATTAGAATAAGACAGGAAATATCCGGGCCTTCTAACGCTTCCCCAAATCTATGTTTCTGCAGTACTAAAGAAAACCTTGTTGGTTCCCAACTGAGCCCCAGCCAATACAGGCAAGTCAGAAACTGCAGGAATGCTTGACAAAAGAGCAAAAGGAGGGTTTTTTCGGCATACCATAGCTGCGGGGAGGTGTGGCGGCTGCCGGTGGTGGAGAGGGTCGACGACTAGTGTGTTGGGTAGAGAGAACCCCCATGGAGGATGCCAAAGCACTGCTGTCCTATCGCTGTTACTCAGATCAATGCCCGACAAGAGGAACGGAGATGGTGGCGGAGGTGCTATTGATGTGCGTCGACAATGACTCAGGCTGCTGAGCCAACCTGCTACTCGGCTGAAGACACACAAAAAGAAAGTATGAGTTAACTTCATATATATTCTACATATAAAATATCATTCTACATATAAAATACCAAAATCATAGTTGTCAAGACGACCAAAGTGAACTTGAGGTCCTTCAACACCTGAGAACCTCTTAGGCACACCTGAGAGCCTCTTAGGCATCAAGTTAATAAAAAATAGTTTTTATTAATATATATATATATATTTTATATAAAAATTAATCATAATCATTAAACAATATATGAAACAACACCAGTATATATATATAGATAAAAATTAATAAAAATGACACTACAATAAAATACCCATATTAATTTTTAAATAAATTAATAATAAGAATTAGACTTTTAAAATAAAAAAATACAAACCTGATGTTTGTCAATTTCTTTCGAAAATCTATAAATCATGACAACAAACATATAATATAAAGCATATAGCAAAAGAAAAAGACAACACCAATTATCACACACATGATTCAACTACGAGCAACAAAATAGGAAACAAACACAACTGAGAGAGAGAGAGGGGGGAGAGAAAGACAAAGAGATTAAGAGAGAGAGTCGGCTCTGTCTCACTGTGCCGGCTCTCTGTCTCAGACAGAGAGAGAGAGACAAAAGGAAGGGGACGATTGCCTAGGCAGATTGTCAGCCTTGGGAATATGACCAAACAGTAATATTTCTATTTCTTGGAACATGACAAGTAGTACGATTGCCTAGGCAGATTGTCTAGGCATCAAGGTGGACACCTCAGTTCTAAGGCACTCCTTTCTGATCTTTCTGGGAATATGACAGCTTAAACAGTAACGAGACCATTTTGTGGGGACTACTCCCCTCCCTTTTGTTCATTCCTATCTTTTATCTTTTGCATTTTATAAAATGTGGTACCAACCACTTAAAAAACCCGAAATGAGACCATTTGCTAGAACTTTTAAAGCAGGAGTATCTATGTATTAGAATGGCAAACTGCAACGGACAAACTCTACAGAACAGTTTAATCGAATGTTGAAGTTCAGAAACACATTGTAACTAGACGTAAATATAAGTTCCATTATTGCTGACGATAATGTACATATGATAAACTTGATCCTAATACTCAAAGGACATCGAAGAAAATGAAGCAAAATAAATTTACAAGTGGTAGTGTCATTGCCCAAAGTTTTCATCAAGGACCATATTAACTTAGAAGCAATGAGGTAATAACAGTTGTTTAAAGGTGAAAATAACCTACTAATGTACATGGATGTGTTTAAACAGTTATATCTTTTTTAGCAAGTATCCAAATCATCAAAACAGTCAAAACATTGAAGCAGGACCTACTTTGGGAAATATTTCATGTAGCTACCACTTGTAATTGAAACTTCAAATAGTGGCAAACACCAATAACAAAAGACTAATTGCTTAGAAGTGTACAGAGGTCCATGGGTACAGCGTAGGCAGAATGTATTTATGTATATGACAAAATGGTTTAACAAGCAAAACAGAAAGGTCAAAACAAGTGACCAAGATCAATTATGAAGCTTGTAAACTCTATTAAGTTGAAACAACTTCTGTTTATGGGAAACATCGTATCATGGGATGAACAAGTGTAATGAAATAATGTGACAATAAGTGAGTCAGAAGTATTACACTGTCAAAAAAGACATCTTCAAGAAAAGGGACTAACACCAACAATAAAACTCCACAAGATTGGCTTACAGTGTTGAGTGGTTATGCACTTCTGCAAAGAGATTAATGAACTAACCTAAATTCCCAGGAATTTTATCACGCATGAGCGGCTTATACACATAGGAACAACACAAAGTATAAGGGTCTACAGAAACAAATGAATACAATTTGTATGAACTGAAATAGTGTAAGTGATACTGTTTCACGGGCGTGCAATAACGTTGATCCAATTTATAAGCCCTATGGAAATCCTAGTAAAGTCAAATGAAAAAATAACATCTGTCCCTTTGCTCTACCATAACAAAACGAAGAGCAGGAGAAAATACCAGGCAAGAGAAAGTAGCATGTTTTTTTTTTTTTGGAAGTGAAAGTAGCATGTTAAACTAACAAGAAATGACAGATTTTGAAAGGGAAAACAATAGCATTACCATAACTCTTAAAAAATATTCAAGTTTTGCTTAGGGATTGTTTCTTTTAAAAATTAAGGGTGGGTTAGTTCCTGGGTTCTAATACATAGAGTTTTGCTTTTATTCTGTTGTGATGCAATCCCACACTCGAAAAGTAAAAGGTATAGAAAAGGAAAAAGGGAAAAACTCTTCTCTTGGCGAAAAACACATGATGAGAACAGATAGATAAGACATAGTTCAAATACGGTTGAGCACCACTCATGAATACATAAGAAAAAGGTAAACTAAAGGAATCATGTAAAGGCAAGTGCTAGACAAGAACCAAGTAGTGAGAGGTTGCAGGCCCATCATGGCCTTTTCTGACGCATGAGAATCTACATGCAGCTTTTGATATAAAATGAATCTCGGCTTTCCCACTGCACACATCCAATAATCCAGAGCCTTATTACGCTGATGTGCTATATAAAATGAAAATTGAGCCAATAATTCAATGAGAAGAAGTAGAGAGCAACAATATAAATGGACCAACAGAAGACGGGAAAACAGGAATGAACATTAGGATTCCACCTTCAGGTGCTCGATCTCAAAATGTGTTTGTAAAAAGATGTGAACATCATATACCCAGCATAGTCAGTTAATTACCATTCATCAGATTATGTACACAATCTAGAAACCGAAAGCTGATTGAAGAAAGACGCCGTTGCAAAATTAGATAAGATGAATGAAGTTGGAGTTCATTAGTTAGATTTAGGAATAGAATTCAACACGATCCAAGGAGCAGCAGCCACCTAGAAAGTCAATTCAAGTCAATTACGCTAAATTTAGTAAGGGAAGATCATCGGATCCCCTGCACATCAATGGAACAAAAATGATGGAAGAATCAACATTGTCTGGAAGATCATGGGGGAGAACCAATTGAAGAGGGGGCGGCAAACTAAGCAAAAATGTGCAGACACACCATCATCAAGTAGTTTGATGACAAGCAAAAGGCACAGATTCTCCACCACCTGAAGCATCAACATCAACACCGACCAGCAGCAACAAAAATCCATGCTACACTTCCCCGGAACAAAAATGAAGGGTATGGAGCAACCCCCAAAAAAGAGAAAAACGACCCAGTTTGACCTGGGTGCATGCAAGCGCAAAATCAGGAGGAAGGGGAACCAAATGCAGATAAATCGGCATTTCATCACATGAGGCTGGTGAGAACAACAGGTGATGATGGTGCAGACCGGCAGGAAAGCAGCCAAAGCAAGCGCGCCCTCCACGGCCGCCGCGCCATGAAAGGATCATACAACCATATGGGTCGGCGGGTTGCTGCACTTACCGTGGTGGGAGTAGGTGTAGACGGCCCTCCAGGTGTAGATGTGGTCTCCGGCCTTGATCTCCGCCTTCTCCACCCGGTTCGACAGCAAACCCATGTCCTCCCTCTCCTCCCTCCCCCAACGAAGCCACCCCACCTTCTCCTTCCTCCGCCCTCTGCCCCACTCCCCTCACCCTTCGTCCACGGCTGCCCCTCCCTCTCTCTCTCTCTCCTCACACTTTTACAAGTAGTAGTGTATGATGGTGAGTATAATAAACCCAGCGCCCCCTCTCCGCCGCTAAAAAAACCAAACTTTCTGGAGAGCTACCCGCCGTCTGATGGTCTTTTGCGGGGAAAGAGTAGGTGGGTCGGCGCGTTCTACGTGCTCTTCTACGGGAAGAAGACGACGGGGCGCAATGGCAGCAGAGAGAGAGAGAGAGAGGGGGGGGCATACACGCCCCGCCGACGCGTCCAAGAGGGGCAGGGTGCCAGCGGAAGGGTGGAGTAGGGGGCGACGCTTGACATGGATACGGCCGAGATGTGGGGGAAAAGGATGCCGTTGTTGCCGTGGATCCCGATCAGACGGCCTCACGGTAGGGATCACCCACTGGGGATGGCAAGTGGGCATCTCTCTCTCTCTCTCTCTCTCTCATGATAGCATATCTGGGTTCAATTAAAAAAGTGACACTTTTAATTATTTTTTATTGACAGCATATCTGGGTTCAAGTTTTTCTTTTTAAATATCAAGTTGGGTAGTGAAATGTCTAACTAAACCTACCAGAATTTGACTCATCTGTCAATTAACCTAGATTCCGTTGGACTGGAGAACAAACACTGCATGAGTGGAACAACCTTTAGACATGAAGTCATGTCGTATAAAGAATTTATAAACATTTCCTCCTCACATCGCAATCTTCATGGCACGTGGGTTCTCCAGTTTTGCAGACTGTTAGTATTATAAAGATGAGTCATAAAGGGGCTCTGAAGTGATTAGCCCGTGCCAAGGCTATAAGTAATGGGCCAAGAGGTATATAGACGATGTGGTCATGTGTATCCGTGGATCCAACCAGGAGGAGATGGCCCGAAACGTCCCCGTGTGAACAAAATGGGAAATTGTATGGGATTGCACCACACTCCCAAAATCTAACTGACAAACAAATATACTCTATTACATTCGAGTATGTTTTGTCTCTCTTAAGTCCTGTACCCCCATTATATTTTCCTTTTAAGACGTGTTTGGAATAGAATTTGGTTAGTTAGAAGTGATTTTTGGCTTTCATTTTTAACGTGTACAAAAAAAGTGATCAATCTCTCTCTAATAGTCCTATCTTATTCCCATTTAAAAACTTACAATTTAGAAGTTTGATTGGAAGTCAACCCTAACTTCAAAGGGAGAGATATTTATGGCACTGAGGTGAAGCATGGAAATTTTCTCCTTCAGAAACACATTCATGATAGATATTATGGTTCTAATTTGAGAGATTCTTGTAATGTAAATCCCATCAAAATTATTCATATAAAAATGTCACGTGTAAAAGGAGATAAATGAGTTTCACTTGTTACACCTTCCGAGGATGTACCCAAATTTTTTTCTTTCAAAAAAAAAATAATTTTGTCTTATCAAGTCTCATCTAAGTTACGTGATTGTATAGTCAAATCGTTGATTGTGCCATTTTAAATTTTTTTGCGACCAGAATCTCAGGGTTTGCTAACATTGTATGTCGTACCAGGCACATTCTCATTTAATGGCTTAAAAAATTAAAAAATAAAAATAAGATCTAATGAAGATTGTTAGATCTATTTTTTCTTAAATCGATATTTTTTTACATTAAATCTTGTTCAGACGTCATATGAAAGTGTCTCGTACATTAAGGTAATGGGAAGTGGATCTCATGTCATTAAAAAATAAAAAAAAATAATTTAATTAGTGCACAGCTTAGATACGTAATTGGTAAGAGTGTGTATTAAGACGTCGTTTGATAACGTAATTGGACGTGATTTTTAAAATAAAAACATCCGATATTTTTTACATTTTTTTAAACGATCAGAGTTATTCTTGATTTACATGAAGAAAAGAATTTACAGAAGAACGAGAATTAAACATAAAAAATGTTGGGACTTCTCTAATCTCTCGAAACACCTTCACGTTAGATTCTCTAGACTTTAAATCATTACAAATCACCACGTGCCAAGTATTTAAGTACGGCTGAACAGGTATTGTAAGTACGGCCGATGGATTTTAAGGTGACAGCGGAAGCCACGACTGTTTTCTAACTCTTCCCACGTACAAGTTGAGAAGTCACTACCCAAAACAATAGAAACTACGTTTGAAAAATAAAATATATTACATATACTTAATCATTGTAATTATTAAATATAATACATATATTTAAAATATCAAAATATTATCTTTAAAATAGGATATATATATATATATATGTACACTCCTAGAACCCATCATAATCTTTGTCCAACTTAACCCAAACCCTCCCCCCAAAAAAAAACAATTGTAACATCATATTGACATGATTACATATCATGTAGAAGTATTACTTATTATACACCATAGGTATGCAACCATATCACACCCCTCCATCCCATTATCCTGCAGTATATACCAATGGGCAATGGGACGGGGGAGGGGAGGTCCGATCGATCCACCGTTTCCACCTGGACGAAGACCCGTCTTTTTGCCGCGCACCATGGGTGAGTAGCACTCCGAGTAGATTCATATGAACAAAGTAGAACTTCATATAAGTTTGGTTCGTTGACAATGGACTCAAATATTCTGAGGGCCAAAAAAAAATCCAAAAAAATGATCCATTTAAACTTAAGTTTTTAAGTTTTTAAATTTTTTAAATTTTTTAAGTCATTCAATAAGAGGATGAATTATATGAATAGGTGAGATGAGCCCCTGTCTCATCACACTTTTTTTATAAAAAATAAAAATTTGATGCACCACCAAGATGTTCAATTACCATACAAACTCAATTCTATTTGAGTTTATTTCACTTCATAATCAAGTCTAATAAGGGTTCAATTTGCTCTTAAATACTAAGCTCACATTTTTTATCAGAATAGGAAGGTATAAACCCAACTTACGCTCTCATGTCTTTTTGTTTTATCTAAAAAAAGTGATGGTAGCAGTTGAGAAATGATTGTCCAAATTATGATCCACACTCTCAAAGATTTGTTTGATCGGAAAAGATGGAACGTCGCCGGAGGAGGACTTGTAATCACAAGCGAAAAGTCAGAAGGAGTCCTGAGAGTTATTCTAGAGGATAACTCTCCGACGGTCAAGTTAGAGAACGGTGAGAGAAGGAGGTGAGGATAGAGGAGGAGGGAGACCAGAGTGAAAGAGTAAGGACTCGAGGGGATTAAGTTGCGTGCCTCTTAGCCGTTGGGTCAGGATTCTATTTATACCGTCGCTAGAGAGTTGACCGTTAAGTTACCGTGGTCAGAGGAGACGTGAGTCGTTCAGTTCGCGTGCGTGATGAGATAAGGAGGTATGGGCGTTGACTCGTCGTCTCTCCATCTGAGAGATAGTTCCGCCATTAATACAACATGACTCGTCGGCCATTAATGCGGTAAGACTCATCGGAGAGGGTGTGAGACTACACAGTCAGGGAGAGCGACATGGGCGATGTTCTCCTTTCTCATCGTCGGATTGACGTGTCTCTCGTCATTAATGCACTATTCGAGACATGCGTCGAGACCGCTGACGGAGGAGACGCACATGGATATGACGTCTGCGTTGGACTTACGCTGGGCCTACACCGGAACAGGATAAGTGTTGGGCCGACGCGTGGAAGAGTGAACCCCAAGTGATGGGTCTCCATAATGTGCCAAACGGACATACGCTAATGGGCTAACGAAATATGTCCTCCTAAAATTAAGCTGATATCAAACGTAAGCTAAAATGAATCCAACTAGTTCGATAGTAATGAGCTTATTTAGGTTTTCAAATGAGTCAAAATATGCATTTGTCCCTTCACCTCATATATCAATCAAGGTATTAAATAAGATATAAACAAATTCTAAATAAAAACTAAACAACTACGAACAAAATATTAACCAAACATAGCCAATTTCAAATCGAGCTTGTTCTTGAACATGAATAAATCAGGCATACCTAAATCTCAGTTTCTTCGCTAAACAAAATTAAAATCATCTTCAAACCTAACTCGTTTACCTAGCCCAGATTAGACCTTGAGGCGTGCCTCGGGGGTCACCCTGGGGAGCTCAGGTTCAACCAAAAGTCAGATTACGTTACTTGTTGAACACATTACCTCATTTCCACCCCAAATCACAGGGTATCATGTCTTCCTATTTTGCAAGGAAGGCCCAAGCCGAACGGTAAAGTCACTTGGCTCACACATTACCTCATTTACACCCCAAATCACAGGGGTATCGTGTCTTCCTATTTTGCAAGGAAGGCCCAAGCCGAACGGTAAAGTCACTTGGCTCACACATTACCTCATTTACACCCCAAATCACAGGGTATCATGTCTTCCTATTTTGCAATGAAGGCCCAAGCCGAACGGTAAAGTTACTTGGCTCGGAGCTTTCAAATTGGAGGGGCTTCCCCTTTTTATCGGAGACTATGGTCTTCCAAAGTGCAGAGATGATCCAAACTCCAGTGGTGGATCTTGAAAAAGATTTCGACATTAAGACTTGTAAAAAGGCTAGAGTATGGATGGCAGTTTCAATTTTGATTTCGATATCGGTCAGATCTGAAACCGAAGTTTCCATTTTGACTTAGAATCAAGTAAAATACTATTTTTTTACCTTATAGTTGGCGTCTGCTTTTGCCCGATTTCGAACGATTGGTTTTAGATCGTCCAAGATCAAAACCACACCATATTTCGATCGAAACGTATCGATTTCGGTCGAAACTATCACCCATGGGTTAGAGCCCATATATAATATCGATTTGCAACACAAATTTATGCTAAACAATAAAGAGATTTTTGCATATATACCATTGTAAAGTTTGATTTTGTCGAATATACTCTTCATCGCAACATATTATCATGAATATCCTCGAAATATGAGTAATGTCACAATTATGTCCTCGCCGTAACTCCGATGTGTTTAACCCAAGTTAAGTGTGAATCAAAGAGTAAGAGTTTTGTATATATACCCCTGTAAAATTCAATTTTGTCAAATATACCCTACATCTAACGACCATAGATGACATATTTAACGGAATATTCTCCTCTATCGACGACAGTAAACTAAAGAGGTATAACCGCAACATTTATGCCTAAATGAAGGATATTCATGATAATATGCTCAGATGAGGGGTATATTTGACAAAATTAAACTTTATGAGGGTATATATGTAAAAATTCCAACAATAAATGGAATATCTTTCTACTTGAATAAATAGATTTCTGACAAAACTGTTGTTCCAGTATGCATGGTAGCACAGAAGGAGATGACTTCTTTGAAACTGCTGCCGAGTCCTCTAGAGTTGTATTTATACAACAGAAAGCCTCACAGTTTACATCAATGCAAGCTGCTGCTTTTTAGAGTTGACTGGAACACTTCCTCCAACTGTTATGGGACTCCTGTTATAAAGCCCTCGACGGCTTGACCATTGCCAGACTGGGACAGAAAGAAGGATCATCAATATCATCAATATCATCATGCTGCTGCTAAACTTTGTACAGGAACAACATTAACCCTCTTTCTCTGATTCAGATTATCGTAGCTTTTCTCTGACCCCACATCATAGTAACTTCTCGCTATGATTTAGCACTGATCATGAAACACATTTTACTCTAGGTCCACTTACTTTCACTTCCCAATATGCACATGCAATAACTAAAGGATGCAAGCAAAACTAGGTCCATCAATGGTATTATTGAGCTTCAGGAGTATTCAACTCCCCAGTTTGAATGCATCCACAAAGAGACCCAAACAAACACCTGCCTTCCAGAAATTTACCATTTCTACAAGGGACTGAAATCTGCTAGTCCTCATGGACGTTGACCTTTTGTACATGAGCATGCCAATTCCCTCAATGGCAGCAACCACAACACCAGCAACTAACACATCCCAGTCACCAGTTTGTCCTAAGATTGTTGCCAACGCATTGGCTGTGTAGAAGCCCAGGAGGAGGAGAAAGATTTTCATGGGGAAGTTCTTTCTTGCACCATTAAGCTTGTCTAAAAGCTGCTTCCCAGCAGCACGGGCAATTGTGCCTAATCTTGTCCTCCCAAGGCCAGAATTGTCTCCGCGAAGGTCCCCTTGCCCATCATTATCAGGAGTTCCTCCTGCGTCCAAAGCAAATGCTGTCCTCCAATAATCTCTTCTCTGATAACTACACATGCAATAAAAGCAAATTTATAATAAGGTTGTTGTCATCGTGCATATCGTTCCGGTGTTTTCTCAATTTACAAGACCATTCTTTGAAAACAGAGATTAAAATGATAGTATGCGGAAAAAAATTCAAAACACCTGATGGGACCAGCTTTCAGAACGATGAAATGACATTACGAAAATGTAGGAAAAAGAACAATAGCCACGTCACCAGGCCTGCTGGAGTCCCTGGATCATTGGATAGGATGATGACACGACTAGGGGCGGTTTTTTGTTTGGTGCCGGGTGTGTGTGTGGTTGGGAACCCTTGTCAAATGTTTATCCCAACTGGAGCTTTTGTGAGAAAAATGATAATATTAACAGAAAATGAGGGCAATTGTCTGTTTCAATTTGGTGGTATTGCTAAAATTCAGGATATTACATACAATGCAAGTATTTTATACAAATTCAAGATTGCCAATAAGGGCCAGTTTGTTGTCTTATGGGTTAGAGTGAGAGAACTTTAGGTGAAGAAGTGTCCTTGAAAGTGCATAGCTCAAAAGATGCACAAAATTAGAGGAGATCTTCAAGAGCATTGCTCTCTGCCCTGACTGCATTAGCAATTATGAAAAAAGGGACAAAAGATCCTCCAAGAGCTAAAGCATCAAAATGGACTTTCCCTCTAGTTACATCATCATTATCAGATTACTCTCCTATTTATTTGGGGTTGGCTGCATAAAAGTTATCTTGCCATTTTAATCTATTTGTAGTTAAACCTAGCAGAGTGATGCCCTTTCTTACTATGCCCAACCATCTCATTTAGGCCTTCCCTAAGTTCTTTTACTCCCCTCCACTTGCATTTGAACAGCTGAACTTGGACACTGGTGTATATGAACCAACTATCTGAGCTTACATTCCCTGAGCTTAGTCATAAACCAACTGTCTGAGTCTATATTCCCCAAGTTTAGTCTCAATGGGATGCCTAATCCTCCACTTATGTCCATTCTGAATCTTATCATTTCCAGTCTTTCTATACATCCACCTCAACATCCTCATAGCCCAACACTCAGTTTCATACTACACAACATTGCAAAACGGTCCTGAAAGGCTTGCCTTCAAGCTTTACGGAGACTTGTTGATCACAGAGGACTCAAAAATGCACTCGTACACCTCAGTAAACCTGTCTTAATCCTATGCACAACATCTGCTTGGGTCTCTCCAATATCTTGAACTATATAATCTAAAACATCATGAATTCCCTGCAGTTGGATCATTATTTGAAATCTAGTCTCAATAATCAATATAGACACTGTCTTTCTCTCTTTTCTCTGGATGCTCTCTGTAAGAATTATGAATCTTTGTAACTTGGGCTGAGGTGCTTTTAGTGTCTCCTCCCT
The DNA here is from genome assembly GCA_022559845.1 of Amorphophallus konjac. Classification (NCBI taxonomy): domain Eukaryota; kingdom Viridiplantae; phylum Streptophyta; class Magnoliopsida; order Alismatales; family Araceae; genus Amorphophallus; species Amorphophallus konjac. The sequence goes on from CM040118.1 coordinate 33,589,696, forward strand.
TGTACCGACCCTGGAGGGAGGCTGGATATCCACTCTTGAACATTAAACTTTTTTTTTTTTGGAAGAAGGTAGATTGTGCTGCAAATTTTATTAAACAATCAAAAAGGAGAGGAGAGGTTCCTCTTCCTCTGGAAAGACGAGTCTTCAAGAAGAAACTACAGCTGGAACTTGACCCTCTCTAGGGGGCTTGCAGGAGACAGCGCTCCAACTACAAATGAGGACATGGTACTAGTGCAAATGTTCTCTACTGCCTCGAAAAATATTATCATTCCTCTCTTTCCATATACTGCAACACACTGCTGTAGGTATAGTCTTGGATATGTGAGCTTGGATTTTAGGTGTATTCTGCCTGGATTATGCTGGAAAAACTCCCACATCTGAGAGACACAACTGAAAGAAGATTGGAAAACCCCAATCTGACCGATGGTATGCCACACTTCAGAACTCAGAGGACATAAAATCATTAGATGATCTGCACTCCTGTTCTGCAAACCACTGAAGGAGCAAATGGTCTCACACTCATGCTTCCATTTTTGTCGGTCGAGTTTGGTAACAATGTGCTGTTATAGTAGCAACCATAGAAGAGTCCTAACTTTCACTAGTGAATTCACTTTCCAAACTGAACATGGCTGAGGGTTGGTAGGAGCAGCATGTTCCAGATATTGATATAAATCCTTAACAGAGAATTGGTTGGTTTTGCTCCTCCATTAGAAATAATTTTGCTTGTTCTCATACTAGGCACTGCCTAGGCAACAAGGCACTAGATTGTGCTCAAGGCTACCTGGCGCCTAGGCGAGCAACCTATTCAGGCACTCACCTGGCTGCCTTGCTGCACGTAGGCCACCTTGGGCCCACCGGCTTACCTTGGAAAGGGCATCAACCTCCTTGTTTTGGAGTCTGTTTTAGTATTTGGACAAAATTCAAGGGCAGTTTTTGAAAAATCGACAAATGATATGTCAGGATTAGAAAGAGAAGATAGGACTTCCATTACCCTTTCTCATTTCTCTCTGATTCTTCTCCCTGCCGGTTCCTATTCCCCTCTCTTGTAGACGTTGAGTCATAGTTGCATAGTGCACTTTTTGAAGCCAGTATCATTTTAATGCCTTTTTATTAACAATTGACAAGTCAAAAATTATGAAATTATTATATTGGCGTGCAATTTACCTAGAAATGTCTCATATTTATGTTTCCGTTTAATATATAACACAAGTACATAACTATTTGAATATCAAATTTTAGATTAAAATTTTCATGTTGATTGACGGATATTCACAAATTCTTTTTGGTTTTCTCCTTATTAATTTGTTATTGGTTGTCATTTATTCTCTTTTTGCTTTTTAAAATATAGGTATATGTTGAAGATATGTGAATAGCAAATTTTCTATTAACTAAAGATAGAACTTATATATAGAAAAAATATAGTAGTAGTTCTCTAGAAATGTACTTAGTTATATAAACTAGGCTGCTCCATGTCACCTAAGCAATAAGGCGGTGGACCACTACCTTGGTCGTCTTGACAACCATGTTCTGATCAATAAGCACAGTCAAATACTCCACCTCCCATCTTCCTTAAGTCCCCAACATAGTTGAATGAACCAGTTTGTTGTTGCACTCTCCTGAAGATAACCCTGGCTGACATAGCTCCACCTATTAGATGCAAGATTAGATATTGCAGGAAAACTAACCTTCGTGTAACCTTCGCCACACCATTGGTCGTTCCAAAACAAAGTATTGTGGCCAATACAAACCTGAATGGAAATGCCATTTCCAAGGAACAGGCTGCTAGCAAAATGCCTTTCCAAAGAGGAGAAATCAGATGTAAATTGTCCATATATAGATAAAACCAGTGATGTGAAGAATAATGCTTGTGTACAATTAACCTCCTCCATAGTGAGGTATCAATCATCAAACATTAAATTAATATAGCCACTATAGATATTAAGCTCGGTGTCATTTGGGGGGAAAACGAATGGAGAATCAGACATGGCCCAAGGATGAGATTTCAGGGAATAACATTGTAAGATACACAATTTTGACAGTCATGCAACTACCAAAAGGAGAATGCTCAGCCCATTCCCTCACTCTCTCAGACAAAGGAGACAAGCCTATCCTCAATTCTTGCTTTGCCCTTGAAGATTCTGCTGTTTCTCTCTCCCCACAGTGCCCCAAATGTAGCATTAAGGATAAGCCACCAGGTGAGTCTATGATGTCTATCCCCCTTTAGGTTCCACTTCTTGTGCCAACTTATGTAAAGTGGGGTCACACAACTCCCCTTTTTTCTCTTAGTTGGGGGGTCAGCGAGGGGTACACCGCCTCCGTGTGGAGTTTTGTATAGGGATTTTTGGGAGCTGATCGATTATACTTGTACATCCCTCTTACTTTTTTACATTTAATACAAACGTAGTACCTTTCACTTCTCCCAAAAAAAAAACTACCAAAAGGATAATGTCTGCACAATTTGTAAGCAAAGGACAATGCTGTTGATCGTTTTCAGATTTACCATCAAAGGATTTGATGCATCAACATGAATATTTGGAGAATCCTCACTGGAGTTTGACCTTCATTAGTCACATTAGTATTTCAAGTACATTGTAATAGAAACTGGATAACTACTTATTCCTAGAGAATCTGGCTTCTTTTGTAGAGCTCTTGACTTTCATTTAATCAAGCTAATTGTGCTGTTAACTTCTGAAAAAAAATAACTCATGGCTTTTCCTCCCATTTTCCCATCAAATTTCTTATTCAAGGCTCCCTCACTGTTCAGTTCATTCACATTCTATTAATGTATGCTTTCACTTTCAAATAAACAGTGTCTTACTTTCATCTCCAAAGTGTATGCTTCAAACTACTCTATGGGCACAAATTATTCAGGGCCAAAAGAAAAAGGCACAAAATTGTACAGGTGCTGAACTTTGTAGGAGAACAAAGAAGATGATACTTAACATTGTATCATCCTCAGGGCTGAAGTATTTGTCTGCTTGAAGTTTCCATGAACAAAGAAAATATATAAGTATCTTAAGATCTCCTTATATTGAACTATACTTGGTTCTGTTAAATGCAGAATCAAACCGTTGGTATGCTGGCATAAATCAAGGTGTGGCACTCAAAGGAGCAAATCAAGGAAAAATAATGTAAACCTAACACTAACGTATGCACCTAAGAGCTAATAATACTGCATAGTTAGTTTAAAGATGCAGAAGGCCCAATTGCTTGTGAGCAAAGGATGAGAAATTATCAATTACTGAAAATGGGATACAAACCTTGATTCCCGAATAAATGTATGCTTAGAACCAAATCCACAAAACTGCAGACCAAAGTTTCTCTTGACTTCACAGCTCTGTATCGAACTGCTGACTCTATGAATTGCAGTCGACTTCTCCAAGAATTCATTGTCCACCATCATTAAGGCCGACTGAGCCATCATTAATCCCATATTTGTAATCCGATGCTCTATACAAAAAAATAAAATTTCCTGGAAAAATGGCCCAAAAATATTTAGCACCATGTGACTCGAGCAAAAGAATCAGTAGATTACCAACACTAGGCTATTGATATCTTATTTACAAGAAGAACCTTTTACATGTATATATATATATATATAGGTGGCAATCCTTCCTAGATGAGAAGAAACGGACTGTTACAGAAATAGGATTTAAGACAGAGTTTTGGTCTGTCGACATAGAACCTGACTTAAGTGGAAGAATAGACAGTGCATCTGAGTGCCAATTGCCCACAATTTTTTTTTGGAAGGTGGCATACTGCCACATTTCATTGAAAAAGACTTAAAAGTTACATTATAAAAATACTGAGCCAAAAGCACCCGGGGCTTCTACCAAGAAGGTAAAACTCCCCCAAAACCCCTCACAACCCACAAATTACAGAAATTACAGTGTTAGTAACCTCCACCCTTGTAATCTAAACATAATCTCTGATTGGGACCGTGGCATCCCCTTGACAGCAAAATACCAGTCCATTAAACATGTAATGCAGTTTTGTATGATGCAGTTTGTGTGCTTGAACAGATCTCTAAACACTCTGTTGTTCCTTTCCCTCCATATTGACCATAGCATGGCCGGAAAACACAGTTCCCATATCTCTTTTTCTTCCTTTATTGGGTTCAGGGGCATCCATTCTGCCCACCAATTCTCCAAGCTGGACTTGATGTTCCACTGGATCTTGACAGCCTTGAAGAAATGTGCCCACACAGTCTGGATCATGCCCACATTCTTATTAACAGCAGCATCATGTTCTGAAGATTGGTTGGACTGAGTCAGAGTTGCTCTCCACAAATTAATTTTGGCCATGCAATCTGCCCAGTCTGCATACTTATTCACGGATGGCTGATGGCTTAGGTCTGCAAAGCTCCGTAACAACTGCAAATCTAGCTTAGTTGGCATAATCTTTGGAAAAAGATGGTGATGCCATGCTGATACCAATGATGACTTCCCATGGCAACCTAGCAACCAGGTGCAACTCTTTGATGCTTCCAAACAAGAAGGGGAGGATCAGAGCCAAAAGACAGTAGCAACAAGTCCAAGCAACTTCCCATTCGTTCAGCTTCCTTCCGGTTGTTAGATCCATGCATTGTTATGTTATCAAAGGCGATTTCCTCACTACCCTAGGCGGTGAAGCAAGGTGAGGCTAGCCAAGATGCACCTTGGTACAAGCAATGGTTTGAAGTATGGAAATTGTCAGAGGATTAAATGGATGCAAGACGACCTTAAGAACATAATTCTTATTTGGAAGGCACTACAACCACCTCACTAAAGCATTTTTTTAAGAAGTGAATAGTACCACAATTGTATTAATTGTAAAAGTAAAGAGAGATGTACAAGTATAATCAGTCAGCTCCCAAAAATCCCTACACAAACACCTCCACACCAAGTAGTTATGCACCTAGCTATCCTCCTAACAAAAGGAAAAGTGAGGAGTTATGAGACTCCACTTTACATAGATACTTGACCCAACCACACACGCTCACAAACAAAGGAAACAATCCTATCCTCCACTCTTGCTTCCCTTTTGAAGATTCTGCTATTTCTTTCGCTCCACAAAGCCCATAGAGTAGCATGAAGGATGAGTCACCAGATAATTCTATCCCCCTATAAGTCCCACCTCTTGTGCCATTTGAGGAGGAGGTAGTGCACACTCTCAAAATAGCCCAAGGAGTGGTAGATCCTATCACCAATCTTATTCCATACCTCCTTATAAAAAGGGGCATCATGTGAATAGGTGGTTTAGATCTTCCTCCACTTCCCCACACAAGAAGCACAAGATAGATATATCTTGAAGGAAGGGGGCGGTCCTATTGCATGTGGGCAATCGACCATGAGAGATTCGTGATATCAACAACTTCACCTTCAACGGGCTTTGGGAACCCAAATATGTGGCGCGAAACGGTGGCGCACTCTCACATCTGAAATGAGTGATTGAGTGTGTAAGCCAACCTGACTGAGATACCTCCCACCGCCTATCTCCACACCCACTTGTCGGCCCTGCTGTCCACCAATCTATAGTCCAAGAGGAATAACAAGAGACTCTCCAGTTGGTCCATCTCCTCATCCATAGATTTCCTCTTAAAGGTAGGCGACCATATGCCCCAAGTAGCTGCGTGTCAAAGGTATAGCCATAGATGTTCCGGGTGTAGCCGAAATAGCAAAGAGCTTCGGAAAAGATTCTTCTAGTATGAAATCCCCACACCACTGTCCTTCCAGAACAAATGCCTCTGTCCATTACCCAAACTGACCGAACACTAGACTTGATGATATCGGCACACTAGATGATGCCTCTCCAAATCGGCGAGACATTATACAAGTAGGCCGGTGACAAATCTCACTCTCTGGTCTTGCTATAATATCCCTACCTAACGAGATGTATCCATAGCCCACTGTCTTTCGCTCCAAGCCTCCACAGCCATTTACACAGTAGTGCTAGGTTGAAATCATTGATGTTCTTGATGTTCACCCCTCCTATTTCCTTACTCTTGCAAACTCTACCGCAAGAGATGTCATGCCAACTTCTGCCACTATCCCCATTGTCATGCTAGAAGAATCTATCTTGAAGGGACTCCTGCTTTTTGAGCACGATTTTGGGGATCCTAAAAGTGGAAAGGTAATAGATAGGCAAACTGTCAAGCACCGATTTGCATAGCACCATTCTCTCCCCATAAGAGAGGAGTCTCACCTTCCAACCTGCAAGCTTGGACTCATACCTTTGCACAACCACCTGTGAATCCCTACAGTGAAGAATCCCTCGGGACAATGGTAGCCCTAGGTAGGAGAAAGGAAAGTCTTCTATCTGACAGCCCAATATAATTGTTGTTCTCCTGAGTGACCTCTCCTCCATGTTGACCCCAGCTATACAGTTTTTGTTATAGTTCACGTTCAGACCACTAATCTCCTGCAATAACTCTACACCTCACTAGAGGTATGGCCTCTAAAAGAAGGATTGAGAGACTCCATAAGTTGACCAACCTAATCTTGTGTACAAGATTGTATTGAGACTCTTGCCACCAAACTAGCAAAGTTATCAGCTGTGAGCATCATATTGGATGAGGTGACCCAAAGGGCAATGTTGATTTTGTCAGGGATGTACAAGATGGCTCAACTGGGTGACAAAAACTTTAGCAACTCTTCGTGGATTTTTTTCCTGGAATAGTTGTCCTCTACTATTGTTTCCATCCTCCATCTCCTCTCCCTCCCGTAGTTGGGGAACTCCAATAATTCTGTAGGACTATCTCTACCATTTTACAATTGTGTTTCCTCCAATTTCTCCTTGCTTGACCAACCCTTCATCCTACTAGTCCAAATCAATCCTCCACCAAAACAAACCTTCACCCAATAAATACCGCAACATGGCCCATGGTTCGCCGTGTTTCAAAACCAGGTCCTACATTGGATCGATGTTTGTCCAAACAAACACCTAAATGCCATTCCATATTGGTCAAGGCAACAAGGTGACCCAAGGCACTCTCGGGGAGCCTAAGCAGCACCCTTAGCAACCCACTACAACCACTCCTCCAATTCCGCCCTGCCATAACCACACAATCCCCCAGTATGGGGAGAGAGAGGCACTCTCGAGGAGCCTAAGCAGCACCTTCGGCAACCCACTGCAATGATTCCCCCAATTTTGCCCTGCCACGACTACACAAGAGAGAGAGATGGTTACCACTTACCTCTTTGTTAGTTAGCAGTAGGTGTGGCAGCACCTGATGAAGACAGTGAAGGCATCGCTTGGCGAGCCAATATCAGGTGTCCCACCATGCTTCCATGGCATACTGGAAAGTCCATTGTGCCCTTGGTAGGCTTGAGCCCACATGGTGCTTAGGCATCACCTAGGCACTCGCCTTCACCACTATGTGGCTTTTACATCCCCCTACTCCAAACTAACCTCTGCACCAGAATACCTGTAAGCTAAAAACATCATAATGTTCTCCCTTGGTTCCCTATTCTTCTTATCCATAGCACTAGTTAGATTTCCTTTCAGAACACCTCCTGATAACCTGCGATGGAATTGGAGATGAAGAGGATTGCTTTCTTAATCCATAGGAGCAGGAGATGTTGGAGAGTTTTACAAAGATGATGGCAGGAGAGCATAACAAAGAAATTGTGCTGGGCCCCCTCAAAGCAGAGGGAGGAGAACATAATGGCTAAGATGCATTCAGACATCAAGATGCAACCTGTCAAACACTAGGTGTTAATTGGAGAATTGTGGAATCCAAAATGTCAGTGGTAGTTTTTTATTATCCCAAACATGGCATTAAATGGCCAAATCAGTGGGCAGTAAATGGCCAGAACTGCCCAATTTTTGGCTAAAACTGGCCTTGAAACCACAACCAAAATCAGAATGGGTCAGGACACATCCTGTTCCTCAAATGCTTTTTAATTCCTTGATCTCAACAGCACTTTCTTAGTATGATTCACACAGATAGATGTAGAGAGGACTGCACCCCATGGTTTACAATGGGAACCATGTTTATCAAAGAGAGGAGAAAGTGTAATAAAGGTGACTTTTGTGTTCACATGTACAATCCTCCTGAGTACCTGAACATCTGGAACTGTCATGAAGCTGGCCAATCAGCTAGGTTTACCATACAATCCAATTGCTGAAGATGTGGTTTCCTGGAACAAATATGCTCAAATCAAGGTCAACTTTGATATTCACCCCTTTAGCAGAAAGCATCTTAGACTCTTAGCCTACCTGGTGGCTTAGCTAAGAGCTAAGTTGCTTATGAGTGACTTCTAGGCTCTGCTACTACTATAGTATGCTATGATGTGGAGGGCTGCACTGAGCTTACAGAGTTTTGCAGCTGCATTCATGATTCATATTCTCCCCTGTGAGAAAGAAAATGGGAAACAATAATTTTCCATTATGGCAACTGGCTTAGAGCAGCAACCCCCCCAAGGGACAACCATCCAGTGGATAATCCAGTTCAAGAGCCAAGGCACTGCCTCACCTTCTCCTCAAGGTGATACAAACACAAGCAAACTGGAAAGGCCAGTCTCAAATGCTCTGACAGAAGTAGATAAGTCAGCTGTTGACAACCGAGAGACACAACCTGGTAGGACTATAAGTTAGATACTGCTCACCCTCTTTCACGTCAGCTGAGGTGTCAGACGCCAGTCGCCCCATTCGTTTATTTCATAGAACAGTGAGCCAGCCAATGTCTAGTTATTCCCCCCACCCCTGACGCCTCCTGACCAGTGCCTTTAAATAAAGCAGCAACCAAATTTCCCCCAGTTGTACTTGTGCCTATTGTTCATCAGCTTTTAAAGACATACCAAACTTCAAATCCTCACCAAAGCCTTCTCAAAACGGACATATCCTTAGGTAACCTAGTGTATGGGTCATAGTACCCAACCATCCCAAGGCTACTAATTTTCCCCATAACTTTCAAATGAAGGAACATTCTACCAGGTCTGACCTTGCACGAGAAGGGCAACCTAGTATATGGGTCATGGTGCCCAACCAAAAACTGTCAGAATGAGCCATCCTGGAACGGTCACGGAGCAGGTGGGACTGTGACAATTTTCATATTGTCTAGCTCATCCATTGGCCGGCCCTCAATTGGTCTGCGCTAAAACCAGCCTCTTTCAGTGCTGCCACTGCCATCCTTACATCCTGATCTGTTTCCTATTTCCAAAAAAAAAGTTTTATGTTGCAGGCAGAAAATTCCTTAAAATGCATTAATATCACAAATTACCACATAGTAGAAGCAGTTAAATTTGCTTATGGTTATGGTGGCATCATGATATTGCAGTCACCATCATCCAACTAATAACTAATTGGAATGCAGCCAACATAGAAGGCATTATAGACAATCATCAGTGGTCCTCATATGTACTTGTGACCCTGGCATAGCAACCAAAAGGAAGGCTTTCTGGGCAGAGATTGGAACCCTCATAACTTCACTATCGGGTCCCAAACTTTTGACAGGAGACATGAGTTCAGTGATAAATCAATTAGAAAACAAATCAAGGGTTTCCACCATTCAGCATGGCCACATAATTTTTTTCAGGGAATTCATCCAAAGTGCTGGACTGATAGATGTGGGTTTTGATGGGGCAGTGTACACTTGCAAAGCTTCACATTTCAATATGGGGGAACACCAAGACTGTGCTCTAGTATCAAAGCACATTGGAAGTCGTAATTTCCCCATGCTGTGCATCATTGCCCTTAGAGTGGAAGCGAACACATTCTTGGCTATATCAATCTACCCTCCTTGGAAAAGAATTAACCTCCTGGAGAAAGTCATGGGGCTAGTCAGTCTCTTTTCACAGGATCTCGTACCCTTCAGGTGCAAATTATACTCTTATCATCCTCATCCAGAAGAAAGTTCCTGCTGATACCCCCCATGAATTTTGACCCATTAGCGTGCACAAATACTAAGCATGAGATTATCAGAAAACTTTCAGTTGTCAGAATCATGCCCATTCTTCAGAAGTTGATATCACCCACCCAAGGTGCTTTTGTTCCTCAAAGAGTAATCTTAGACTGCATTGTCATCGTCCATGAGCTGATGCAACCTACACAGGTGGAAAGTGGTAAATCTGTTGTCTTTGTCTAAAGCTCGATATATCAAAACCACATAGCAGGCTTGAGTGGCATTTTATGTCTTCCATCCTGCTAAACCATGGTTTCTCCACAGTCTTGGTGACATTCTTTGTCGTGCAGTGCATTTCCACAGCTCCCTTTTCAATCAATCAGAATTAATGGGCTTGATTTCATCACACTGGAAAGAGGCATTTGATAGGGCTGCCCTTTATACTAGGGGTGATCATTATTTGGGTTCAACCCGAAAATCAAACCGAACCGATAGATTTGGTTCGGTTCGGTTTGGGTTCAAACCGAACCATATTAAAATTGTTGGTTTGGTTTGATTTTGAAGTTTAGGAAACCGAACCGAATAACCCGAATTTAAAGATATTTTTGTCAAGTTAATATAAGTGTATATGTAACTATAAATCTTTAATTCAAAAAGTCCAATCCCCGCCATCCTAATGGGGTTTCCGACACTATGAAATAGGTTTCAAATCACCTTCCATTTTATTGTAACTGAAGTTCTTAATTTTTTATGTAAAAATAGTATGGAGCTTGTTCTTACAAGTTACAACTTTTTATGTTATATTTTTAATATTTACTTTATTTGGTAGAAATTTTTCTACCCTATCTTTCTCTACTCTTGTTTGAATCCAATCTAATTTCTAAAAGGGGAGATGAATATGGTTCAAACCGAACCAAACCGAATTAATTCGGTTTGGTTTGGTTTGATTTCAAAGTAGTTTGGTTCGAGTTGAAGTCTTAATTCGGTTCGATTTGATTTGAGAAAAATTCTCTTCAAACAAAACCAAACTAAACCGTGCTCACCCCTACTTTATACATTCACATTCTATGTGTTGAGACCCTATCATCCCTACTGAATTTGAAGCATGCAGAAGGTAAAATCAGGGGTGGTAAGATTAATGCGAAAGTCTCAGCTGTAAGACATTATCTATGCTGATGCTTTTATCTTGGAAAAGTAGAGGAAGCTAAACTTATGGAGGCCGTGAAATAATTGGAGACTTATGAAGCACAGTCCAGAAGGACTAAATAAATCAAAGTCCAGCATTATGTTCAGCTCGAAGACTTTGCAATTACTGCAGGGACGTTTATGACAAATCATTAGTGCTAATCAACTTCAGAAGGATGGTCTATACTCGGGTGTACCCTCTGGCCAGGCAGGGTATCATAGCTCAATTCAAATATTTAGAGAGGGGAAGAATGGGTATATCGAAGGAGAACATGTTACCATCAGCTGGGAGGATAGTCCTCATAAAATCCAAAAATGACTACACCCTGTCAGACTGATTTTTGTGGGCAACCCCCCATAGATGGTGGTTTCTCCATTAAATCGGTGGACATAAATTTAAGAGAGGGAATGTCTCGAGTCTTATGAGCCACAGCAGCTAAGGGCTGGAAAGATATTTGGAGTCCTGACTTAACAAAGCAATTCCACCAAAGCTTGTGATAGATAGCTGGTAATCCTTAGAAATGCTGTCCTACTCCTAAAATGATCAAGTTGCCTGCTTCCTTCAGCCTGTTGATCAAAGGTGTCTATATGCAAATCAGAACCTGAGACTATTCATCACCGCATATTTGATAGAGCACTTACCTTTGCAGTTTGGAAAAGTTACCCACTTAGCCATCTCACAGACACAGGATTAACAATCCCTCAAGGATAACCCTCCTTTTGCTTGAGAGCAAGAAAGATGTAAAGCACTTAAGCCAATGTAGTTCAATACTCTGGCAGATTTGGAAGTCTAGGTGCAAAGGTTGATCTAAAGAAAGAAATCTCACTCCCTCCTAGGGGTGGGAAAAGGCAGCTCCTGATCTTTACTACCGGGAATTATTTCAGAGTATGAGTGAGAAGGGCCATTGACAGAGACCATAATCTTGGAAACCCCCAGAAAACATCCTACCAACAGCAACCATTGATGGGTCAATCTCAAGAACCAAGGAACGATTGGACCATGGTGGTAGGGAAAAAAAACTCAATGCTTGTGAATTATTTCACTGCAAAAGGGCAATTCTCAGGAGTACTAATCCCCAGGTTATCGAAGCACAGGCAGCTCAAGCAGGAACACAGACTGCCGTCCAAATGCAAGTGCCAGCAATCACGGAACGGGATGCAGAGAAAACTACCCAAGCAATTTAAGGCGAACTTCTGTGGCCCGGCAAGGCGATTACACAGAAGTTTAAAACTCTCCTAGTTAACCAGGGCAGCATCCAGCTCCGCCGGATTGCCCAGAACTCAGTTGTGGAAGACGCCAAATCATGTATTCCATCCTTGGGTAAATGATAACGGAATCTTATAAAACAAAGGCTCAGTGGATGCCCATGAAAGCAGGGGCCCGCTGGTTTCAGATTGCGGAGGAACAGCAGGAGGAGAAGACGACTTACCAGAGGGGTGTCTGCAGGGGCTCCGACGGCAACACGGCGGAACAAGCGGCGGCGAGCGCGCGGCGTGCGGGCGCCGCTGGGAGGGTTAAGATTGGTGGGGGCCCGACAGGGGCGGGAGGAGTCGCGAGAAATATTTCACAGAACCGAAACAAACAAAATTGGGATAGTTGGTTGCATATATTGCTCAAGAGTCAAGACCCATGCTTGATGTACCGGTTCGGTATGGACAGATACGTTATTTAACGATTTTAAATATTAAATAGTATACTTTATAAAAAAAATTAGTGACTTTATTGGTTGGTAATGCTAGGATGAACGTGTAAATGCCTGCGTTCGAGACTCACAATTCTCATTTTTTGTTATTTTTTAAATTTTAAATAATTTTTATTTTAAATTTTAATTATCAATCTTAATGTTCTTTTTAAATATATTTTTATATAATAATAATACATTTTATTAATAAAATCTAAAATAATTTAATCATTACATATCTAACACTATTCATTTCTATCTCATTTATTTTTAATTTGTTTTTATTAAATCTATTAATTAAATATAGTATGGTTAGTTAACAATTATAATTAAAATAGTATTAAATTTGTTAATCAAACTTTAAAAATGAGCAAATCATATTTATTTAATGAAATATTTTTTCAAGATTAAAAAATAATAAAAGATAACAAAATAAAATTGAACAGTGCAAGGTTAGAATCTGCAACCTCAAATCTATAACTGAACAGTCTAATTAATCAACTAAATTAGTCTATTTTATTAAATTTTATTATAACTTAACACTCTAATGAAAAATAATGACTCATGCGACGTAAAATGAAAAATAATGACTTTTTAAAGTAAAAATTTTTGCTAACGTTGTCGGTGGAGAGAAGAGAGAGAGAGAGTACAAACGATGATACGAAAATCTTAATTTATGGTCGAGGCTCACAATTCTCATTTTCTTTGTTATTTTTTACTATTCTTTTTTAATCTTTAAAATTTTTTTTAAAAAAATTATTTTAAATTTTAATTAGCAATCTTAACGACTCTTTTTAAGTATATGTGTACATAATTATAATATATTTTATTAACAAATTCTAAAACAATTTAAACATGACTATATCCTAACATTATTCATTTCTATCTCATTTATTTTTAAAGTATTTTTATTTGATCTATTAATTAAATATATTATGGCTCGTTAAAATTTATATTTAAAAATAAGTATTAAATTTGTTAATCAAAATTTAAAAGTTAGCAAATCATATCTATTTAATGAAAGTTTTTTAAAATTTTAAAATAATAAAATAAAAATGATTCATACGAGACTATAACCTGCAATCTCAAGTATGTAACTAAACAGTCTGACCAACTAAATTAGTCTATTTTATTAAATTTTATTGTATCTTAACACTCTAATGAAAAAATGACTCATGTAGACCGCGACAAAGAAGACCATTCTGAGAGAAGAGAGAGAGAGTACATATGGCAACATGAAAATTTTAATTTGTGGAGACGAATGAGGGAGATTTTATGATTTGTAAAAAATAATAAGAAAAATATAAAACCCTCCAAATTATAATTTTGGTTATTTAAAATTTAATTTAATTTTATTCAAAATATAGTTAATACTTCCTTCAATTTTTTTAAAAAATATAGCAAGTAATAAAAAATAACATTTGTGGTTTTGAACATAAGACCTACCAAAATTACACAAAACACTATAATCAACTGAGTTATATCTAAAACTTTATTATATATTATTATAATATATATTTATTAAGTAGTGTTTCATTTTTTACACACAATAATATGGTATAATATGATATTATATCGTACCGTTGAAATATCGGTACGATCGATATAAATTGTACAACAAACCTTGCTCAGTTCCAAATATATTATATATTTATTATACACTCGTATTCTTCATATTATCATATATACTTTCGTAACAATTATATATATATATATAATTGTAAATAAATTATCATTAGAATGATATTTATAAAAATATCATTATTAAAAATATGTTAACTGAGATATCCTAACTTTTGACAAAAAAAATATAAAAATGTCATTGCATTTAACTTTCGTCCACTAGGTCATGAATAGATTCTAATATTCTTGTTAGTTAGGTCCTCGACCACCCAACAACACCGCCCTCCCTTCCCTCACTATCGACCCTCGTGGTCCCTCTACCCCCTCTTGTTGCCCCTTTAGCCCGGGACAACCACACCTTGTCCCGCCCTTTCTTCCTCTTCTTCACCCCCTACTACTTCTTCCCTTGCGAATAGGTCCTTATGGTGGCATCCATGCCTCGCCTTCGCTTGCCGCTGTCCTCTTCCCTTCATTGTCGTTCTCCCCTTCACTCTCTCTCTCTCTCTCTCTCTCTCTCTCTCTCACTCACTCACACACACACACATAGAGAGAGAGAGATGCCAGACCTACTTGCAAAGCTTCGGGAAGCCTTCATCGGGTCTACTTCTGGGGGGGTGCAGTCAGAGATGACTTGCCAAGCACTAGTGCAGCCGACACAATTTAGTCAGGGAAACGACTACAAAAGTGCTCGAGGGCGATGCAGGTCTTAAAGGTGTCGGATCTACAAAGGATAACGTCGATTGGGATTGGGATGCGATGAATGAGGTCTATTGTGCAAAAGGGCCCAGATCTGTAGCACGTACCAAGGAGGATTGGGCCAGCATAAGGGGGCTGGAGCGATCTAGACGTCGGGACGAAACTTGAAACCGGATCTGCAAGCATTGAATTTGCTGGTGCCTGTGCAGACGCTGCACCTGTAGTGGGAGCCAGATCTACATCACTGGGGTCAGTCGAGGAAGATGGCTGGGAAGCGAGTAGAGCACCCAGTAGCCTATCTTGAAGACCAATACATGGTGCTGCTCTTCCAGAAGGTGACTTGGGTTCTGGAGACGTCTTATTTGCAGAAGGCGATGTCAGCCAGGCAAGTGCAAAAGGGGGCTATCGGGTTGCAGGACTCATAGAGGGCGATGTTGTCGTGTTGCGGAAGGTGGGGGGGTTTCCACCACAGGAGGGGGTTTTCGGCGTGAAGAGGGGGTTGCAGTGGGAGGGAATTTGCAGGGGATGGTGGTTTTCGACGGGGGAGGGGAGTTGCACAAGGGGGGATTTCCGATAGAGGGAGGGGGGGGGCAGATGGGGGGATTTTTGATAGAAGAAGGGGTAATTCTATTTTCTCATGTCGAGTTAAACGTAACCATAGTTAGGTTTACGAGTGGTAACAGAAAGTTACGGCGACGACATATTTACAATTTTTTATCAAAAGTATGGATATCATTGCTAATGCATTTCTAAGAATTATATTTTTGTAAATACCACTCTAATGATGATTTATTTGTAAAAAAAATCCTATATATTTTCTCTTTGTATGTCTCTTCGGGCAAAACTTAATTTTAAGTAGATTAAGAGAAGAAAAAGGTTAACTTATTTTTGTTTATTCTCTTCACTTAATTGAAATAATAAGATGTATACCCCTAAAATCTTTTATATTCCCATATATCCCTACAAAAATATGTAAGATTTTGGGGTATATATTTAAATATATAATAAATAGAGGAGAAAATCAAGGAGTTCGTGAAAAAACTACAGTGTGAATACACTTATTCATGACTAAATCTGTATGGTTAAAACCTACGTGCAACTATGGTTCGTCGACTCGGTGCGACTCGCACCGAGTCGGGCGTATTGCATCGGATCCGGAAGAAATCGGTCTGTGATCCGTCAATTTCGACCGAGTCGCCTCCTCCTCCTTCGCACTTTGTACTATAGTGACAATGGCAGGCCACCGGAGGGGAGGAGGAGGGGAAGAGAGAGGAGCAGAGAGGGGGAGAGCAGAGTAGGGAGGGGAGGGGGCAGGGAAGGGGAGTTGTTAATTGGTTGGGGCTGAGAGTCAGATGGGGTGTGGGGGGTGAGTTTGAGGGGGAGAAGGGTTGAAGTCCGACCGAGCCGGTCCGAGTCACATACGACCCGTAGTGTATCGTACAAGCTCTGATCTGATACGGATCAATGGGTCGTCGAACAGTGTACATTTGGTTTGGCATAAAAACACGGTGAAACAATTGAAGATATTTTACAGCAACATGAACAAACCCCCGGACACAACCCCCCGTGCGCGCGCGCGCATGTGTGTGTGTGTGTGTGTGTGTGTGTGTGTGTGTGTGTGTGTGTGTGTGTGTGTGTGTGTGTGTGTGTGTGTGTGTGTGTGTGTGTGTGTGTGTGTGTGTGTGTGTGTGTGTGTGTGTGTGTGTGTGTGTGTGTGTGTGTGTGTGTGTGAGAGAGAGAGAGAGAGAGAGAGAGAGAGAGAGAGAGAGTTTCGAGGAGATTTTGCATCTAATTGAATATTGACATAGGGATTACATACCAAATTAAGATGTATGACATTGCTTCATACATTTGCTGTCTAGAGCTAGCAAACCGATAAAATCTGATGTTCATTAATTATGAAACAATTTATAAACTCCTTTCGAATTAAGTAGGTGTGAGGAGAGAGAATATATACACCAATTAAGGATGCAAACAAATTGTGAAGGAATCTTTAAATGGAAGCTTGAATAAAGAGATCAAAAGATTAAGTAGTTCCATGATCCATCTCCCTTGGATGTCATTTTGTACAGATCTTCATTTTAAAATAATAAAAATTTTCAACTGATACAAAGCATTTGCATAAATCTTTGATGTCCTAATTAATCTGCTTTCATTGTGCGTTTTCTTCCTAGCATCTTGCATACAATGAATCATGTCTACTACCACTCTACCACCGGCACCCAGTTAGTTTACCTTCTTAATTAATTATATGGGGCTCATATCATTCCTAATTCATGGATTTTCAAAAACTCCCTGATGAAAGCATCCAACATGCATGTTTCCTTCACTTTCTTTCTTTTTTTTTCCCACCAAAATTAACTCTCTTTATATGAAATTACTCTATGTGCTAATGTAGTCATACAAGACACAGCAAATTCATAATTTGTGGTAGAAAGTTAAGGACGATCGAGCTTCCTGCACATTTTCTTTCTCACACTGTCCACTGATACATGGAAAGACCATTCATTTTTCATAATTAAAAGTATTTTATTTTCACAGATCTAATAATTAGAATCCCAAAGAAGCCTCCATCCATATTTCAACTATAGCATGCATATATGTATCATATCAATTTCTGTAATCAAGAAAAAAAACAATTCCATACTACTCTGATCAATGACATAAGTTTGGTGAACAGTACTGTGAACATCACATCCCCCCCCTCCCAAAAAAAAATTAAAATGGTAGAGTTTTAGCAAACAACATATTTAGTCGACCAAATTAATTAAGGCGGATGTCTAATGACTAATATATATTTCTGAAATAGATCATGTACCACTTTCAAAATCTAGTGCAGTGAGCATCATTAATAATTTTGGCATTCTATGAATATGAGGATACAGAAGAGGAGAGATTTGGTCGATTCACGCTTTTCAATTAAAGAGTCATTTTGATTGATGTAATTAGGTACTACTAAGATCCTCAAACTTTGAAATCACAGTACTAGTGAAACATGAGATCTTAGAATTCGGATTATGATATTGATTTTTAATAGAAAACAGAATTAGTAAGAGTTTTCTATTTGAAATAATGGAGTTGATTATAATTAGGTTGTTCTCTAATTACGTCAGTACTCCAAACAAAAATATCTAGTTAGCATGAATCCGAACAAAAGGAATTTGAAGATTCCAGTAATATGACATCAGCCTGTCAAGTTTCAAAGCTCCAGTAATATGACATCCCCCCTCAAAAAAAGGAAGAGAAAAAGGATCGAGAGGGACAAAACTCGATAGGAACTACAACTATTTGTTGACTGCAACTAACAGTTGGTTAGAAAATTTCTAATGGTTGAAAACTCTGATAATATCTAATTATTTTAAAATGATTTAAATATCCAAAATCTGCGTCATCCCTTAACCATTGTACATGAAAGCATCCCTTTCTTCAGATTCTGACAGTCCAGTACGCAGAGGTGAGTGCGATCTTATGGGACATCACAAAGTCCAATTATTGAATTCGTGAAAAACCTCGCTCGACCATGTCACATGAGACAAACGGGATAAAAAAGTGAAAAGCTGTCTATTTCCCTCCCATCCCTCTTTAGTCACAAATATAAAAATCAGCTACTCTGAATATATAAATATATTTATATATATTTATATATATGAGAAATGATCAAATAAGGATGTATGCACTGTAATTATAGTGCAAACATCTCCTTTTAATCTCATTTTGTAGAGTTTTTATTATTTATTATTTTTTAAATTTTTTAGATGAGATTCAGAGTCACTTAATTTAGAGTGAGAGATAAATTCAACTATTTTATTTGGAGGGCACGTGCACTAAGAAAAAATAAAAAAAACAGATGTCAATAGTAATTATTATTCGCGTAAATAATAACATAAACAGTAACTATTATTCACATTCATTTTTTTAATTATCGTGCGTACTAAGTAAATTAGTTGACTTGATTCTCACATCAAATTAAGAGACATTAGACTCCACCTAATTTTTTAAATAAAAAATATACTATCTTATTTTTTAAATAAAAATATACCTAATTTTGATAAAAAAAATATTTGCAATTACAGTGATGGCATCCATATTTGATTATTTCCTTATATATATATATATATGTATATTGTTGAAAATAGATTTCAACAATCACGCGTACACTAATCCTCTAATATATTCAGACACTAGCTACAGCAACCCAAACGTCCACGTACCGTTTTTACACTAAAAAAAGTTTTAAAACACTTGCTAAAAAGCAAGCAAGCAAGCAAACCCTAGCCAAACGAAGGCAACTCAGACTCGGATTCGAACCATAGTATCCATGCGCCTCACATCCCAGAACATGCACGACAGTCTGAGGCTAACTTCTACAACACGTAATGCATGGAGACCAATTTTAGGCATGCATTTTCCAGTAACACCCATGGACACCTACAGCTGCAAACTACCAAGTTTGAATATCGCCACGCGTCTCATAAACAAAAGCGTGAAAATCTGTAGACCTTATACAAGTTGAGCTGATCAGGGTAGCAAAGTTGCGAAAACATGGAGTGATTTCCTGTGGATCTCGACGTCGGGGGTGAGTGTTCTTTTTCCTCTTTTTCGATCCTTTCTTCTCCACTGGGATCCCTTCCGACGTGGGAGAAGAGTAAATACAGGGTGCCAGAGAGAGGGAAGGGGGAATCCTTTTGGTGAGTTGCAGACGGGTGCGAAGAGACAGATGAATAAGACGTGACACGGCTCCATTTCCAGTGCATGAAGAAACAGGGAAAAGGAGAGGAGTGGGTTAATTGGGGGAAGCACTCTGAGAGAGAACAGAGAGGCACCCTTGCATTTGTCTTTCTAGTGCCACAAGAAAAAACAAAAAGTGTTATTTGTTAGAAACGGAAATGCAATGTACAATGTACAATCACATGCGCGCCTCTGCAATTAGATGGCCATCTACCATGTTACAGAGGGAAAAGGCTGAACTAAGTGGGGATGGGTTTGGTTCCTCGTTGGCCATATTTGGGTACAAAGCATTCTCAAATGGAAGGAAGTACTAGCTAGGGCTTTTAGCATACCCACTCCAATGTAAGAAAACCCGCCCGAGATGACGCCTCCTATGATGCTTTCCTTCTATAGCGCCATGAGAGGAGCTGGGAAGCATCTGTGTGGAGCGTGTATTTCGTGTTTAGCAAGGGACAAATACCCAACAATTAATGGTTGGTCTCACGATACATGAAGTCGATCAGTCTGCAACAAAGAGGGGTTGCATGACGCGCGCAGCTGTTAAATTTACGTTTCTGATTATTTCAACCCATATTTTATGTGTTTGGGCACTCATCTTTGCTCTTAATTAATCGACTGTCCTCACAGAGAGAAAAAAAACAATTAACAACTAATGAGAGCTAACATTGGATATATTTAGCCTGAGCAAAGCGTAGGAATTATTCCTTTGCCCTCATCCCAAGGGGAATGTTTTCTTGTGGGACCGTCGACTGCAATAACAAGGATGTGCATGGGGAAGGGAAGCTGCCTGCCAGAAATTTAAAAAAAGAAGAAGGAAGTAATGGATTGAGTGGGCAAGGGAGGTGGCCACACATGGGAATGAGGTAGATACAATTAGGTAACTAGGGTTTTCTTTTCTTCTGCTTGCATGAGAGGAGAGGAGAGGAGAGGAGAGAGGCAGACCAGGAAAGGTGGGGGTTCACTTTCTATTATCATAGTAATATATGGATGATCAGTGCCCTGCATTATCACTGCCCACAAAAGTGGCGTAACAATGTGTTGTAATGCCATGTGAAAGGAGGGAGTGTGTGATCATACCAACTTATTCTCTTCCCCCTCGGGGCTCTTAATTGCTTGTGCTTTCATGGCTGGAAGAATCTTTGTGAGCATGATAAGACATGACATATCAGAGCTGCTTCAGGAAAAAAATAAACAAGAAAGGACGAAGGAACAAAAACTTCCATAGACAATAATCCACACAACCGATCACTTGTTCCTGTAAGATAAACAAATAAACATATTTTTTCTCCCGTTTTTCTGATCCATACATGCAGTCTTAGCAAAATGCACATGTTATTGCTAAAAGCTCAACAATATTTTTCAAACCCACCAAGAAATATAACACAAGGTCAAGGAGGTCGATCGACTGACCACGTTCCCTTCTCTGAGGAGAGGACGAGCATGAGAAATCCACAGACCACGCCATGGCAGGAGGTAATCATAATATATGGTTCTCTCATATGCAGAAAAAAAGAGAATGATAATAATAATAAAACCTTAACCTTCTTGATCACTCCCTCCAATGGATCCCGAACAGCTGAAATCCCACCTTCGCAAAAGACCACACCACACCCTTGAAGCCTACCCAAAAAGAAGCTTCACATGTTCACAGTAATGGAGAGGGCGGGGGGGGGGGGGGACAGGAGGAGGAGAGTGAAGATAGCCAGGAGAGAAGTGGGAGGAAAGAGAAGAATAAGAACAAAAGGGGCCGAGGGGAATAAAAGGAACTCCACTAAACCTGTCAAGTAGTGTTAGTTCCGAGGGAACTCCAAACTGATCACCCACCATTACCATGAAAGAAGAAACCCGGAAGGAGAAGGCAAAAGCAAAAGGCTCTGTAACACCAAACTTGTTCTTTCAGTTGATCAGTAAGAAAGACCTGTGTAAAACCTTCACCTCCTTGTTCTATAGCTTTCACCATGAACCTGCACCACCACCCATGACCCCATTCCAGAACCCAGAAGGATCACCTCCTTGCGCTCTATTCTGTTCAATTATTTCAGCGGGAGTGGATGAAACCTGCCTCAGGTCCTCGAAGGGGAAGAACACCCTCCCCCCACCCTCTTGCACCCCTTGCACGTTGCTGTACCCGCCCCCGCCACCGATGCCGTCCAGAGAGAAGCTGAGAGAGGTAGACCGGAAATCCTGCAGGCCGAAGACGGCCGGGTAGACTGCACCCGCCTCCGCCGCCGCCATCATAGGCATGAAAGGGCTCGGCCCCGCATGCGCGGAGAGCCCGCTCCGCAGGAGCTCCATGGCGGAGATAGAGCCGCTGTTGGCGGCGGAAGCGCACGTAGGCGGATGCGCGGCGGCGCTGGCGTTGCTGCTCTCTACGGTGGGGAACTCGCCCAGGTTCCCGTTCATGTGCTGCTGCGGGAAGGCCAGGTTCAGGTCCTGCCCTTCGTGGAACTTAGGGTTCTGGAACGAGGAGGAGCTGCTGAGCGGGGGGGTGAGGTCATGAGGGAGCTTCCTTGCCGAGGTGGCGGACGACGACAGCGACGAGGTGGGGGTGGTGGACGGCGTGGGGGTCTTGGTGGTGATGGTAGAGGAGCTGGAGGGCCGCTTGTTCTTCCTGGACCCCCCGCCCACGGGGACGTTCCTGAGGGATCCCCCCTCCGTCCAGTACCTACGGCAGGTCTTGCAGAAGTACCTGGGCTGGGTGAGACTGTAGTTGTTGTAGTAGCAGAACTTGGTGTTGGTGGACTGGCACCGCGGGCAGCTCAGCGCCTGCTCCTTCTGCGGCCGGGGCCTCCTCTCCATCAGCTGAGGCCGGGTAGAGCACGCGGAGGTGGCGGCGGAGGGGACCATCTCCTGCAGGGGAGGCTTCATGGCCACCAGCCCCATCTCCTGCAGCGAATAGCAACCCCATGTCACACCACGAAGGAGAACGGAGAAGAGAGATCAGAGAGGTGAAGCAGGTGGAGGGCAAGCGTGAGATTATAAGCTTCTGATGAGAACATTTTAACTTTGAGAACAAACAGACCAAAACAAAAGCAAAAAGGTGGCTGCTTTATGATTTCAACAAGCGAAAAAGTAAAAGGGGAAGGGGAAAAATTAAAGAGGACAAAGAGGAGTGGGAAGGAGAAATTTTCTCTCTCTCTCTCTCTCTCTTTTTTTTCTCCCTTTTGCGCATCAAAAAGAACACCACCACACCTTTTTCCTCTACTCCCCCGCTGCTTTATTGATTGGGCAGGGAAGAAAAAGGAGAGAAAAAAAAAGAAGAAGTTTGTGCTGCTTTCAAATTTAAAAGGGGATTTTGGAGACAACAAACACCACACCAGCTGCCAAGGGATATCGAGAGAAGAGTGCAGTGAGAGAGGCTTGAAGATCCATCGATATATCCAGAGGGTCCCCATGTGACCGAGAAACACGCACCAATTTCATGAGGCCACAGAACCCAATAAAAATCCCACACTATTAATTATTCAAATTAAGGAAGGACATGAGAAGAAGAAATTGAGAAAAGATGAGATGAAAAAAAAAAGAGGAAGGGAAGGGAAAGGTAACTCCATCCCCTCCAACACACACATGCACCCAAAAGGAAGAACCAAGAAAAGGAGAGAAGGGTGATAAAGAGGGAAAGCTAGCCCAGATCAAGAACCAGACGTTTACTAGATGTCGAGGGTCTGAATTTGCCGGGGGCCATTGAGCAGCTGTATCCATGCAAACTCCCTTTCTTGGGTGCTTCGCAGCCAAAAAAACCTGAGGGAGAAGGAGCAAAAGGAAAACCAAGAAATATTAAGAACCAGTTGCTCCTCCGGCCCCCTTCTTCTATATATCTTCCTGTGTTTCCTGAAGCCGGGAGGAGCTCCGGCTCTCTCCTGCTCCAGCCTGCGGAGACGAGCGCTTCCTCTTCCCTCTTGGATGGATGGCCTTCGAGTGGGGAGCCTAGCTTTTTTTTTTTTATGTGATGCCTCGGAAGAGACCCCCTCCCCTCTGAAATGTGAGGGCTTGTTGTGCGTATGCGTCTACATGTGTGTGCGCTGTTTCAGCTACTATTATATTATATCTGAATACTATATATATCCCCCCCCTCTTCTCCTTGTAGTATTCCCTGCCATTGAACCATTTCCACTCATATAGACGACTGTTCGTGATTGCTTGACTGAAGGAAACATACTGTACAAGTATGCATATGTACGTTCTTTCCCATCATGATGATGTTCTACATACATGCCCGAATGCTCATGGGAGATTAAAGGTTCCTCGACATTGAACATCGATCAGCAATGGTTACCAAGATCGATGATGGGTACTGTCGAAACTCGATCCTCTATATGGAGACATTAGCACTTCACATCTAACAATTATATATATATATTTATTATGAACCCAAAGAATGGGCCAACAACATCAACTAATTCATTTTGCCAACTACGTACAAACATGATCAGTATATACAGTCGCGATTACGAGAGGTACAGTAGTAGGTCTTCATCGCTTTTACTCAGAGACGATATCCTAGGTAGCTAAGGACATGCTTCTCACATATCATCACACATTCTTCTCTCTTCCGCGGCAACAAATTTATTATTTATGAAGTTATATGCGCTCGATACATGCATATATATATATATATATATATATATATATATATATGTTACAACCACTAGAGAACGAGATAATAAGATCAACCGTCTCAAACTAACCCCGCTTTGTAGTTGCCTTGGGACTTTACATTCTTTTCTTCCCCATTAGTGGTGAAGTATTGTGAGGTTGGAGGAAGATGTTGGGGGGGGGGTGGCTGGCAGCACCCATGAGTGATGGTGTGGGTGTGCGGAGGTTCCCATCATCATCCTCGCTGCCTCACCCGTCCTTCCCCCTCACAACTCGTCGTCAGCTTTCTAAGGGGGAATGGGGACGGGCTGTGGGACCCACGAGAGATGGTTGACGTGGCGGGAGCGGCCGTGTCGAGGGGCGGGTGGGGGACGAGGGCAGGCTCGGGGAGCCGACAAAAGGAAGAGCCGCACATGACTGCAGCTCTCTCTCTCTCTGCCTCCTGCCCACTCTCCTGTGGGGGCCCCACTTTCGCTTAGTGCGCCAGAAGGAATGATCCGGACAACCCCCTCGTCAACCCATCGACCCGACCAAAAACCTGTGATACACAAGCATACGTACGTGCGGGAAAGCGAAGTTTGTGTAATTTTCATTCGGGTAACCTTCGTTTGAAAAAAAAAACGCAAACATTCTAAAAAATGTAGATACGAGGTGATAGAGTATAATTCTTTTTTTTTGGGGGGGCGGGGGGGGCAAAGTATATCTTACTTGTAGTCTCGTAGAGTTATGTAAATAAGGTTACAAAAATATGTTATATATATATGTTAGATAATATATAAGAGATTTTTGTATATATAGAAATTATCGTTAAAAGTAAATTGGTAAAAAATTATACATTTCATGAAATATATTAACATTCGTATCATTATTTAATTCATATTGTTCATAAATATCATCATCATAATCACCCGTTATCCGTGTGATAACAAAGGTCATAAAATATCAAAAATATCCCTAGGTGAAAAAATGAGACCCATCTCCCTTTCAACCTAAAATAAACCCTAATCATCTAAGGAGACTAGGGAAGGAGATCACCGGAGGCAACAAGGTGGGGTTGTTGAGAGGGGGTTTGCCATGTCGGGAGAGTAGGTGCCATGGGGAAGAGTCTCGGGTGAGGGGCTATCGGGATTTGGGAGATGGTCGTCGGGTTGACGGGGTCAGTGGATGTAATGACCCTAGACTTCGGATCGTATTTTCGCGGGTTGTGGATCGAGTCCGTAAATATTTAATATTTACCTTGTATGACACTTAGTTCCCATTCCGGCTGGGGTATGAATTTGATATCATTTTATCATGCCCCGTACTTTATACCATCGATCGAGGTATTGTCCGCTTTGACCTATCGACCTCACAATTTAGCCCATTTCTAAGGGTGGTCGGCTCCAGAATGGGGGACTTCCTGGAAGGTCATACATCCCAGTATTACTTCCCGTTAAACACATTTAACTACGAAGATCTTTATAAGAACTGAGCTGATATTTTAAAAGGCGTCTCCGTGATAGTACAACTTAGTTATATTTGAGAGTGTTGCAATTTCGGACCTGGGATGGCCCGACGGGAGGTCAAGCCTTTTTAAAAAAAATTTCGGACTAAAAATATAATTTTTGAAATTTTAAAATCCCAAAATCTAATTCTTCTAAATTTCTTAAACAAAAAATAATAAAACCTAAAACCTAATAAAACCCACCCCTCTCTCTCTTCCCTCATTCCTCTCCCCTCCCTCCACTGTTCACTCCCCCTCTCCTCTCCTGTAGCGGCTGATGGCAAGCGTGGAGGGACGAGGCGGCTGGGTGATGGTGGCAGTGCGTGGCGAGATCGAGGGCGAGCTCAAGAGGAGGTGCGGCAGCGGGTTTTTGAGCATGAGGGCGGCGTTTGATCACGCGTTTTGGTGTCTCCAGCATATTTCGGTGCGTGGAATCTTCGTAAAAGATAGGGGGATGGATTCTGCACCATTCCTTGACAATTCCCCACAGTTTTGAGCTGAGATGAGATCGTGAGAGGGTTTTCTTTCGAAATTAGGGAAAATCATGCTCGTGATAGTGTGGCGATTTTTGATCGATAAGAGCGGCGATTCATAGGTAAATTCTTTTCATTTTATACTTGGGATGTCAGGGGAGTGATTCCCATTATTTTTCCCATCATCTGGAGATGATTGGGGGGTGGAACGGCACCCCGAAGGGGTGTTCCATTTGGAAGACCCTTGCAATAGGCAATCAGATAGATGGCCGCTGGGGTCTGGGGTTGAGCCCATATGGGTGGCCATGTTGCTGGCCGCGTAGAGCATTATTGGGCAGCCAGTTTTGTGGCCGCCTAGGGGAGATGTGTCTGGACGACCAGCTTTCTGGCTGCCCAGGTGCTGGACTGCCAGAGGGTTGGCCGCCCAGTGTCCCTTGTTCCTGGTGTGCTGGATGGCCAGGAGAGTGGCCGCCCATGATATTCTGGCAGCCAGACTTGAGGTAGCCCCAAATTTTGAGTTCTGAGGGTCGTTCCCACATGGATTAGATGTGCCGACAATCACTCGCTTCCATCATCCGGCCTTTTGTGCCGGCATTGGGCTATGTTCTATCATAGCTCGGGTGCGTGTGTGAGTACTCAAGTGATTTCTTTTCCCATGGGATATATTTTGAGAGATAACATCCCTAATAGTAGCCCCTAGAATGTTGAGGATGTCCGTCTAGGGTGAGGGCTTTCCCATGAGATAGTTTCGAGCCAATTGACGTGGGCCCCTGTATATGTAGGTGTGAGGAGTCTGTCTGCGTTCCCAGAGCTGGCGTGAGGAGTCTGCCTACTCTAAAGTCTGAGTCCAGGCTGGGGGAAAGCCTTCATTCAGGGCCTAAACATGAGGAGTCCGTCTAGTGTGTGCACACGTGATTGGGGGCTCGGACACCGTGTCGACGAGCACGAACCCCAGCTAGTCCAGGTATTGTGAAGGGTGTGTGTGTATGGGCGAAGTGTGCGTGGGTGTGTGAGTCTCTCTATCATACCGGTCTGAGGTTGAGTTTACCGACGGCGAGGTCGCGAGCCTCCCAACAAGCAAGGTAGTGTCTCCACGATAGTGAGATCGTGGCTTCCCGACAGGGTAATCGTGGTTTTACCAGGTGAGATCGAGGCTTTTCCTGACATAGGTCGAGGTTCTTCTGACTATGGTGGTCGAGGGTTTTAGTGTCAATGTGAGGGTGACTTGCCGAGGAGTGTGATTTCCTTGAGGTTAGAGGTATCGTGTGGGTTGCGGGTAGCTTAGTTGTGATTGCCTTCCTTCCACTGTTACCCATTGTCGTTATTGTTGTTAGATATCGTCATTGTTATTATTTATTGTGGTGGGGATTCGCAGACCCCTGCTGAGCCAATGAGATGAGTCTCACATCTTTCCTTTCATGTGTGGTGTTCCTTCTTGCATCTTAGAGATTCTGATGCGACGTCCGAGGAGTTCTTTGCTGCCAACGTGCTAGAGCCGGGGTATGCCCTGAGGTTATGTACTTTTACTTTTTGTAGATTTTATTTTTTGGACTTGTACTCTGAATTGTAAAGTGTAAATTGTAATAAATGTAATTTTAATTTCTCCACTTTAAATTATGTATTTATTTTAGATTCAGATGCACTTCCATAGCGTTAATTAATCCTTTTGAGCACCGTGGCTCGTGGGTGGCAGGGCCAAGATTTGAGTTGCATTAATTCCTTTTCGGTACTCGGATCCTGGGTCGTTACAGTGGTGCTAGGCCAAGTGGTGGGGCACCGTGGGGAGGTGTTCACTAGGGGGAGGGACCTTGATGCTGGGAAGGGAAGTGAGCATCATGAGGGTGAGGGGTCACTGGCGAGGGAGAGGGGGTCAGTGGGGATGGACGGTGGGGGCATTGCTGGGAAGGAGACTAGGCATTGCGAGTTGGCAAGGGGGTTGTGGAGGGCTTTTCTAGTGGGTGACTGGGCATCGCGAGGGTGAGGGCAATATTGTTGGCAGGTTATCGGGGGAGAGGAGTTCAGGGGGGTCACTGGGAATAGGAGGGGGGGAGGAGCAGTATGGAATGGACTAAGAGGGGTTGCCGGGGGAGAGGTGTTCACACGAGGGGGGTCACTAGGGATTGGGTGGGGGGAAGCGGAAGGTGGTTGGGTGGAGGAGGCCACTCAGGGGCGGTTCACTAGGGAGGTCCAGTTGGGCACCAAAGGGGAGGTGCCTTCATCACCGCCGTGTACAGCTAGTGTAGCCAACTCAACCCCTTGATGCCTTCCACTTCTGACACCTCCTGGAGCTCTGCTGCATGCGGGGGTTCTCAGAGAGTAGGCAAAACAACCATGTGAGTCCCGCTGACATGTTGTCTTTCCTTGAGAGTGTAATGTCCCGGGTTTTTCGGACATTTCTTGGATCTGGATCCGTGGGTTTTGGATCACTTTCGGGGGTCCCGGAGCGCGTTTTGTGATTCACGCATGTTTTTCCCTGACGGACCTTCGGAACCCTGTGTAGGGCCAACCGTTGCGTTCTCCTACTCCGGGACGGTACCAGTGCGCTGAGCGTGTTCCGAGGATTGAGGAAATAATTTTTTTTCTAATTTTTCATATTTTTCGTAAATTCTAGATTTTCTATAAATAACCCCTTTTCTTTTTCTTTTTCCTTTCTTCTTCCTTTTCTCTTCTTCTTCTTCCCGTGAGCGCACCCCCCCCTTTTGACCGTTGCTTTCCCCTCGGCGTGGCCCGCGGCTTCCCTCCTTCCTCCAGTTGAGACAGCGGCGACGTGGTGACCGCGGCGGTGCCTTCCTCGCGGCGTGTGGTGTGGTGTTGTGTTCGGCCAACATTTCAAGATCGGTGACGATCCCGCGGCTTCCGGGCTTCCTTGAGGTAGGGGGACAGATCCTTGCACTCTTTCCCGCTTTCCCCGTAATTTGTAGGCCGAGGAGAGGCCGAGAGGGGCGTCTTTGAGCCTGGAGGGTGAAAATTCATGTTTTGGGATTGAGCGCCGGATCTCCCGTTTCATGGAGTTTTTGACCGATCTAAGGGCATAGAAGCATGCTAGGTTGGTAGGGGATCGATTCCCCGTCATCGGGCGATGATCGAGGCGTGGATCAGAGTTTTTTGGGCTTTCCCGCCGTTTTCGTGCTCGGGTGGGAGTTGCGGTCCTTCCAGGAACCGCTACTCCCCTTGGCATCCCTCAGGGGGCCGCCTGGGGACTGGTTCTGTTGGTTGGTTTAGTGGTCCCACGATTGACATAGCGGCCAGATATTGACCGTTTTCCCCCATTTTGGTCAGGGTTTTGACCGTTGGCAGTGTCGGTTGGCCTAGCGGTCCCTCGAGGACCGCCACATCTGAGGAGCGGTCCCGCGACTGACTGCTACTTATCGAGTAGCGGCCAGCCCCTGGCCGTTTCTACTTTTTGGTCAGAGCACCCTTGGGGTGCGTGTTTCTAACCGTTGGGAGTCGTCTGTAGTGCAGCGGTCTCGCGATAGACTGCTACCCTTGGAGCAGCGGCCGTGGGACGACCGTTTCTCCTTGTTTGACTGGATTTCGACTGTTGGGAGCCACGTCTCAGCTAGCGGTGTGGGCTTGACCATCTTTGGTTTTCTTGCGGCCCAGTGAGGACCGTTTTATGGGGTTAGCGGTCTGGCGATAGACCGCTATGCCCCCCTGTGGCTCGTTCTCCTTGCGGTCATGGTTTGACCGCATGGATTGATATGGTGGTCTCAGGAAGACTGCTTGACCTGCCTTGCGGTCCAGAAAGGACCGCTAGGCTGAGCGACGGTCTTGAGTGGACCGCCACTCTATTTCCTTACGTTCGGTGATTCTCGCGAGTCGAGTCTCTCCTCCAGTGACCTGTCCACTAGTCGTAACATTCTTGCGCATGAGGGTGCAGACCCACTTCGGAGTGGTGGAGAGCGTGACCCGGTGAGAGACGGTTTTTAAGTTGGTTTCCGTAGGGCCCCTTGCCTTTACAGCCTGAGTCCGGCTGGGGGGAAAACCAGCTAGAGGACCCGACCTAGAGTAGATGGTCTGTGTGTTCACACCTAGTTGGGGGCGGAGGACCCTCGTTGACGAGCGCAACCCCAGTTAGTCCTTATTCGTGGTACTTGTTGCGTGTCTCAGTTTCCGCCTGTGGCGAGTAGGGAGATACTTGGGCGCGGTGTAAGACGTTAGGGGACGCAACCGGTCTTACTTCTAGTGGGTAGAGCTTCTATTTCTTGGCAGGTGCGGACTCTTGTTTTGTTGGACCGAGGTTGGTTTGCTCGGTACGGTTAGTTGTACAGAGCTTTTTTGTTTATTTATTATTGCTTGTTACTTCCACCGTACTCCTGCTAGGTAGTGTTACCTTCCACCGTACTTGTTGTCTTGTTCTCTCGTGCGAGGTGGGGGTCCGCGGGATCCCTACCGAGCCAATGAAATGAGGCTCATCCCTGTATTTTTAGGTGGGGCAGGGTCGTCGAGAGGCGCGGCAGAGTTTCAGCGTGGTTTCGGTAGCCAGGGTTAGTCGCCAGTTGCCAGAGTCGGGTATATCCCGTGTACTTGTACTTTTCTTTTTGTTGACTGTACTTAATTTGGACATGAGATACACTGGACCTTGTAACAATTTAGTTACTTATTTAATTTCCTGCATCATTATTTTAGACTATTGTGCTATCTCTGCAGTTATCTCAGCTTCTCTTGTGCCCTCACACCATCATTTAACCCTTCCGAGTCTTCGGGCTCGTGGGTGGCGGGCGGAGGTTCGAGTCGTGCCGGTTCCTTTCCGGTACTCGGATCTCGGGTCGTTACAGAGAGAGCACTCCTCCCCATCTCCCTTAGCCTCCATGTTCACCCCAGCTCCTCATCTTCCTCCATAAATGCAACAAAGTGGAATAGGAGGCCTGGCAGGTCGATTCCCACCTTGCCATCGATCGACGCCATTCCAGCATCCATTGCCGACCGTACGATACCGCCCTATCCTCTCTCTCTCTCTCTCTCTCTCTCTCTCTCTCTCTCTCTCTCTCTCTCTCTCTCTCTCTCTCTCTAAGGGTGATAAGTTTGATATTGTGAGAAAGTTATTTTGATCATTCAACATCAAATTAACAGAAATATTCAAATCTATTTAGAATATTTATCTTTTCATCGATGGAAGTTAACCACGATAGCATTTATGAATAATGTGAATTAAAATAGTGATACATCTGCTAATATA
Organism: Amorphophallus konjac; assembly: GCA_022559845.1. Lineage (NCBI taxonomy): Eukaryota > Viridiplantae > Streptophyta > Magnoliopsida > Alismatales > Araceae > Amorphophallus > Amorphophallus konjac. Next base: position 33,621,164 of record CM040118.1, read on the forward strand.
TTCTTAGGAATAGGCTTGTTGTCAATTCACTTCTAACAATAATTTTTATGCAAAAATCTCAATATATAAAGATGAAAAGCATAAAAAAGATGTCGTACTTAGGATTTGTTTGTTTTATCCTAAAACATTGTAAAATTCTTAGTAGTTTTTATCTTATAGCATTTATTTATTTATTTAAATGTAAACCAATGTATGTGAATTAATATTGTTGGCCGATTTTCTTGTCTTAGTTTACGGTCTATATCCACTTGATCCTAAAACCCAAACAATTATATCCTTTTACAGCAAAGCAAATAACATCTTACATATTTATCACTCTATTTGTCGCATTAATTTTTTCATGTCTGATTTGAAGATCGAACAATATTGTTGAGAAAGGCTAAATTTCGATTAGGGATCTGATCTCATTATCAAACATCCAACATTATAGTAACATTAACCTCACATATTAATTAATATACTCCCATTCTTATATATATAATCATTTAACCAATTAAACAGATTAAACAAGAATAAGTTTATCTTTTATCACTTTTGATCCATCTAAGACCAAGATAAACAATTGGCAGATGATATAAGACTAAAAACGATGGAATATGATCACTTATTACGGTAATAATAATAATACAAGAAATATGAGAACATGCAGGAAAATATACAATAGATTCTGAGACTATTCTCGTGGAAATTAGAATCAGAACAAACGTCATCGCAGGCAACACAGTGCGATGATTTTCTTTTTTTGGTGCACGAGATCTACCCCGTGAGCTATCCCCAGTTAGGGAGAGACTTGACTTCAACTGCACAGCCACACCTCCATGTGAGATGAATTTAGGATGGAGAAGCTGAGGTTTAAACGATGCGTCGATATGCGAACCAGCAAGTAGCCGAGTTGACAAAGCCTCGACCTAGCTGAATAATTAGAGTGCTCGTGATCTGAGGGAGCTGGTCTACGGGGCAGACAAAGTTGACTCGGCCTCCACACCAGTAGAAGGTATGTAGGGACACTGCATTCGAGTTACTGTGATCGCTGAGCAGGATTAAACTGTGACAAACAGAAGAGTGACCAGAAGACGAGATGAGAAGTCTTCGTTTATGTACATATATAACCAGGCGTTGGTATTATACTCTGACACATACTTGTGAGACCGTGGAATCACCGCATATCTACATGGTGATGAGTGATATGTATTGCAAACTTGGTAATTTACTTTTCATTGGCTCACAAGTGATTGATGTGACGTGATAAAAATAGAAAATGATGTGTACGTACCTTTTTTTCCCGTATTAATCATGTCATCATCTCACGGGACGTAAGAGTTAGTCACGTAAAAAAATTATCTCTTTATGAATAATAAAATATATTATTTTAATATTCACAAAATATATTTTTTATTTTTACATGATTATCACGTCACGTTAGATGATGATGACGTGATCTGCTAATCTATCTTAGTGTGAGATCACTTAATTTTTTTAAAAAAATAATAAAAATATGTAATACCCCTGCCTGTAATTAAGTAGGGGTTGCACGCAGGGTTTGACAGATCGGGCCGAGTCGGCCTGACCCGCACGACCCGCCCCGTCTCAGGCGCCCAGCGGGTCGGGCGGGGCGTGGGTCGTGGCCGGGTCGGATTGGCCCGCACCGACCCGTCCGTCCCGTCACGTATCAGACCGGTCCGTGGACGGGACGGGCTGGTACGTGCGGGGCGGCCCGCTCGTGCCGGTCCGTCCATTTAATGGACCGGTGAGGGGTGTCTTCAGGGCGTGCCTAGCTCGGCGGTGGAGGTCCCGGACGGCGGTGAGCGGCGAACAGCGGTGGATGGCGGCGAACGGTGAACGCCGGTGAGCGGCGAACGGCGGTGGACAGCTGTCGGAGGTAAGTCGTCTTCCTTAGAAATTTTTTTAAAAATAACAGAGCGGCCGAAGGGGGCGGGTGACGGTGGGGCTGTGCGTGGGAGGGCCGGCAGAGGAGGTGGTGGATGGGGGGGGGGACCGTCCCCCACCGGCCCCGTCGTGCTCCCACCGGTCAGATCTGGCCGGTGGGAGCCCGAAGGGGCAGTGGGGGACGGTTGGAGGAGATGGTGGAGGGGGGGTGGGGGCTGGTGGGGGATGGCAGGGCAGGGGCGCCGGGGGGGACGTTGCAGGCGCTGCTGGAGGGTGGGGGGGGGACGGTGGGGGTGGGGCGGTGGGGGACGGTGAGGTTGGGCCAGGGGCGGCGGTGGGGGACGGTGGGGGTGGGGCATGGCAGGCCAGGGCCGGCGGCGGGGGGACGGTGGGCGGTGGGGCTCGGGCGGCCAGGAGCGGCAGTGGGGGTGGGGGGACGGTGAGGGTGGGGGTGGGGAAGGGGGACGGTGGCGCTGGGCGGTGGGGCTGGGGCGGCCAGGAGCGGCAGTGGGGGTGGGGGAGGGGGACGGTGGGGGGGGGGGGAGAGAATAAAAAAATTTAATTTAATAATTAAATTATTAAATTAAATCAATTGATATTTTTTAGTTTAAGAATTATAATAATAAAATTAGTTAGATTATTTAAATTTATTATTGTTGTATTATTTATTTCATGTTGTATAAATAATATGATTTTTTTTAATTCATGTTGTATCTCTAAATTTTTTTATGTTTTGTATAATTCATGTCGTAGAAATAATATAAATATTGTTTAATTCATGTTGTAGAAATAAATTTATTTTTGAGAGATTTTTTTAATTCATGTTTAATTATTAGATTTAATTTAGATGTATTAAATTTAAAATTTAGTCTTACATGTTGTAGAATTAATGATATTATTTTTTACATTATTAGTTGTAGACGTAAAATAATGTAATACTTTACTTTTAAGAATAAAAGAGATATTTTAAATTTAAATATATCTGTAGTGTTAAATATTTTACAAAAAACTAAATTTAATTTGTATGTATAATTTAAATTAATTAGAGATGTGTTGAATTTAAATATAAATTTATTGATACTTATTTTATAAATAATTTTAAAGTTAATTTAGATGTATAATGTAATTTAAGTAGAGATGTATTTAATTTAAATATAAATTTGGTAGTGAATATTTTACAACTAATTTTAAAGTTAATTTAGATGTATAATGTAATTTAAATAGAAATGTTTATAATTTAAATATATAATTAGTGATAAATATTATAGTGATCAAATATTTTACAAAAAATTAGTCTTATATGCATGTTGTAGAAATAATTGATCTTATTATGGACTAAATTATATTTGTAACATAAAATGTAGATTTAATTGAGATGTATTAAATATTGAATTAAGTCTAACATGTTGTAGAAATAATGATATTATTTTCATTGTTAGTTGTAGACGTAAAAAATAATTTGGATATTTATTAAGATATTTTTAATTTATATTTTATATTTCTAAAATTTAGTGGGATTTATAATTTATATTTCTTAAATTTAGGAGATACAATTAAGTATTCTATGGCTCCTAAGGAACGACCAAATGACATTGGATGGTCACACGGAGTTATGTTGGATGGAAACCGTAGGTGTTGGCGATGCAACTATTGTAAAATAGAACACCGGAGAGGAGGTGTCTCTCGGTTGAAGAAGCACTTGGCTGGAGGAGCTGGTGCAAGATTCTCTGAGGTTGCTGGGTGTACCCATGTACCTAGAGATGTAAAACTTGCAATGACTAGACACCTGCGGGAGAAGAGAGCTGAGATGCAACAACAGGAAAAAAAGAAGAAAAGAGATCAAACGGCAGTGAGTGGAAGACCAAGCGGCAGCGACGAGGAGGAATGTGCATGGACACCCAGTGACGAAGACCAACAAACACATACTGAGCATGCTAATGTGTATGTCACGGTGAATGATCCATACGAAGCCGAGTTTCGTGAGGCAGTACGTCAGAGCAGAGAAGAGGCGAGGCAACCCGAGGAGACGAGAGCCCGAAGTCGCGAGGCGACAAGGACCGGAGCATCAGGGAGTGGTGGTTCATCTACAACTCGACAACCACGGGGCATAAGAAGTTTCTTGACTGGTGACTCGGGTTCACAAAGAAAAAGGACACAATCGATCAACATTGAAGATGTAGAGCCCGTTGCACTATCCCGAGAGCATGGCAAGCAAACGAGGATGGACGATGCATATGGCCAGAAGGGGCCTAAATGGAAACTTGGTCAGGCCGTTGCAAAATGGTGGCACCACGCGGGTCTGCCTTTCAATGCAGCCAATAGCCCTTACTACAAGCCAATGTTTCAGGAAGCAGAGGTCTTTGGGTTACACGTGCAGCCACCTACAGCGAGAGAATTGACAGGCGTATATCTTGATGAACAAATTGCTGAGATCAAGAGTTACATTGACTCATTCAAGTAAAAATGGATAAAGTACGGAGTCACATTGATGTGTGATGGATGGTCAGGTACCACAAAATCTAGCATGATCAACTTTCTTGTTTATTGTGATAGACAAGTTTTCTTTCACAAATCAGTGGATGTGTATGGTCAAATTCACAGTTACCAATATATTTTGTCATTGATGGAACAAGTGGTAACTGAGATTGGGGAGAAATACATTGTGCAAGTGGTGACTGACAATGGGTCGAACTATAAGAAGGCTGGGGAGGAGCTAATGAGAAGCAGACGGCACATTTTCTGGACCCCATGTGCAGCACATTGTGTAGATCTGATGCTGAAGGAGATTGGGCAGCTTCGTGTGGTCAAATCGGTGATCGAGGTGGCACAAAAAATCACGAAATATATCTACAACCACACACTTGTATTGGCATGGATGAGGGAGCATTGTGGCGGCGAACTGTTGAGGCCTGTCATCACACGATTTGCCACCAACTACATCGCATTGCAGAGCCTACTGAAGCACAAGGATGGGTTGAAGCAAATGTTTAGAGGTGAGACCTGGCTGAGTTCCTCTTTTGCTGCTTCACGTGAAGGGGCGGAGGTCGAGGGGATTGTGAACACCTCAAATTTTTGGGATAGAGTGAAGGTATTAGTGTCATTGATAGAGCCACTGTATGAGGTACTGCGATGTGTGGATGGGGATAGAGTACCAACCATGAGGTTGGTGTATAGCAAAATTGAAGCTGCCAAGCAGAAGATCCTTGCAACGTCCAAAAAATATGGACCCACCATCCTAGAGATTGTGGAGGACAGATGGGACAGACAAATGAGCCGCGATCTTCACATTACAGGTAAACACTTACATTCTCATCCAATAAATGAGCTATGATCTTCAGCTAATACTAATATGTAATTCAGTGTCTTGCGATTGCAGCGTACTATCTACATCCGGCCTTCCAATATCTCGTATCCCTTGCTTATGACGATACTTTGATAGAATCGGTCAACATTGTGGTAGACCGATTGTCTTTCACCCCAAGAGATGCTGCTGATGCGTTGAATGAGGTATACTTGGATATTTACCACTGAGAATATGAAATTAAATATACACTTAATATTTTTCGATAATGCAGATGAAAACATTTAGAGAGGCAATTGATTCATTTGCGATTGCAGCGTACTATCTCGTATGGACGGTCATGGCCGCAGCAGCTGATGTATCATGGCGACTCAGATAGCAGTAGTTCATTTTTCCCGACGTATCCATATCCTTATGCCGCAGTTGCGCCAGTAGAGGTCGTATACCCACAAAGTTCGCAGCAGTATGAATACTACGTACGCATGTACTAGGGGAACTATGAAGGTTCAATGCGCTATGAAGACTATCTGTCCTATTTACGGACCACATTTAATGTCAGATTGTTTGGAGATGGGCACTGGCTCAGTTTGGGTCCATACTCTTAATTAGTATGTATCATTTGGTTATATGTATAATTAACTAATAATTAATTGTAAATTTCTTCATATCTTGAGTTCTGTACTTATCATTGAAATTACTAATGTAAACTTTTACATCATTTACAGGTCATCTTGGACGGACGGCGTCACCCTGCGTGGGAGCATGGATACTCTGTTGAGGGTGATGGATATGTGTACTGTAGATACTGTGAACATCGCATCACCGGCATACATAGATTTGCGGAGCACTTTACAGGACGCGATGTTCGTGCATGCGACCGAGTTCCGGGAGATGTCCGACATTCCTTTCGGATACAGTTACAGGATAGATACGGTTCTCGTAGCACACCAAGGGCATCTTCTTCTACGTCCTGGGTACCCCCACCACGAGCACAGGGCGGAGCAGGATCTTTCTCCACGTCCAGAGTTCGAGCAGCACCAGTACCAGCACCAGTCGCACATGATAGAATTGAAGCTATAGATGTAGTGATGATTTTTTTTACAGATTTTTATGTACCCTCCACCGCAGCACACGACCCATCATTTGTGCAGATGGTTACATATTTTCAGTCCCACCCACATGTATCTCCACCCACTAGGATAGAGTTAGATTATACGGGTGATCAGTCTCATGTATCTGATGATGAGTTTTGAGATTCGAGCTTCACTGATGGTGAGAATTAGTCAGTTTTTGGATTCGGACTTCACGTAAGAGGAAGATGAGTGAGTTTTTGTATTTTCTACTTCATGAATGAATGTCATTATTATGTCACTGTTTACGGTAAAATATTAAGTAATTTAAATAAATTTTTTATGTATTATATATAATAGGATGTTTAATTAAGCGGTGTAATATGTTATTTTTATATAATTAATTATGTGTAATTTAGTATGGATCTATTATCATAAAAAACTCTACATTCTAATATTTTTAAATATATATAACATTTAATCTTTAAATAAAATTTAAAAAAAAATAAAAAAATCACGCGCCGAGAACCCAAGAGGACGGACTGGCTCGCTGTGCGACCCGACCGACCTGACTCGTCTCGCGCCAAGATCGGGTCGGCCGGGTCGATAAACCCTGGTGCACGTAACATTATTCAATCGATAAACTTTTAAATTTGGAGGGTGCCTCTGCAATACGTTGGCCCCGCAAAATGTTGACAGCCGATTGGCAGTTTTAGTGGAAAAGTGGGCCACATCCAGTATTATTTATTTTCGCCAAAAGGCATGTAGGTTCAATGAAATAAATGTGGAGAAAAATAATGTTGTCTAAACTTGGAAGAAGTTTTTAAATATAAATATGGAGCATGTGATTTTTGAATCATCGTCTCGTCAGAGCCACATCCTATTTTCAAAGTTAATTACGACTTATATTTCACCATTTTAATCTATCCAATTCCATATTTATAGTCTAAGTTCACATGTCCATGAGATCTCTTATATTCTCTTATATATATATATATCTGAAAGCTTATATTTAAATTGTCAACAAAATATATTCTGTCAATTTTGATGGTATATATTGAAATCACAGAAATACAAGTAGAATATTATTATTTATTATGAGTTGTTATATGTGAATATACATATATATATATATATATAAAGAGCAAGAGCGTATAAAGCAGAATATATATGAAAGATTCTGGAGATATGTATACAATTACTCCGGTACATAATTTGATGAAACCATGCAATCTACATCTTGGGATGCATATTAATATGCCCGTAGCATATATACATAGCACATAAACGTTTATGAGACGAATCCATAGGGACAAATAATGTATATAAAATAATATCTCGCGATCAAGGTTTGATAAATCAATACATTACGATCTGAACTAGATGTATCGGATCATATCAATTAGTGATCGGTGCGATTGAGTGTGATACGTAATCGGTCGTACACTATATATATTATTTTAAATATTAAATATTTTTTATAATATTTTTTTAAATTAATCGGTTGAGATCCTATGTTCGAAACACATCTTCGATATGTTTTTATTCTACTTTTTAAAGAATATTTTAAATTTAAGAAATTATTTTAAATTTAAGTTAAAAATTATTTAAAAGTGTGACACATATAAAATTTGAATTAAAAATATTTCGCTTAAATCCCATGTCAACTAATCGAACGACGTAGAAGATCATTTGAATAATTTTATTATATAATATATTTTTTATCACGATCAGTGACGATATCAATTCGTATCGTATAACTAACTAGCTTATTCTAATTTCAATCCGTTTCATATCTGCCCAAGGAAAAAACATTTATCGGAGTTTCACGGACGTGGATGGTAATCTTACGGAGGAATCATGAATTTAACGAACTATGCGTGACGTGAGCATTGCGAGAAGTGACATGCAACCCTCCCTTCATTTTAAGTGGGTGAGACCGCCCGTGGGGCCGGGAGTAACGGCTCTGATGATGGCCTAAATGGGGGATCGTCCATTTCCCTTGGTGGTGGTCTTACGATTAATGTTTCAGTCCCGAAGAGGGGTAGCATTTCCTCGTTTTCCGAGTAGACCAAATCAGATGGCGCCGTTCATTTTGGATTGTTCTGATTGTCCGCTCTTCGTCATCTGACGTGTCTGTGATGCAAAATGTGAACTGTTTACGAGTTTTAGATAATTAGTTGAACTTTTAGTCGATATTATTTAATTAGTAAGCTTTATATTGTGTACGCCCTCGTATTCGGAGAATATCTTATTAATTGTGTTGAATCTTATGACTCATATTCAGATAACTATGATCTGCTCTTGATTAATTAACCCAGGGTAATTTGTCGTATATATATTTATGCGAGAATATTCAGATTTTTTTTCCATTTAGAGTAATGGCAAGAGGGAAAATTTCTAAAAAAATATATATGTGGACTCTTTTTTTTAATAAAAAATTGAAGGGTCATATTGGACTTTGAATGTCATCGATGAGAGAGAGAGAGGGAACTCCTACCGTCCTACGTACACACGTAAGGGCGATGCTTCTCTGATAAGCTTAAGAGTGGGTACGTGGCCCCGTACTCCCCATGGGAGTTGAGGAGGTCCGGGCGGGGGAGAAGATGTGTTTCTTCTTTTTATTATTATCTGAAGATACCTAACGTCAAGTTTGATCGGCCTTTCAATGTTGGGATTCCTCTCCCTCGCAGGTAAACGACAATCCCACTTTCTTTAGTACCTCAGACCACATTTTCTCAGAAGTTACGACATTAATTAACGTCGTGATCTCACCTAAATATAATTAGAGAGAGAGAGAGAGAGAGTCAGTCTTGGATTTAATTAAACCCACTTAATTTGTGATCGTGCAAAGTGTTTTAACACATAATCAATACAGGAGGTTTACGTACGTCTGAAGTTCTCCATAATTACTTAGTGGTGAATTAGTCTGAAGGATAATCAATGTTATTTCCCATCGCAGAACTTTTAGATTTGAAATACCCATTTGAAAAGATCGATGGAATAACTGTTGAGGACATAGAAAAAAGCTCTCTAGTTAGGGAGCAAAATTGTATGCATGTCCTAAATATATATCTGAAGTCGCTTTTTATCTATTAGCTAGCTATCTGGAACATCTTTATATATTTGAGTCCAAATTTCCTTAGGTATTCGAGTATTTGACATACAATTTTAACAAAGTTTTACGGAGCCAACAATAAGACAGAAAGCAAGCAAGGTGAATAACTTGACTAAAATTCCCCCAAAGTAATAAAATCAATTTAGTACTTTGACCGAATTAAAAGAAACTTTGAATTGGGAACTAATTAATTAATTGATAGCAAATACAGAGTGTTTCTATTCCTGACACCACCACCAATATATCGCTTCCAAATTCCGTACCACTCGATGTCTAAAGATGAGGACAGGATGTAATAGGTGAAGGAGTTAATGGCCTGAGAGGTACAAACTTTGAGGAGAATGTACATTAGAGTTATCAATAAACTTGTGACTTACAATAGTAGATGGAGAGAGAGGTAGATTCACGGTCCAAAAAATATGTGGTCCAATACAACTCAAGAAGACCTGCATAGCCCAACGAGTGACGGCCCTCTATTGGACTCACTCATCAGGAGGCCCAACTCATTCAGACCAACACAGCCCGTTTGATTTTCTGGCTCGGGAGTCCGAATAATAGTACCTCCTTTGTACGGGGAAAGCTCAAAGGGCGATCGAACATAACCGGCCGCAGGGAGTTCAGGGGATAAGAGAAGGGTAAGAGTCCTCGAACGGTGAAGAGCCCTCACCTAGGAGGTAACGCGCCCTAGACTCTCCCGCTTCCCCTGCTCCAAAAAAGGAACGAGCCGCTATATAAATCCAGGAAAACTCTCTGGAAAGTTAAACCAACTCTAGCCACTTCACTGGTGAGGAGCAGTCTCGTGCCCTTCGCCCTCTTGCCTCATTCTCACACTTGGCTCTTACCATAACTGACTTAAGCATCAGAGGGGTTTTCCCGAAATCTCAACTCAGGGCCCCCCTGATCGCTTCTTCCCCATTGTTTACAGAATTCTCCGTTGAGGTGGCTGCCCCCGCGATCATCTCGGATCCAACGGTCCACGGCTTAGCTCGAGATCTTGTCTCTTCAGTATATATTTTCCTCTCTCACCGGGGTCTTAGCTTCAAATTTTATTTTGCGGTTGTGAGAAAGAAAGGATAATTGGAGGTGCATATCAGAGTGCCAATGTGGCAAAATAATTCTTATGATTAAGTCAGAACAGTTGGTGATGCTTAGAACAAAAATCTCCATGCATGTTATTCGAGAGATCGAATTAGTAATAATTGAGACAACATTGAGTCATAAAACACATATCAAAACTTAATTGTGTGTTAGGTTTCGTTTGCACAAATTTAAACCACTCATCAATTGCAGTCTTGGACTGCACACTGAGGTTTGCACTTAGCACAGCTTAATAATTGTTAGGGTTATGGGGAGTTAGCCCATTAGGGATACTTTGTCCCCGATTAAATTCATTTACTTTGATGATAAGTGTAGACACGCCATTCTTGACGTCTCATAGAAAGTCTCATATTACTATACGACGCCCCGCGATGGCCTACGCATTTCGAATCGCTCGAGTGCTTCCTTTTCCTGAGTCTTCTTCCGCCCTTTTCGGCATCCGGAATCGTCCCGTCACGGCATTCGGACGGCATCAACACCAGTCGAACGCATCAAGAGGTTCCGGAATCAAGAAGGGGGTCTGCCGGGCGGCCGCCGACGCCTGATCCAAGGACCCGGGTGGGTCTTAATGGGGGCGTCCAGGCCCCTGGACGCCCCCATGATTTTGATTTATTTTATTTTTTTTTCAGGGGCCCAAAATTAAATAAAAAAAATAAAAAAAATAATAAATTAATGGAGGCGTCCAGGCCTTTGGACGCCTCCATAAAAAGAAAATATAAAAAAATATATATATTGCCAGTTGGCATATAAAAATAAAAAAATTAAAAAAAATGTATATATATTAATGGAGGCGTCCAGACCCCTGGACGCCTCCATAAAAACAAGTACAAAAAAATATAAAATGCCAGCCTTGGCATAAAAGACAAAAACAATAAAAAATAATAAACTTTTGGAGGCGTCCAGGCCCCTGGACGCCTCCATCAACTCACTCACGGGCGCCGGCCACCGAACGACGGTTTGTCGTGTGTGAAAAAAGCCAAATTTAGAGACGTCCAGCTGACTGGACGCGCCCATTTCTGAATCACGAGGCGCCGCTCACAAAACCACGCGTTGTGCCAAACCGCGTGCGGCCGTCGTCGGTTTTCGGTGGACCTGTTAGAGGCGTCCGGGACCCTGGACGCCCCCATAAAAGTATTCTAAAAAAAATCAATAAAAATAGAATAAAATATTATTTCGGCCCTGATGGAGGTGTCCAGGGTCCTGGACGCCTCCGCCTTCCGGAACTCTATAAATAGAGGCCCACCCCCTCAGTTCTAGGGGAGCTAAGCAGTGATCCGATAGGCTGCCGGAGCCCAGAGGCTACGGAGTCATTTTTCTAACCCGTGGGTTCTTTTGTAGGTGGAGGTTCTGCCGGCTTCTCGGGTGCTCACGCTCGCGAGAGGAAGGTCGTCTTCATCCACCGCGCTTCCACGTCGTCCCCACGCTGCCGGAGCTCCGCCGGATTTCACCCTCGGCTCATCCAATAAGCCTTTTCTTCCCCTTTTTCTCCATAGTCCTTTACATTCATCATATTGCATCATCTATCCCCCTTCACAAGGGGGCCTCTTCTCTTATACTTCTTACATCCATCATCTCATTTTCCTCCTACTTGAGTCCGAGAGGGGTTTAAAAGATAACACCAACCAGGTGTGTGTCTTGCCATCATTTCGTTATTTTTATCGCAAGGATTCGAATACTACACCTCCATCTTTCTAATCCACTTGTCATTTATTTGTCGTTGTCTTGCAAGGGTACCCGAGGAAAGCCCTCTCCGTCGGCCGGCCGGAAGGAGAGGAAGAAGCAACCCGCCATCTCCCGCTCTTGAGGTAGGCGCGATCACCTTCTTATTTTGGGGTCTTTTGGCCCCTGGCGATCACATCTTATCATCGAGGCCGCGGCGAGTCACTTCCCCAATGGCCGTTTAAATTTCTGTTTCCTATATTCTCTTTATATTTTGTTATATATTCTGCTTATATCATCGAGGCCGCGGCGAGTCACTTCCCCAATGGCCATTTAATTTTCTATTCCTATAATCTCTTTATGCTTTGTTATATTCTGCTTATATCATCGAGGCCGCGGCGAGTCACATCCCCAATGGCCGTTTAAATTTCCGTTCTTATATTCTCTTTATATTCTGTTATATTCTGCTCATATCATCGAGGCCGCGGCGAGTCACTTCCCCAATGGCCGTTTAAATTTCTGTTCTCATATTTTCTCTATATTCTGTTATATTCTGTTCATATTCTCGAGGCCGCGACGAGTAACTTCCCCAATGGCCGTTTCAATTCTTGTTATTTAATTTTTGCATCATTCCCGTCCCCCCGAGGTCGCGGCGAGTCACTTCCCGCTATGGCCGTTTAATCCCCATATTTTGCTATATCATACTTGTTCCGCTCGCCCCGCCGGAGCAATCTCCCGTGGTGGCCCCTTCTCTCTTCCATCTCATCTCTGTATTGCAGCAAACAAAACAAACACAAAAGAAGGAGCCCGCGCGCTCTCCGCTTCTTCCTCTTCCCCGCTCTTCTCCGAACCGCGTGACGTCGCTCACAGATTGGCGATCACGGTGGGACCTCTACTGCTTCCTTTCGGCTACCCTTGCAAGTTCGGCACCGTCCGTGCCTCTCCACCTTCGCGCCCGCGCGCGCCCCCGTTGTGCTCACGGCAGCACCGTCAGTTTTGATTGGTTCTTTGTTTATTATATGTCTGTTATTTATGTTGTTTTCCCACTCCATATATCTGTCAGCATTCCATTGCATACATCCATTCCTCTTTTCTATCCTTTTTTTCATTTTTTGAGGATCACCCTTTCCCGGTGAAGGAAGGACTCTCCGTTTGAGAATTCCTCTCAACGGACTAGAATCTCTTACACTGGGACCTCCGTAAGTCCCCGACATCGAAGAATCTCCTCTTCGTTCACTGGGCTGGTTGTACCATTGAAGTCCCCCGGAGTTAGTCATTTCATTCGTGGTGAGACGAGAGACCCTAGCTGACACGGCGGTGAAACAAATTGGAATTAGGGTCCTTCCTATTTTGTGTGAACTTCTGATCTGGTTAAAAACACAAAAAAATTATCAAAATCAAAACAAAAAAAAGGGACGTAAAGCATTCACTTGTATGTTAATCCATGCTAATTGTTTGCTCGTGTATGTTATTACGCTCTCAAAAAAAACATGATGGATGGCTGAATATAATTACAATTGTTTCGAGGCCGACGCCTTCCGTTATGGGTCTCAAATGTGTGACCCAGGTCACGACTCTTATGGGGTCTACAACTCAGACTGGGGCTCTCATCCTGACCCACAGGTTCATCCCATGGACGTTGGCCCGTCCTATAAGTCCTCATATGGAATACAGGCCACTGTTAGTGGAGCTTCCCCCTCCACTAGTGTTCCCTATGCCTGGGATTTCATGGCTTCTCATGTCGACTCTCTCAGCTCTCAACTTGGAGCCTTACAGGCTGTTATTGAGAGGAAATTTCTTCCTCCTTCCCCTCCTCAAGCCAACCCCCTTCACACTTTCATGAATAACATCACTAAAATGGAGAAGGATTGGAAGGAGAGAAGAGATGAGTATGGCATTGAGAATATGAGTGAGCAAGAAGTTCTCCCAAGTTTTAACGATCAAGTGGACGCCGTCTGCCCACCATCCATTCATCACACTAATCCATACGGCTCTCCGCCTCCACATCCACATCTATATACGCAAATTCCTCCATGTCAATATACGTCACCTCATCTCATCAACACGCCTCCACCACGGCGTCCATTTGAACTTGATGATCATAAAGAATTGGAAATGGCACATGATGAAATTTATGAAGATTTTGAATATACACCTACTCCGAGTTTTCTTCGTTTCCCTCTTCCACTGCTGTAACGACCCGAGAATCCGATTACCGGGAAGGCCCGATAACCCGAGACTCGCACCGCCACCCACGAGCCCGAAGACTCGGAAGGGTTAAAAGGATGGTGTGGAAACTACACAAGCATCACAAATAATTGCAGAAATTAAACAGTTATGATATTAAGCAGGAAATGAATTAACATTTTACATGGTCCACAATAAAATAACAACAACAGCAACAGTAGTCCACGACTAGTACAGTGACAAGAAAGAAAAGTACAGCTACACGGGGCATCCCCCGGCTCTGACCTCTGGCACTACCTCTGGGCACCCGCACCACGCTTCCGCTGCGTTCCTGACACGCTCCCCGAAGGTGGCGCCTCACCTGAAACACGGTGAAAACACGCAGGGAATGAGTCTCGGAACAAGACTCAGTAGGGATCACTCGAACCCTACCTCGTAAAACGAGAAACCACTACCCTAGCGGTAGGAAGGTACCTCGGAAAGGAAAGCCCTGTACTCTACAGAACTAGACCCTAACGGCACGCAAACCGACACACGTGCCACGGTACGAGAAGACCGAAACTCAACGGTCGAACCGTCAAAACCCGAAGGTCGGAAACACACGACTGACAGTCTGACACTCCGTACTCGACAGGAGTACCACCCACTAGAAGCACAGCCGGTAGCGTCCCCTGACGTCTTACACCGCACCGCAGGTGAACCGCCTGACATGGTAGGTCCTACCCGAGGCGCAAACACCGTACAAGTAACCACAACAAGTGACTAGCTGGGGTCACGCCCGTCGACGTGGGTCCAACCGCCCCCAACCACGTGTGCACACACAGACCGCGCGTCCCTGGTCTGGCCCTCTGACCGGTTTTCCCCTCAGCCGGACTCTGGCTGCAAGACGTGGGGCCCAACGGTAACCGGTCCACAAACCGTCTCTAAAGGTCAGCCCGTACACCACTCCCTGGTGCGACTAGCACACGCGTACTAGTAGGCTACGACTAGTGGAGGGTCACTGAAGGAGTAGACTCTCAAGTTACGGAAAACAACGCCCAAGCCCGACAACGTGTGGGAATCACCCCACGCACTAGTCCCGTCGCACGGAGACCACGGTCGGAGAAAAGCGAGGTTGCCACCCTCATGGGGCAACACAGGAAGTGGCGGTCCGACCCTGGACCGTCACAGCCAAATGGCGGTCCACTCTAGGGCCGTCACTTACAAATGGCGGTCTAAGGCAGGCCGTCACACGGCCAGAGGGTAGGGGGAAGCGACGCGCCTACCCTAGTGCGTCGCTTGGAAGCGGCGCACCTAGGCCAGGGCGTCACATGGCACCCCACACCCACGAAAACCACAGGGAAAGTAACGCGCTTAACCTGGCGCGTCGCTTGGAAGCAACGCGTCGGGCTCAGTGCGTTACTCGCATGTGACGCGCCTAGACCAGCGCGTCGCATGGCCCTCACGCTCGGGATGGAAAGGGAAGTGACGCGCCTGCCCCAGCGCGTCGCTTGTAAGTAACGCGCTGGGCCCAGTGCGTCGCTTGGCCCATCCACATGGGGGACAACAGAAAGTAACGCTCCTGCCCCAGTGCGTTACACGCATGTAACGCGCCTATCTCGGTGCGTTACATGGCCTGACCCCCAACGGTCAAAAACCAACGGTCGAAACGCATGTGACGGCCCAGCCCAGGGGCGTCACTAGCAAACGGCGGCCAGTCGCAGGACCGTTACAGCCCTCGACCCCAAAGGCCAACACCCAGGGAAGTAACGCACCCCTCTAGGGGCGTTACAAGCATGTGACGGTCACTGGAGTGACCGTCGCTTGCCCCAGAGCACGCTACGGCGGGAGAACCCCAAAAACACCAACCACGCCCCCGTACCTCCACCGGAGAGGGGGAAAACAAGGGGGAAGACCCCTGGGGACCCCTAGCATGCATCTAAGCCACCAAAACATAGAATCATGGGCTAAAACCATAGATCGGGCGGCTCACCCCAAAACATGGAAAAACCCCAAAAATGCCCAAACATGCCTCTCTCGGCCTCCCCGCGGCCTACAAACCACGGAAAAGAACGGCGAAGAGCTAGGGAACGTCACCCTACCTCAATGGAGCGAATGCTCCGCCGGATCGTCCACGAATCGCGAAGAACGCTTGAAAACCCTCGTTCTTCCTTAAGCTTCCCACGCTCGCCGCACGCCCCCACGACCGCCTCGCCGCCGCCCACGTCACCGCGCCGTCGCCCCGCCGCCGTCTGCAGCCGGAGGGGAGCTCGCCGTGGCCAACCGGGAGGAAGAGAGGGAGAGGGAGGGAGACACGGTGGAGGAGGAAGGAGGAAGAAGAAGAGAGGAAGAAGAAGATGGTGGGGGAGAGAGAAAAGAAAAAGGGTTTTATAGAAA
This sequence comes from Amorphophallus konjac, assembly GCA_022559845.1. Classification (NCBI taxonomy): domain Eukaryota; kingdom Viridiplantae; phylum Streptophyta; class Magnoliopsida; order Alismatales; family Araceae; genus Amorphophallus; species Amorphophallus konjac. The sequence goes on from CM040118.1 coordinate 33,637,860, forward strand.
AACCCGGAAAATCCGTAAAATTCCAAAAATTAGGAAATCACACCCCCGCGATCCTCGGAACGCACCGATCGCAACGGTACCACTCGTGTCCGTGTGAACAGCCCGGTTCACCCGCAACGAGCGTCCGAAGAGAAAAGCCGAAACACACACCGGGAATCGGAAAACACACGCGGAAAAAGCCGCGGAACGCCTCCGGGCCTCCGAAACGACTCCGGATCGCGCCGATCCGAACACGAAAGATGTCCGAAACGAAATTTCGGACACAACGGAGCCGGACACTCCGAAAACTAGATCCGGGACCCATGAAGAAGGATCCGAAAGGTCCGGGATATTACAGCCCTCCCCCCTTAAGGAATTTCGTCCTCGAAATTGAGAACAACCCAAGGGGAAAGAAGAGGAAGACTCACTCAAACAGGTACGGGAACTGCTGACGCATCTCGTCCTCACGTTCCCACGAAGCCTCACCACCAGAGTGTCGTTGCCACACGACCTTTACCAAGGGAATGACCTTGTTCCGCAGGCGCTGCTCTCGCCTATCCTCCACGCGGATCGGAAACTCTGGGAGAGAAAGATCTGGAGTCACCTCAGGCCAAACGGAAAACTCGAGCACATGAGAGTCATCGGGCATATACTTCCGCAACATAGAGACGTGGAACACGTCATGCACCGACGCCAACTCAGAGGGTAACTGCAACCGGTAAGCAACCTCACCGATGCGCTCCACAATCGCGAAAGGACCAATATAGCGGGGACTCAGCTTCCCACGCCGTCCAAACCGCATCACCCCCTTCATCGGAGAAACTCTCAAGAACACATGATCGCCCACGGCGAACTCGAGGGGCTGCCGCCTACGGTCAGCATAGCTCTTCTGCCGACTCTGGGCCGCCAACATGTTCTGACGAACCAGGTGCACAACATCCACACATTGCTGCACCAATTCCGGTCCCGTCAAAACACGCTCACCCACCTCAAACCAATCAAGTGGAGTCCGACAAGGACGCCCATACAATGCCTCATAAGGAGCCATGCCGATGCTCGAATGAAAGCTGTTGTTATAGGCAAACTCCACTAACGGTAGGTGATGAATCCAACTCCCCTGCCACTCCAGGCAGCAGGATCTCAGCATGTCCTCCAAAGTCTGAATGGTCCTCTCAGACTGACCATCTGACTGTGGATGATACGCCGAGCTAAATGCCAACTCCGTGCCAAGAGCTCGCTGGAAACTCCTCCAGAATCCAGAAGTGAAGCGCGGATCCCGATCCGACACGATCGAAATGGGAACCCCATGCAACGGCACGATCCGCTCCACATAAAGACGAGCCAACTTAGGCACGCTCCAGCTGACTTTGACCGGTAGCAACCGCGTCACCTTCGTCAGCCGATCCACCAGCAACCAAATACTGTCCTGCCCAGTCGGGGTTCTGGGCAACCCCACCACAAAATCCGTGGTCACATGGTCCCACTTCCAAGCAGGAACATCCAAGGGCTGGAGAGTACCGCCTGGTCGCTGATGCTCTGCCTTCACCTGCTGGCAGATCAGGCACCTGGCCACAAACTCGGCCACATCTCTTTTCATGCCAGGCCACCAGAACTGCCTCCGCAAGTTCCGATACATCTTCGTCGCACCCGGGTGCACAGTGTACCTGCTCCCATGAGCCTCGCGTAACACCGCAGGACGAACCTGCTCCTCCGCTGGGACGTACAGCCTGCCACGAAACCTCGCAGCACCGTCCTCGCCGAGCTCCACATCAGCCATCGCAAGAATCCGGGGCAACTCAGGGTCCGCATGCTGAGCCTCTGTCACCTGACGACGAATAGCAGGAGTGACAGTCAGACTCGCAAGCACTGCCAACCCTGGCTCCTGGGGAATCTTGAGCCTGAAAGATACTTCGGGCACCTGTTCCCAGAGCCTCCACTTCCTCAGCATCAAGGTACTGACCGCAACCTTCCTACTCAAGGCATCGGCGACGACATTCATCCTGCCCGGCTGATAAGACAGGGTGAAGTCATAGTCCTTCATGAACTCCATCCAACGCCTCTGTCTGAGGTTCAGATCTCTCTGCGAGAACACATACCTCAAACTCTGATGGTCAGTGAACACCTCGAACTTCTCACCGTACAGATAATGCCTCCAGATCTTCAGCGCGAAGATCACTGCCGCCAACTCAAGGTCATGGGTAGGGTAGTTCTCCTCATGGGGCTTTAGCTGCCGAGATGCATAAGCCACCACTCTACCATGCTGCATCAGAACAGCACCCAATCCGACGCCGGAAGCATCTGTACACACCACAAAACCTCCCGATCCAGAAGGCAAAACCAACACCGGAGCCGAGGTGAGCAATCTCTTCAGTTCCCTAAAGCTCTGCTCACACTCCTCGGACCAGACGAAAGGCACATCCTTCCGCGTGAGCCTCGTCATCGGGGTCGCAATGCGGGAAAAATCCTGGATAAACCGGCGATAATAACCCGCAAGCCCCAAGAAACTCCGGATCTCCGTCACCGACCTCGGCCTCGGCCATTGCATCACAGCCTCGACCTTGGCGGGATCCACGGAAATGCCATCACCAGAAATCACGTGCCCCAGAAAGTGCACCTCACTGAGCCAAAACTCGCACTTGCTGAGCTTCGCATACAACTGGTGATCTCGCAACGTCTGCAGCACCACACCCAAATGGTACGCATGCTCCTCAGCAGACCGCGAATAAACAAGGATGTCATCCACGAAAATGACCACGAACTGGTCCAAATACGGGTGGAACACCCTCTGCATCAAGTCCATGAAGGCTGCTGGGGCATTGGTGAGCCCAAACGGCATCACCAGAAACTCATAATGCCCGTACCTCGTACTGAACGCAGTCTTCTCCACATCGGACTCGCGAATTCTCAGCTGATAGTAACCGGACCGCAAATCAATCCGCGAGAACACTCGCGCGGACTGCAGCTGGTCGAACAAGTCATCAATCCGCGGCAATGGATACTTGTTCTTAATGGTCACTTCATTCAGCTGTCGATAGTCAATGCACAACCGCAGACTACCGTCCTTCTTCTTCACAAACAACACGGGCGCACCCCAAGGGGAAAAGCTCGGACGAATGTACCCCTTGGCCAACAGTTCCTGCAACTGCGCCCTCAACTCCCTCAACTCCGCGGGGGCCATACGGTAGGGAGCCTTCGCCAAAGGTCCCGTACCAGGTACAACCTCGATCACGAAATCGATCTCCCGCTGGGGAGGTAATCCAGGCAACTCCTCAGGAAAAACATCGGGAAACTCGCACACCACCGCAATGTCCTCGACATTCGGCTCCATCCGGTCAGACACAACCACAGACGCGAGAAAACCCTGACAACCTGAATCAAGCAATCGACGGGCTCGAATAGCAGAGATAAGAAATCGAGAAGAGGCGGAACGGATACCTTGGAAATAGAAGGTCCTCTTGCTCGGATGTTGGAAGTAGACCCTCTTCATCCCACAATCCACCACCGCTCCATGAGTCTCGAGCCAATCCATGCCTAGAATCACGTCGTAATCCCGAAGCTGCAACGCATACAACCTGCCTGGCATACTCCGCCCATCGATCCACACCGGAACCTGGTCGAAGCAATACGGAGTGACCATAAAGTCACCCGAAGGCAACTCCACAGCCAAATCACAGGACAACTGGGTCACCGGCTCCTCGACGCTCGACGCGAAATCCTCCGAAATGAACGAATGAGACGCGCCAGAATCAAATAAAACCCGAGCCGCACAACCCAAAATCTGAACGGTACCTTCCACGAGCTGCGACGCCATTGCCTCTGCCCTGGTCAAGTGCGTGATCTGGCCACGAGCTCTCTGCCTGCCTCCCACACTAGCTGACCTGGGTAGCGGCGGATACTGTCCCTGCTGCTGCTGCTGCTGGGAAACCTGCTGCTGCGGCGGCCTCTGAGGACAGTCACGCGCCATGTGCCCTGGCTGGTCACACCGAAAACAGATGATCGGCGCCGTGCACTGCCTGCCTGGGTGGGTCCCACTACACCGTGGACAAGGTCCTCGCGATCCACCCACCGATCCCTGTCGCTGCAAAGGAAACGGCTGCTGCACACTGCCCGATGAAGCCTGCCCCTGATCCCTGGACTTCTTCTTGCCGAACCCTCTCTTGAAGAACTTTTTGACCTTCGTGCCAAAGGACGCAGATCCTGTCACCGAAGCTGCCGATGCCGGTACTCCTGAACCACCCGACGCAGACTGAAAGAAACCCTGCTGCTGAGTAGCCGACTGCTGGCTGCGACCTGACACAGACTGCCCCTGGCTGATCGGTCCTCGAGTCCTCTGCATATCCATCTCCAAGGAAATCGCAACACGAGACGCCGTCTCGAGATCAGTGGCCCCATTCGCGATCAGATGGTGCCTCAGCTCCAGCCTCAAGCCCTGCACAAACTGCGTCGTCCTCACCCTCTCATGCTCCATGATATGAGGTGCGTACCGACCCAGCTCGACAAATCGGGCCCTGTACTGCAACACGGACATGTCACCCTGCACCAGCTCCAGAAACTCCCGCATCCGCTGCGTAGCAACAATATCTGGACAGTACGTACGCTCGAAAGCACTGACAAAGTCATCCCACTCGATCTGCTCAAGCGGACGAAGCTGAAAGGACGTCTTCCACTCGGAAGACCACCACCTCCGAGCCGTACCCTGCAACTGGTTGTAGGCCAACACCACTCTGTCCTCGACAGCACTCTTCGCAGAACTGAACACCCGCTCCATCTCATCAAGCCAATCACGAGCCGCATCAGGGTCTGCCTGGCCGCTAAAGTAAGGTGGATGGAACTGCATGAAATCCCTCACTGCTCGGCCTGGCCCACCCCTGACTGACGAGCCCTCACCGGCCTCTCCGCCGAACTGCTGAGCCATGAGATGGTACATGCCACGGAGAAAACCCTCGGCCCCCGGAGCCCTCGCAGCATCCGCGGCCTCGGTAGCTCCCGGAACTCTGCTATGCTCCTCCTGGTCCCTCTGGACCCCCTGCTGGATCTCCTGACCTCCAGCCGACTGCCCCTGCTGAGAGCGAGAACTCCTCCTCGGCGCCATCCTCGCTCCTGAAGCACAAGACAGAAAACTCAGAAACGGAAGGTCAGAATAAAACACGCGGTGCCCCATGCCAGCGTCACATGTACATCATCGTTGTGGACTAGTGGACCAATACAATTACCTATAATTCCCATGTAATTCCACAACCGCGCTCTGATACCAGCTGTAACGACCCGAGAATCCGATTACCGGGAAGGCCCGATAACCCGAGACTCGCACCGCCACCCACGAGCCCGAAGACTCGGAAGGGTTAAAAGGATGGTGTGGAAACTACACAAGCATCACAAATAATTGCAGAAATTAAACAGTTATGATATTAAGCAGGAAATGAATTAACATTTTACATGGTCCACAATAAAATAACAACAACAGCAACAGTAGTCCACGACTAGTACAGTGACAAGAAAGAAAAGTACAGCTACACGGGGCATCCCCCGGCTCTGACCTCTGGCACTACCTCTGGGCACCCGCACCACGCTTCCGCTGCGTCCTGACACGCTCCCCGAAGGTGGCGCCTCACCTGAAACACGGTGAAAACACGCAGGGAATGAGTCTCGGAACAAGACTCAGTAGGGATCACTCGAACCCTACCTCGTAAAACGAGAAACCACTACCCTAGCGGTAGGAAGGTACCTCGGAAAGGAAAGCCCTGTACTCTACAGAACTAGACCCTAACGGCACGCAAACCGACACACGTGCCACGGTACGAGAAGACCGAAACTCAACGGTCGAACCGTCAAAACCCGAAGGTCGGAAACACACGACTGACAGTCTGACACTCCGTACTCGACAGGAGTACCACCCACTAGAAGCACAGCCGGTAGCGTCCCCTGACGTCTTACACCGCACCGCAGGTGAACCGCCTGACATGGTAGGTCCTACCCGAGGCGCAAACACCGTACAAGTAACCACAACAAGTGACTAGCTGGGGTCACGCCCGTCGACGTGGGTCCAACCGCCCCCAACCACGTGTGCACACACAGACCGCGCGTCCCTGGTCTGGCCCTCTGACCGGTTTTCCCCTCAGCCGGACTCTGGCTGCAAGACGTGGGGCCCAACGGTAACCGGTCCACAAACCGTCTCTAAAGGTCAGCCCGTACACCACTCCCTGGTGCGACTAGCACACGCGTACTAGTAGGCTACGACTAGTGGAGGGTCACTGAAGGAGTAGACTCTCAAGTTACGGAAAACAACGCCCAAGCCCGACAACGTGTGGGAATCACCCCACGCACTAGTCCCGTCGCACGGAGACCACGGTCGGAGAAAAGCGAGGTTGCCACCCTCATGGGGCAACACAGGAAGTGGCGGTCCGACCCTGGACCGTCACAGCCAAATGGCGGTCCACTCTAGGGCCGTCACTTACAAATGGCGGTCTAAGGCAGGCCGTCACACGGCCAGAGGGTAGGGGGAAGCGACGCGCCTACCCTAGTGCGTCGCTTGGAAGCGGCGCACCTAGGCCAGGGCGTCACATGGCACCCCACACCCACGAAAACCACAGGGAAAGTAACGCGCTTAACCTGGCGCGTCGCTTGGAAGCAACGCGTCGGGCTCAGTGCGTTACTCGCATGTGACGCGCCTAGACCAGCGCGTCGCATGGCCCTCACGCTCGGGATGGAAAGGGAAGTGACGCGCCTGCCCCAGCGCGTCGCTTGTAAGTAACGCGCTGGGCCCAGTGCGTCGCTTGGCCCATCCACATGGGGGACAACAGAAAGTAACGCTCCTGCCCCAGTGCGTTACACGCATGTAACGCGCCTATCTCGGTGCGTTACATGGCCTGACCCCCAACGGTCAAAAACCAACGGTCGAAACGCATGTGACGGCCCAGCCCAGGGGCGTCACTAGCAAACGGCGGCCAGTCGCAGGACCGTTACAGCCCTCGACCCCAAAGGCCAACACCCAGGGAAGTAACGCACCCCTCTAGGGGCGTTACAAGCATGTGACGGTCACTGGAGTGACCGTCGCTTGCCCCAGAGCACGCTACGGCGGGAGAACCCCAAAAACACCAACCACGCCCCCGTACCTCCACCGGAGAGGGGGAAAACAAGGGGGAAGACCCCTGGGGACCCCTAGCATGCATCTAAGCCACCAAAACATAGAATCATGGGCTAAAACCATAGATCGGGCGGCTCACCCCAAAACATGGAAAAACCCCAAAAACGCCCAAACATGCCTCTCTCGGCCTCCCCGCGGCCTACAAACCACGGAAAAGAACGGCGAAGAGCTAGGGAACGTCACCCTACCTCAATGGAGCGAATGCTCCGCCGGATCGTCCACGAATCGCGAAGAACGCTTGAAAACCCTCGTTCTTCCTTAAGCTTCCCACGCTCGCCGCACGCCCCCACGACCGCCTCGCCGCCGCCCACGTCACCGCGCCGTCGCCCCGCCGCCGTCTGCAGCCGGAGGGGAGCTCGCCGTGGCCAACCGGGAGGAAGAGAGGGAGAGGGAGGGAGACACGGTGGAGGAGGAAGGAGGAAGAAGAAGAGAGGAAGAAGAAGATGGTGGGGGAGAGAGAAAAGAAAAAGGGTTTTATAGAAAAACCCGGAAAATCCGTAAAATTCCAAAAATTAGGAAATCACACCCCCGCGATCCTCGGAACGCACCGATCGCAACGGTACCACTCGTGTCCGTGTGAACAGCCCGGTTCACCCGCAACGAGCGTCCGAAGAGAAAAGCCGAAACACACACCGGGAATCGGAAAACACACGCGGAAAAAGCCGCGGAACGCCTCCGGGCCTCCGAAACGACTCCGGATCGCGCCGACCCGAACGCGAAAGATGTCCGAAACGAAATTTCGGACACAACGGAGCCGGACACTCCGAAAACTAGATCCGGGACCCATGAAGAAGGATCCGAAAGGTCCGGGATATTACAACTGCTCCCACAAGAACCCCCTGCTCAGGATGAAGCCACTAGTTCTACCCCTGCTTATGAGTCATCATGGTGTTACGATGACGGGTTTACACCCCAACAACCCGCATCAATGCACCATGAATCACCTTCTACCCTTAACCCCCCACGTATCACCAAAATCCGACGTTTCCTACGTACCAAGCCTTCTACTGTCACCCCTTCAATTGTACAAATGACCCCCACACCATTGGCTTCCACTGAGCATTCCACTAACTCTTGTTCCCAACCGAGTAATCCTCCATCGTCTCCACCTAAAACCTCCACTAGCCTTGTAACCCCGAATCCAACCATTCATATTCCTCCACTCCCCTTACCTAAACCCGTGATTAACCTGGAGCCGGGCCCATTGATTGTTGCACACGAGCCAACCTCGTCTCCTCTCGAGAACAAGGAGAAGCCCGTCGTGTATCAACCCCCCCTTACCCTTCCTATAGCCCCCATCATTGAATCTCCATTACCCGTTGAGCCTGTTGTCTCAATCTCACTTCCTTCCACCACCTCTCGGAGTGGGTGTCTTTCTACAAATACATGTGCCAAAGATGATGTTCAAGAATCGGACAAGAAGAATTGGGCCACGGCAATGCAATTCAAGATCCAAGATTTTATGTGCCGAATGTCGATTCGGGTTCTTGTGCCGGTCACCTTTGAGAAGGCCGAATTTCCATCTGCACCAATGCCCATCAAGAATGACTCTCAGGAATTGGTGCTGACCAAATCAGGGGCCAAAATAACCACGATCACATTACTCATTGGCCAACATGCTTTCAAGGCTCTTATTACCCCTTGTTCGGTCATAGTCCAACTGACTAATCAAGAGAGGAGTTTCTCCTCCAGCATGGTGATGACACATTCCACTGCAAAGGGGATAATGAACTATGTACTCGAGGGCAAGTCAGGGCAGTTCTTGCTGGAAGCTTTTGACATCATGTCTACTTCCCACCAACTCCCATGCGAGGGAAGAACGCCTATGCTACCCAGCATGACCACGTGTGATATTCCAACAGCCTTGAGTAGTGCCCCAAAAATGAAGCTCCTTATGCCAAGCATCCAACTTCCGATGATAGACACCGTTCATCTGCCACGGGAGTTATTTCCAAGGGAGCCATTTCATGTCAAGATCCCTACTTCACAAGCGGAGCTCTTAAATCTTTGTTTTGATATTTTGCCAAGAGAGTTACCATTCATGTATGAATGTCCAAAGGGCCTTATTAGAAGTCCGTCAAATGAGAGCATGTGGGCCCTGACCATACTAATGGACCCGATTGGTCAGAGAAAGAAGAGGCCTTCTGCCTGGGCACATCATTGGGATCGACCTGCAAACCCAAAAGGCCAAGAAGCCATGTTGAAGGTTGAGAGGCCGCACTATGAGAGAGTATCTGCCAAGAAGAGGGAAAAGCATAAAGTGAAGCTTGAGGACAATAAATCCCTTGCTGAAAGAGCCCACATCAGTTCATCCACTTCCTATCCCGGTCCATCACTGCTCATGCTGCTATTCAACTTCTTTTTATGGGCAGTCCATTGGTTAAGGAGACGCCTCCCGTCATCTAAATCTAAGTCATCAAGCTCCTCTGCTCTAGGGTCCCTGAACCCTCACATTCCTCGTTGTCCGGAGCTTCCGGATCCCTACATTCATCCCTGTCCGGAACCTCCGGACCCCTCCCTATTTAATTCCATGTCTTTATCCATCTCTCACCCCCATCCGGAACCTCCAGATTTCTTATCTTACTCTCCATCTCTCTCAGGGCATCGCGCCCCTCCTTCCCATATCCATCCGAAACCTCCGGATATCTTGTCTTATTCTCCATCTCTCTCAGGGCATCGCGCCCTTCCTTCCCATATCCATCCGAAACCTCCGGATATCTTGTCTTATTCTCCATCTCTCTCAGGGCATCGCGCCCTTCCTTTCCATACCCATCCGGAACCTCCGGGCCTCTCCTTCTTTCGATTTATCATTTTGTTCTTCCAAGTCATCGCGTCCTTCGTTCTTTTCACCCCTTTGAATTGCCTTTTTACATACTTCCCAGGGCATCGGGTCCCTCATGATCTTCTTCCTCCGGAACCTCCGGATTCATTTCCCCATGATTCTCCTCCTTTACGTCCGGACCCTTCGGGTCCGCCTCTCTCGATTCATCAATTTCTGATTCCTCCCGATCCCGCTCCCGGGTTCGACCCGGTTCCTTCCACATTAACTTCCTCGGGCACCTGCCCGTTCTCACACTGTTTCCGAGGCTTTAGTCCTCACTGATTTCTTTGATTTCTTCTCATCCTGTAAATTCTTCTAGGTATCTTTCACCTAAATCTTGTTTTATCCCCCACTTATTTAAAATAAACCGCCCTAGTTGGAGGATTGTTGTATAGGAGGAGCCTTACTGGTATTCTGCTAAGATGTCTTGGTGACGATGAGGTTTGGAAATGTGTAGAAGAGACGCACTCGGGTGTGTGCAGTGGCCACGTGAATAGTCAGATACTCGCCAAGAAGATCATTCGCCAAGGCTTTTACTGGCCCACTATGGAAGAGGATTGTGCTGTCTATGTCCGTAGGTGTGTCAAATGTCAACTTCATGCCGATAAAATCCATTCACCATCTTCCTCACTTCATCCAATATCCTCCCCATGACCTTTCTCCATGTGGGCATTCGACATCATTGGTCCCCTAGGTGATCCCAATTCCCTCACCAAGCAGAAATCTTTCATCCTTACTGCGACGGAATACTTCACCAAATGGGCCGAAGCCGAAGCTTACGCGGAAATCAAGGCGTCAACAGTCTGCAAGTTCATCATGAAGAACATCCTCGCCAGATTCGGCGTCCCAAGCACGATCGTCACCGATAATGGGCCACAATTCATTTCTCAGGACCTACAGGACCTCTGCAAAAGGTACGCAATTGCATTGCATCATTCATCGCCTTATTACCCACAAGGTAACGGCCAAGCGGAGGCCACCAATAAAACATTGCTCAAAATCATCAAAAAAACCTGCGAGTCTAGTAAGTTTTCAGACTGGCCAGAAAAGCTTATCGAAGCCCTATGGGCCTATCGCACTTCAATCCGTACCCCCACCGGGCAGACTCCATTTGCCCTCACTTATGGTATGGAAGCGGTAGTCCCGTACGAGACTCTGATCCCTTCTCTCAGGGTACAATTGGATGAGGAATTTCCCCTCAACGATCGTCGTAATTCACTCCTCGCCCAGTTGGAACTCTTGGATGAGAAGCGGCTGGCCGCCGCCGAACACGCGCGTGTGTATCAAAATAGACTCGCTCGCTTTTACCAAAAGAAAGTCGTTGAGAGAAAATTCAAAGTCGGTGAGATGGTCGTAAAAAGAATTTTTGTCAAACCTGGAGGGCCGCGTTCTAAACTCCAACCCAATTGGGAAGGACCATTTGTAATTCAAGCCGTGTACCCTGGCAACGCCTACAAGCTAGTCAACGCCGAAGGGACCGAGTTATCCCACCCTTGGAATGGGCTTTATCTTAAGAAATACTACCCTTAGCACAAAACAAAAAAAATGATGAAAAGATAAAAAACATCAAAAACAAGGAAATATTGAAAACCACTAAAAATATGGAAAATTCAAAATGCCGATGCCTGGCAGGCACCATGTAGTTAAGTCCCTGCATCTAACCTTCATGTTAGGATAGGGCCCATTAAGGCTTGGTAGGCACCGGGTCTTGATTTGCCAGAACCGTGGAGATCCCTGTCCGGCCACGTCGGCCTATGCTCGCTCGAAGGAAGCTAACATGTGTTCATTTATGTATTTTATTCAAAAAAAGTTGGTAGCATCACCTACGGTAGGGCCACACCTAGAAGATCTCCGGAAGCTGTAATCTTTATTCTTTTCTCTTCGACCAAATGAGACAGTCGGCGCCCTTAAAACGCTGAGCATGAGAAACCGAAACTCAAACCCCAAAGGCAAGAGTAGGACCCATTTCCTCGAGCATCGATCAGAGCACGAGAAGAGGGCAGTGTCCCCGCAGGCATACGAAGAGGGAGCCCACCAACGTCAAACGACTATATCTCCCTCACAGAAAGAAATACAAAATCAAAATCAAGAGAAAAGCCTGGTCGTGACCGTGCCTGGTACGATAAACGGAACCCCTCAAAGCAAAAGTCTGAATCCACAAAGGGGGGCCGTGGAATGTAAATGCTCGAGATTTGGTCCGAAGATGTCCGAAAGGAAAGAGTTAATGGGCCCTTATTCGCTCGCCGGGTTAACGGCTTTGCCGGTCCTCTCAGGAGGTTTATCCCCTACGCTCTTCCTTCTCCCTCTAAAGATGAAGGTTCGATGGAGTTTCTGAAAGGTGAAAACTGCCCAGGGTCTGCGACCTTATTTTAATATACACATTTTGGTTGCCTACTTTGAAAAGGCAAAAGCTATCGCTGCGAAGGAGTCTCCGTGTTTCTGGCTGGTCAAGACCCCTGTTTACCACCTTGATGTTTTCTTGTTTAACCTCGGGCTTAGGCCAATGCAAGCGCGTCACCTATGGGTGCGACGGCGTCTGATTCAGGGTCAGCGTCGCGCGGTTGGTCGTTAGGGTTCCAGGGTGTTCCATCTTATACCATCTAGAGTTGTGAGGAAACAGACCCGGGTCGGGCAAATCATCTACCTCAAACACCTTTTGGGTGAATCCCTGTGGTCGGAAGCAACTGGGAGCCTAAGCATGGCATGACAGTATTGTCATCAGGGTAAGTCTTAGCCGGCGGGATCGTCATTCGAGGGGTCTAGAGGCCCAAATCAACCTAGATGTGCACTTAGGATACCTGGGAGGTTAGTAAGAAACCCCTGCCTCACGTAGGTTAGGTGCCATTTGGGTGCTTGCCGGGCGTTAGCAATAAAAAATTGAAATGATAAAAGCACAAAAAAAGAGAAAAGAGAAATGTACATATTTGTAAACAAAAAAAAATCTTTTTATGATAAAACAAAAAAAATGTCAAATATAAAAAAGAAAACAAATCAATTTTGCATGATTGCATTTACGTGCATCATCTCATTTTAATATCGCTTGCATTCGTGTGCTTGCCTGTCGCATTTATCATCACCGCATCTTTCCCTTGCCTTCGTTAAATAAAGGCTTGGCCCCTTGACCAGTTATCAAGGACAGTCACAGTGACCATTTGCTTATTGAGCAAGGGGCCAAGTCAGAACAGAAATTCTGATTTGTTTGTTTCAGTGATATGTGCAGGGATTCAGGTAACTGAAGTAAAGGTAAAAAACAAACAAACCAAACCTTGTGTTTTATTCCAAAAAAACCAAAAAATTTACATCAAGTTCCGCCCTCTCTCTCTGCATTACTCGTCCCACTACTCTCCGGGCAAAACACTCTCAAAGGTGCTACCCAACTACGAAAAGCGGTACTCCTGCCGCTCTGTACTCCTCTTCCTATTCCCACATCCCGGCGTTGATCCGCGGAAGCAGCAGAGAAGCTACCAACACGAAAGCCACGCTCTCGTGCTCTTCGGTAGCGCTCCTCACCTTCTCTCAGCCACTGTTCAGCAAGACCAAGGCTGATTCGGAGTTCGAATAGTTGGGCCTCCATGGCCCTTCGTTCCTCCCTTTCAGTCAATCTGTTGGCTCTTTCTCTCTCTGCGTCTCTTTCTCTCTCTGTCCGTTCTCTCTCACGGTCTTCCCTCTCTAACTGGAGAGTGATCCTCAGTTCCATAGCATCCCTGGATGAGTCGTCATCAGGATGACGCCGCAGTTCCCTCTCCAGTTCTGCTATCCTAGCCTCCTTATGCGCAGCTTGGGCAAGCGCTTCTTCCGTCTCCTTTTCCTGCCGAGTGAACCATCTCAGATACGCGATAAGGCGTAAACAAGAGAACTCAACGCTGAAACTTTTACCTGTACACGAAGCATTCCTTCTGCCTCCGCAGCACGCTGCGTGGCGTGAGCAAGTTGCTCATGAAGCGAGTCAAGTTCTGAGGTGGGAATCCACAAGCTGGAAGAGGAACCACCTACTCCCATCGCTGGGGAGGCTGCGCCAATCTGGGCATGCTGCGACCATGTGAATTAGCAGCCAACATCTGGAATCTGGGGTTTTAACTAGGAACGTACTGTACACCTACCAAGGCACTCGTAGCTCCGCGGGCATCGCCCAACTGTTGTTCCATCTCTGCCAAGCGAGTTCGTAAATTCGCTATCATGGCATCCCGGACATCCTGCAGCCTTACAAGTCAGCATTTTTACCAAAAAAACCAAGAAAAGGAGAAAGAAGAGAAGAGAAAAAGGGGAAACCTACCTCCACAAGTCCCCGGGGTTGGAACCGTTCTGCGTACTTTGTCCTATATAGACGCAAGTAGTCCTCGCTGTCCCGCGCCTGTGATTCTACAATCGTGCCACCCCGTTGCCAGTCCTCACACTGTTCAGGGAACCGCACGCGCCAGTCAATGCAGGTCGCCGGTCCTCGCGTCTTTCTCCCGACACGAGGTGGCGCAGCTGAATCCACCCATTCTTGAGCCAGTCCTAAAGTCCTCATAACTAATCGTAGCCGAAGCGGCTCGATTTCATTCAGGCAGTGCATCCATAGTTCCCGTCCGAACCGGGCACGACTTGCTAGAACCCACGGCTGGTCGGCATCGACCATGTCTGAGTAGGGCCTCCAGTTTACCATCGCTGCAGGGAACTCCTGTAGCTCCCGCCTTAGCACCATCAGTTGGTAGGTTAGGGGTGCCGCATTCATGATGGGTTCCCACCGCCTGGCTAACGGCACCACCACGGATCGCCAATGCCGAGCTCTCCCCATAGGGAGGTAATAATAGCTCCATAGCTGCTCGGCGCAGGTCATCAGCACCTTGCGAAAACAACAAAAAAAAATACAAAACAAGCAAAACCAAAAATACCTGGATGAATGGTGTGAAACCACTCACAGTCATCTCACGATCCGTTTCTTGGAATAGGCCTGCAAACAAGTGTGCCAGCATGGCGGCTCCCCAGGCATAATACCCTACTCTTTCAAGGTCTGACAGCAGCTCCAGGAAGCAACATTGGATACCATCCCCTTTCGAGCTCAGTACCAATCTCCCCAAAAGGAAGAGGAGAAATCTCCTCAAATCTATGTTACATCTTTCCCAGTTGCCGAAATCTGTGCAATACACGGCGCGGCATCCTATTTCTATCCTTTCCATGAACTCTTCTGAGGATTCGTCGTCCCGCCGACGAGTGTCGGTGAGCCCTAATGCATCCATGAGGGACGCCCTAGCTACCGACCTGTTTTTCCGACCATCCAGGTCCAGACCCAGTAACTTCTGGGCACCTTCTCTGTAGTCCGCGTAAGTGACTCCGGTCACTGCCTCGCCCTCTACCTTCAGGCTTGTGATCCGGACCACATCCTCCAAACTGGGCACCATGTGCCCCCAGGGCATCAGGAATGCCCGGCTCACTGGGTCCCATCTCTCACACAAGGCTTGGATCAGAACCAGGTCGGGCTTGATCGGCTCGATCCGAAGGAAGGTACCAAATCCCATCACGTCTAGTCTCGCCTTCTGAAAATCTGGGAGGCCCCTGTACGCTGCCACTACCAACTCCCATGAGATCTGCGATTTCATCACACTCTACGCATACAGGAATGGGGGTGAGGTTTGGTCAGAAAGAAAGGAAGAGAAAGAACGAAAAAAGGGCAAGAAAACTTGGCTTACGAGTTGTGATTGGACCCTTTCGCTGAAGTGCCCTTCAAGGTCTGAAAGCCTCCTGGAACTACTACCACTGGACCTGCTTCTCTTCGAGGAGTGGGAAGATTCGCCCTCCATCCAACTCTCGGAATTTTGAACTCCTCCCGTAAGAACTTGTGCTCCTCGAGTTAGCTCTCGATATACCTGGGAGGATAAAAGGGACAAGAATTTATAGAAATGGAAGGAGTGCGGGCCAAGATTGCCTCCATCACCTGTCGATGATAGCCCTCGCAATGAGACACCGGCCAAGCGGTCCCATGTGTCGCTTCACCGCTCGCACAGGGTGATTGACTGACGAAGAATAGGACGAATAGCCCCTATGTTGTCTAGGGATACCCTATCATGATTTGGAGGACGTCCGCAAAATTTGACACAACATTCGGGAAAAGAAACTAGGGCCGTCATTATTGACTTCGACGGCAGTTTCCCGTCGAAAATGGTCACAACAAGACGCAATTCTCCGCTCGAGGCGGAGTCTCGACAGATCCGTCACATGGGAACAGTGCAAAGGAGAAGAAGTGTAGGGAAAAAGGAACGCACAAAAGAACAGAACAAATAAACAGCAGAAAATCAAATCACTTCATAAGCTGTCATAAGCACTACAATCGTAGAGAGGTGACGGGTCCACTAGCCCGCCAATCCTCACCATCACTCGTCTCTCTGGGCACTCTCCTCCTCTCCCCCGAGGTGAGGGTCCCTCAGAAGCCTCCAGGATCCCCGTGCAGTAGCACCTGCCTCGCCTCTGGGCGCCTGCTCCGCAGCAGTGACTCGCTGCTCCTCCCCTGGCGTGGCGAAGAAGCCACTGGCGGCAAAGCGACCGGACTGGCGGAGTCGCTCCCCGAACTCTCGCGCTCTCTCGTAGCGCGTCTCCATCCCTCCTAGCCTCTGCACGACGGCCTGAAGGCCCAGCTGGAGCTCCCTCACTTGGGCCTCCAAGGCCCTCCTCTCGGTCAGATCCCGCTGTCGCTCGGACCTTCTCTCGGCCTTCTCTCTCTCTACCTCTCTCCTCATCATCTGCAGAAGAACCCTTAACTCCAGGATGTCTGGAGAAGGTCTCTCCTCACCACGGTGCCGCAGCTCCGCTACAGTCGCCACCCAGGCGTCACGCTCCTCTTCCGCCCGGGTCGCACGGGCCACCGCACCGGCAAGTTGCTCCCGGAGGGAAGCAATCTCGAGAAAAGGGGCCGAGGAGCTAGAAGATCCGCCAGCCGCTCCCACCGTCGCTGTCTGCTGGGCACGCTGGAACAAAATAAACAACGGCCGTCAGTGAAACTCCGAAATCTGAAGTTAAAAGGGCGGCACGTAACTTACCAGGAGCGACAGCTCATGTTGAGCGACGGCCAGTTGCCGCCTAGTCTCTGACAGCTGGGCGCGCGAGCCGCCGATGCCACGCGTGTCCCCAGCTTGGGGAAGCCCCGCGTAACTCTCTCTCTGCCGCCGCAGGAAGTCGGCACTGTCCTGCACCAGTACACCCCCTTGCTGTCCAGGGAGACGTACGGGCCAGTCCTCGAGCCTCGCCTTGCCGCGACTCTCCCTCCTGACGCGGCTCGGCTCGTCTGCACTCGCCCACTCATCGGCCAGGCCCAGGGTCCTTGCCATGTCCTGCACCAAGAAAGGGGTCCCATATCAGTTAAAAGGAACGCGTCCCCTGTCTAGGACGCGTCCATCATTTGAGTGCAACACTCTCCGAACCCTTTCCTCCTCGCCCGGCTCGCTTCAAAACCCAAAATGAATTAAAAGAGGAAGAGATCGGAGGACCTACCGGACCGTATTCACCTCCTCCCACGCCAGCGGGCCCCTCGGGTCCCTCGGGGGCCCGAAGCGGCCCTTCCTCCTCCATGGACGCCGTTCCGTGATCGGGCGCGTCCCTCCTTGGGCGAGGATTTCCTCGTCCCTCTCCACCTTCACCACGGTCGGGCCCACCGAACTCCATCGATCAAAAGAGGAGGAAGACGAAAAAGGGGCAAGCGAGTTTCGGCGGAAGGCGGGCTCGTTTGCGGGTAAGGCACGGGAGAAGAAAGGCCACCCGACGCTTTAAATTTGAATTCAAGGACTAAGACGCGTCCTCGCGCCTGGACGCCCCCAAAAGGAGGAGAAAGCAAACAGAATCCCCCCGTCCAAAGCGTAGTTCCCTGCTGTTTAGGGCAAGGTCTCGTGAAGCGTGTCTCGAAACAACTTGGTGTAAGAGAAGAAGTGTAGGAAGGGAAGATCGCTACAGGATAAAACGTGTCACATCAGTTGTCATTGTCAAGATTTTGTCTGAATCTCCTTTGTACTGTGGTGCGATTCTGCTGTGATTCTGCTACTTTCTGATGTTGCTAACCTTTGCTAATCTGTGCAGGTTTTACTAACGGACGTCTTTGTCCTGTCTCCTGTCCCACCTTTCAATGGTTGGTCCCACCATGTCATGCATCATAGTATACGATACCTACGCTACTAGAACATGTCAAGGACCTTGCGACCCGAACAAATCTGGGATTTGAGTTCCCCTTCAACAAAAACAGTGATGATCCCGGAAGAATTTGGGTTGTACGGATAGGCCGTTAACTTGTGGTAGCATGGGGACGACGGTTCCATTCAGTGAGTTGGTGCGCGGATAAACGGGCCCCAGCCCAGTATCAGCTCATCGGGTCGGTATCCTGACCCGTTCTTCACAAGTTGACAATATTATCCTTGGCTATTTTCTATTTTAGTTTGTTTTGAATTTTTCTTTAAACCCAGCATGCATTCATATAGGACTTTGATTTATTGCGGAAGATCATTCAAGCGATTCGATTGTGAAAGCCGTTGTGTTTCAATTCCTACAAATATGAGATATTCCACTCTGAATGAAATACTGAGTTTCTTTGAGACAGCCCTACGCTGCTCTTCCAAAGGAGACCCTTGTTTGGACAGACCCTCAGATATTCCTTTACCTTTTTGACCCACCTTGGCCGCAGCACTTCCACATTGGCTGGTAACCGCTCCCCAAAGGTGAAACCTCCGGTTTATGACCCAGGTACTTCCACACCGAGAAGTTGGTCTTCTTTTGTTTCGTGCCTGAGTGCACATCTCACCCTCCCTTATTTGATCTCCGTCCAAGCAATCGTCAATATTTGAAAGACCTCCTTCAAGGTCGCCTCATTGAAACTTCAGGAAAGATTCCAAACAGTAACGTCACAAGCGTGTCTCATCACACCTTGGCCTCAACTTATCAGTCCGCTCCCACTTCATTTCAGTCCACTTCGATACCATTCCACTACGTGTCGCTCCCTTGCAAAGCAGACGCCAAGGCGGGGCAGCTGTAGACACGCCATTCTTGACGTCTCATAGAAAGTCTCATATTACTATACGACGCCCCGCGATGGCCTACGCATTTCGAATCGCTCGAGTGCTTCCTTTTCCTGAGTCTTCTTCCGCCCTTTTCGGCATCCGGAATCGTCCCGTCACGGCATTCGGACGGCATCAACACCAGTCGAACGCATCAAGAGGTTCCGGAATCAAGAAGGGGGTCTGCCGGGCGGCCGCCGACGCCTGATCCAAGGACCCGGGTGGGTCTTAATGGGGGCGTCCAGGCCCCTGGACGCCCCCATGATTTTGATTTATTTTATTTTTTTTTCAGGGGCCCAAAATTAAATAAAAAAAAATAAAAAAAATAATAAATTAATGGAGGCGTCCAGGCCTTTGGACGCCTCCATAAAAAGAAAATATAAAAAAATATATATATTGCCAGTTGGCATATAAAAATAAAAAAATTAAAAAAAATGTATATATATTAATGGAGGCGTCCAGACCCCTGGACGCCTCCATAAAAACAAGTACAAAAAAATATAAAATGCCAGCCTTGGCATAAAAGACAAAAACAATAAAAAATAATAAACTTTTGGAGGCGTCCAGGCCCCTGGACGCCTCCATCAACTCACTCACGGGCGCCGGCCACCGAACGACGGTTTGTCGTGTGTGAAAAAAGCCAAATTTAGAGACGTCCAGCTGACTGGACGCGCCCATTTCTGAATCACGAGGCGCCGCTCACAAAACCACGCGTTGTGCCAAACCGCGTGCGGCCGTCGTCGGTTTTCGGTGGACCTGTTAGAGGCGTCCGGGACCCTGGACGCCCCCATAAAAGTATTCTAAAAAAATCAATAAAAATAGAATAAAATATTATTTCGGCCCTGATGGAGGTGTCCAGGGTCCTGGACGCCTCCGCCTTCCGGAACTCTATAAATAGAGGCCCACCCCCTCAGTTCTAGGGGAGCTAAGCAGTGATCCGATAGGCTGCCGGAGCCCAGAGGCTACGGAGTCATTTTTCTAACCCGTGGGTTCTTTTGTAGGTGGAGGTTCTGCCGGCTTCTCGGGTGCTCACGCTCGCGAGAGGAAGGTCGTCTTCATCCACCGCGCTTCCACGTCGTCCCCACGCTGCCGGAGCTCCGCCGGATTTCACCCTCGGCTCATCCAATAAGCCTTTTCTTCCCCTTTTTCTCCATAGTCCTTTACATTCATCATATTGCATCATCTATCCCCCTTCACAAGGGGGCCTCTTCTCTTATACTTCTTACATCCATCATCTCATTTTCCTCCTACTCGAGTCCGAGAGGGGTTTAAAAGATAACACCAACCAGGTGTGTGTCTTGCCATCATTTCGTTATTTTTATCGCAAGGATTCGAATACTACACCTCCATCTTTCTAATCCACTTGTCATTTATTTGTCGTTGTCTTGCAAGGGTACCCGAGGAAAGCCCTCTCCGTCGGCCGGCCGGAAGGAGAGGAAGAAGCAACCCGCCATCTCCCGCTCTTGAGGTAGGCGCGATCACCTTCTTATTTTGGGGTCTTTTGGCCCCTGGCGATCACATCTTATCATCGAGGCCGCGGCGAGTCACTTCCCCAATGGCCGTTTAAATTTCTGTTTCCTATATTCTCTTTATATTTTGTTATATATTCTGCTTATATCATCGAGGCCGCGGCGAGTCACTTCCCCAATGGCCGTTTAATTTTCTATTCCTATAATCTCTTTATGCTTTGTTATATTCTGCTTATATCATCGAGGCCGCGGCGAGTCACATCCCCAATGGCCGTTTAAATTTCCGTTCTTATATTCTCTTTATATTCTGTTATATTCTGCTCATATCATCGAGGCCGCGGCGAGTCACTTCCCCAATGGCCGTTTAAATTTCTGTTCTCATATTTTCTCTATATTCTGTTATATTCTGTTCATATTCTCGAGGCCGCGACGAGTAACTTCCCCAATGGCCGTTTCAATTCTTGTTATTTAATTTTTGCATCATTCCCGTCCCCCCGAGGTCGCGGCGAGTCACTTCCCGCTATGGCCGTTTAATCCCCATATTTTGCTATATCATACTTGTTCCGCTCGCCCCGCCGGAGCAATCTCCCGTGGTGGCCCCTTCTCTCTTCCATCTCATCTCTGTATTGCAGCAAACAAAACAAACACAAAAGAAGGAGCCCGCGCGCTCTCCGCTTCTTCCTCTTCCCCGCTCTTCTCCGAACCGCGTGACGTCGCTCACAATAAGCATGCATTAATTAAGTTCTATAACTTATCTCCCAAGGTGGGGCATATTATAAACCCGAGATTAAATTAGATTAACTCATTTTATATACTGTAGAGGTGAAAAAATGGTTCATAGTTCTCGTACCACACTTTTCTATTAGTTTGTTGGGGAAGACTGCCCGGCACTCGTGGAAGCCTGTAAATACCAGAGATGAATGGCGTCATAAAGAGCCTCGGGCGTTACCCCAGGGGACAACCCTCCGATGCTTAAGTTAGCACTCGGGAGATAGAGAAACATGAAGGAAAGCATGAGAGGGAGAGTTGAGAGGTCGTGAAGCAAGCCTGGAGGGACGGACTACCTTCCGGAGAGTGCCCGTCGTGACCAGTGGACACTCGGAGAGTGCTCGCTGGGCAGTAAAGGTGCTCGGAGGGCGGCCGATACTTGGCAGGGGTTTTCTCTCTGGACAATAAGTTGGCTTCTCTTTTCCCTTTTTTGGAGCTAGGTGTGCGTTTTGGTGAAGTTCACCGTGTCCATGCTCGTCCGTCGAAGTCCCATTTATAGGGGTTGTCCTGGTAGCAAGAGCCAGTTCTTTGGCAGGGAAGGGCGTAAGTCGTGGAGTAACGTCTCCCACGATCGTAGGGAGTTTCCCGTTGAGGACCCATTCTTCTGTAGGCAAACGGTCTTCTGGCGAGTCTTACGGCGCCGGGGGGGCGTGCTCGCCCTTAGTGGAGTTGAGGCTGATGTTGTGGGAGGTAACGTTCGGTCGCTGGAGGGTCATCCGGCTGCCGTTGCACCTAGGTCGGAGCCCTTCCCTGCGCTGGCAAATCCGAGGCCCGATTGTCGTGGGCCGTTTGCTATGGGCTACGGCTACCACGAGCCCTTGGGTGCATTTGTGGATCATGGGCCTAATTGGGCCAGCAGAAATGAGCCTTACATTGGTCGAGCTGATTTTACCCTCCTCATGTACCAATTAGATAATTCGATCCATCAAATTAAAATTCTAGTCAACCCCGGGACATGTAATTCAGGCATAACTCCAGGATATATAACCCCAAATTAACAAGCTTAAGGTCCAGTTAAGGGGTGCTGATTAGACTTAATTGTGTCTCTAAAAATATAATCCGTCTATGGCCTTCTTTGTTTTATATATGGATGATGTCACTGCAGAGACAAAATAATATGGGAGGGGGTGGCAAACTCATTATATATATATATATGATTATCAAGTAATTTGATGAATAGACTAAAATACAAAGTTATATGAAAGGTGTGGAAGAGGCGCTTGCGGCGTATAGGGATAACCATATTTGTACTGATGGTACTTTGTAGCCTATATTTGTATCGAAACATATTTATTTGACATTGAGTTAACCCATCAAGTTAATCTATTTATTATTTAAAAGAATTCATAATTGTTTTATAATATTTTATTCCACTAAAATATTCCCCCAGAACCTAATCAATAATAGTATGCGAATTCGAATTTAAAGAAAGTGGATTCCATGGTATGACAGTTCTACTTTGATGACTTACAATCTTGGAAGGAGACAATAAGGGTCTGTTTATTATCGGAGTTGTCGGGGGGACGGCGCAACGGATGGGAGAGAAGAGCGTGGTGGGTCCCGCCTCCCCCTCACACAAGGCCGTTAACCGGGGGCAATTAACATGCTCCACCTTCCGGGATCGAGCATGCTAACCGTGCTCGATTAGTAAAGGGGCCCTAAGGATCTTCCACTAGTGACGGAGTGGACACCATCCTCTCTTTTGCATGGGGAAGTTCATGGTTCAATTAATACCTGATTCTCCCTCTTCGTTAAAAAAAATCTACAAAAAAAAGGACATAAAGACCCATACGATGGTATCATTGCTCAAAACACCCAGTCAAACATAGACTACTTTATCAGTGATTATGGGTGAGATGGAGTGCATAAATCTGCCTAACGAAGGTGTAATTGGAGAAATGGATTATTACAGCCATGCATGTGGGAGACATGCATGTGGGGAACTGTTTTCCTTTTTGCCGATGAAAAAGGGATATGGCCCCAGCGGGTATGACTATTATTAGTGTTTCATTCTAACAAACACAATCCCGAGTCAATCGCCTTGCTAGCTATGGATCTTGTGAAATCGCATCTCTACTTGCTTCGGGTGATTTTCTAAGAATCACACGATTTGTGGTTGTTTCTGAATTGAAGGAAAATCAAGGTAATCGGGTAATTAAGTTTGTAAGTTAACAGAACTCACAACTCCTTAATTACCACATGATGTAAAATTTTATGTGACGTTTGGAAATACTCTTTGTTGATCGACTTCAAAAAAAACTGTATTTTTGTTCTGATCACATGAAAAATAGAGATCTTAAAAGTCAAAAGCTAGCATTTGCAATATCATATCGTGCATGCCATTTAAAAGTTGTGCGAGAAGTGGGATTTAGCTCACGAATTTGTGAAGACTTAGACTTGTGCCCGTGTGCTCTCTACAAGTGGCGGAGTCTGTAGAAAATTTATTTCTCACGATAAGACCCCCCTTGATCTGAGCTAGTCGTCCAAGTAGCTAGATGGAATTGTCGCATGTATAGAAAACTATGCACGAATTCTCCCTACTCAAGAGAAATATTCGAGTGTTTGCTCGAATTTGTAAATATATATCCTAACAAAAAAAAGAATAGTCTTGTTAATGTGGTGGAGTATTTCTAACTAATTTATATCACATGGCATGTGATGTGTGGGAAGAAATTCAGGATAACATATACTTTAATAAAAATGTAAGGGTAACGTTTTCCTAAATAATATAACCATTCAAAAGGAAAAGAACTGCATATGCATGTTTTACTTCGTACACACCACACAGGTCCACAATTGCTCGGCGAGAATTAAATTCTTGTTTCTTTTTGTTCTGAAGAATTCCGCGAGACTCCAGCTCGGGAGACACCCGCCGTACTCCTTCCTCTCCCCACTCGGGGAGCCCATCTTGATGGAGAGAACGATCGAGCATGCTGTGTACTGCGATCCCGGTGGCCATGGCCAAGCAACGCACGAGGCGAGAGAGAGGGGAGAGACATGCGGGTCAACGCGTGGCGCTCGGCACAGATTTGCGAGAGTGAAATTAACCCACGAGAGCAGGTGGTGTGTTTGGCCGGAGAGCCGGCACCATCCATCAAGGTGTCCCCCCAGGAAGCCAATCAATTGCAGTGGCGTGAAACCCTTCCCTTTTGTTTTTTTATAGGATACGGGGGGAGGACGAAACGGCGACACTCATGAGCCAGAGCCAGAAGAAACACAGCACACAAAGGAGGAGGATCGAAGAAGTAACGGTGAGAAAACAAGTGGAAATAGATGGGGGGGCCGGGGTCAATGATCTTGGGTGGTTTAAGTTTAGTTAGTATATATCTATTGGAGTTACTTTTACAAGAAAAATTTACGAGGGAAATGGCTTCACATTAAGCTTAGTGCGAAAGAAGAAGAACAGGAAAAAAAATGATACTAATAGATCATCTCTGTAACCAGGCCGTGATATCCATTACTGAAAATTTTATAACGGAAACACTCCGTGTGGAGTTCGATGTCAAAGAGCCTTTTTGCAGATTGTACTGCAAGAATTCTTCTCTTCATAGTTGAGGAAATCTCAACTCTGACTTGATGTCAACAAAAAGTCCCACCCATCTAAATCCCAGATGATCTCCTCCCCTGAAAAACAGGTTCAGACCGGCAGTTGACAGCTCCTTCCCCGCCACCGTACCTGGTACACTCAGCGTGGCGTACCAGAACGGGGGAGAGGAAAAGGAGGCACCGTAAAGACTCTTGAGAGAGGAACACGACAAGCACTTCGGCTATTAAGGGGAGAGAAGCCAACGACAGTCCTCGGAGCCCCACCTCCACCCCCCCTCCCCCACCTCAAGAACTTTCCATGGTGGGAGTGGTGGTGGTGGTGGTGGTGATAATGCCGGTGGGTGGCGAAAGTGAGGTCCACCACCCACTGCCCCCACCCCTCCATGCCCGTCCATCACATCACTGTTCCTTTCAAGCGTGATGGCGATAGTGCCCATTTCCCACCAGCACAAGAAGAACACCCCGGCCCCCGACTTCGACCCGGATCGTCAAAAAGTAGACACCCACAAATCTGTTGGCTAGCTAGCTGCCTTGCACCTCCTCCTCACTGCTCCTTCCTCCACACAGCACCTCCATTAATTAGGTCATAACCCTCGTTAAAATATTACCCATATATGCATGTCCGTGATGTACACAGACAGATGAACACGAGCACAACAGGCCAGTGGAGGACGAGCTAGCTAGCCCCGGCGTCGTTTTTCTATATGTGCTGGGGGTTGGAGTTGCGTGTGTGAAGGAGTGGAGAAGGCCGTGGGTTTGCTCTCTCTTGGCCCTCTTCCACGGAAACCATGGAATGTGGGAGGGTGGGAGGTTGCGAGGGTTTTATTATAAGAGGCCGGGGGGCCTGTTGCTGTTTGTCGTAGTGATGTCTGTTTCTGTTCATGCGAGCCTAGAATAGTGGGAGTCTAGAGAATGTTAATGCCTGCAGAGACCCACCCCATCTCTCAGAACAACTGTTCTTCCCCAGCACCAACGGTGGCCACAATAATTGTTTGTTCTTTCTTTTTTTCCCCATCGTAACAGATGCTTGAATGATCGAATTGACGCGCGTGGAGTCGTCTGTACGTACCACATGCAAACACTGGCATATGGTACACGCCTGATTAGGGCAGATGGAAGAACAATATTTTGTATGCGACACCTGCGTTTCATGAAGTTCACCTTAAATTATAACGCTCTCTCACCTTCGCAAAGAAAAATAAGACACCTTGTGATAGGAAAATTACAGCTGCCGATAGTCACATTAAATATCCGACATACCTAATAAATAGGTGAGCATACATACTTGACGGAAAAAATATATAAATAAAATATTTTAATTATAAATATAAAATATTTTATTCTATAAATGAAGTATTTATTATATAATTAAAATATTTTGTTAAGTTATATTCTTATAATAAAATGATTTATTTATGTAATATCTTATTCTTATAACAAGTATTGATATACGATATTTTATTGATTTATTTTTGTAGTAAAAATATTTTATTTTTATAACAGAGTATTTTATTTTTATCCCAGATGGAATAGTACATCTGGCTGCTGAACTGCGGTGCTTTGCTTGAGATCAGTACCATGGTGTGCATTGATCTCATTAATTTTGTATAAAAATCTATTTTTTATCAAATCATTATTGTGTGTTTTTTACATGGAAAATAATCTTTTTGGAAAATACTTTTTTTGGAAATCCTACTCTACTAATGATGTATACAACCTTTATTATATATAAAATATATATAATATAAATATAATAAATAATATAATTATATTATAATTATATATTATAATATTATATAAAATATAATATAATTATATAAAATATAATATAAAATAGTGTGTGTGTGTGTGTGTGTTTAAATTTAACCCTTAGGGGAGTTTGAATCTTCATCACTTGAGAGTGTTACAAATTCAGCCATTTTTTTGAGTGCTGTAAAATAAAAACACTTCTCCATATAATTCTCTTGGGCAAAAGGCCTGTCAAATATATCCCTATAATTAATTGCCATCATTCTTTGTTAATCAAGATCGGAAAATTTTTAAATGCTCTGTCCTCCTCAAACCAATAATAACATACAGGGATATATAGTGAATTGGTGTGGCCTGATGGCAAGAACGTAGGTATCTAAACTTCAACAAGAGTACCGATGGCAGGGCTGAGATGGCGATGACGGTACCTCCACCTTCCAAATGCCTACAGCATGTCGAGCGAGAAGGCTTGAGACCTCTCTCTCTCTCTCTCTCTCTCTCTCTCTCTTTCCGTGGAGAACAGACCTGTCGGCGTTATGGCAGTGGCTATAAGATGTTTGATGATGAACCATCAATGCTGATGTAGCACAATCACCGTTTGCATGGGGGAGATGAGACAACCAAAAGAGAGAGGAGGAAGATGTTTTCGTCCACACAAGCGTGGGGATGTGATGGCTTGTTCTCAACATATTCTCTCCTATCCGAGGGTTGAGCATATATCAGACCATACTTGATGCCATATTCTTCCACAGGAGTTACTTTGCGTAAATGTGTTCCTGAGAGACAATTTCGGAATTTTTCTTCGAAGAAAGTATATATGAAAAGGTATTATCACATATAATGCGCTCGATCTTGTGACAATTTTGACGCCGATGTTTATCATGAGAACATGTTAATACGTACCACAGTTTCTTTTTGAGGTTAACGAAAGTATTTTTTAAAAAAGAAAACTCTTTATTGTTTTTTATATATAACAAGTTCATATATACTATTCAAATATATCATTATTTTTTCTTTGAACCACTTGTTTTTAATTATAAATAAGCCATTCTCATATATAATGACTTTTCTTGACGTCCACTTAAGACTTTTGTTCCGAGACAGAAGGACAAAATGGTCGCTAATTCGTAAAGCAGCCTTTCTAAAGCAAATCATATCATAATATAAAGATATTTTGAAAGTTAAATTTCGGTCCATCGCGATAAGTACCGGGAAGGACCCCAACAAAATGGGCTCTCCTTTGAGAGGGGAAGGTCATTCATACACTTTCAATAATAACTAAGGAGAGAGAGAGAGAGAGAGAGAGAGAGAGAGAGAGAGAGAGAGAGAGAGAGAGAGAGAGAGAGAGATGCTTCGACTTTGAATAAGGAAACAACATTCCTTAGGTTACACTCTGAAACAATGTTCATTTGGACACCGGGTATGCCCTCTAACAATTCCTTCCAAAAGTGCATATGTTCCATTAGTTTTTATCTTCCAAATAATTTGGGGGTTAGAAAGATATAGGGAGACAAATATGGCACTTTTAAAATCTTGAAAACTACCCAAAGGCTGCTACCTCTCTCTCTCTAAAAATATTGAAAAAATTTTCTTCCCTCCAATTGTTTCCAAACTAAGTCTAAACATAAAAGCATTGAATCTTCTGCTTGAGTGATAACATTTGGACATGAAGTCATACAGTGGGCAAGATTCGTCGAATCGGATCAAACTGATCGATTTTTTTGCAAACCAACTCGATCTCCAACTGACCTATCCTGATCTTTCATTTGGATCGACGAGATCGGTAGAGATCAGTCTGGGATCCACTAGATTGGGTCAAATCGTCTTATCCCAGTCGAAACAAAGGTATTTGATCCTCAAGACTTGTTGACTATTATTTCACTCTCACACGTATCATTTCACTTTATTCTTTTCTTTTTCACTCTCCTATCAACTATCTAATCTCCTTGCTCTCCAAGTCTCCTTCACACCCTTCTCTCTCTCTATCCCTCTATTTCTCTTCCCTCTCAATCTAGACTCATTGTTAAAGAAAGATCATTAAGGGTGGTTGGTGTTCGAGTATGTCACCTATTGCATAAAATGATGAGTATTTCTCAAGTATTTCAAATTAAATTTGATATGAAAATATACTAGAGTAATTTTTCTATTTTTTTTAAAATTTAAATTTTTAGATTTTTTAACATCTCTAATCCTAGTTTAGTTTGTTAGTTTGACTCTGTCGGGGATCAATCGGATCATCTGATCCCACCGATCTAAATCATTTTAAAATTAACAGATACGATCTCTATTCCCGATTAATTTCACCTTCCTTTGATAGCGGAGCCACCCGGTAGGGGGAGGTTGGGGACCTGCCCTCCTAAAGCCTTGGCATGCCGGAAGCTTTGGCTGCTCTGCATGTACTGAACAGAATCATCGGCATCAAATTGCTTGACTGCAGTTTCTTTCAAAATGTTTAATAATATGAGCGTTTGAAATCAGCTTTGGTCCCAACCTTAATTAACTTGGTGCTTCTCCACACAAGAGCATTAAACTTAATGTTGACCTCTAATGTGACCTAATTTTGAAATTGAATAATATAAAAGAAATATGAAAAATAAGGTGCCGAAAAGTACTAGCGACGTCCTAGCTTAATCCCAAAGTCGCAGTAATCGTCCAATGCCAACTTCCATGCATGTGTGGTTGGAATTACTGCAGCTGCCCCTGGATGCAACAAGAAGGACAGCTTGATTCTGTCCGTCCTGAATAGGGCTGACAATGAGCCCAGTTGCTCGTGAGCCGCTTGAGCTTGACTCGGGTTTAGCTCGAATCAATTTGACTTGGCTACTTAGGTGTGACAAGGCTGAGCTTGGGGTGAAGATCGTTCGATTAAGCAAGTCGGGCTTGAGTTTCACTGGGCTCGGCTGGATAGGCTGGAGTAATATAATTAATAAACGCAAACACCATCATTGTTCAAATCTTAAAGACCACTTTGTTAACGGGTTAGGTTAGGGGCGGGTGGTTTACCCGAGTTAATCCATCTCACCCCTAACTCTAATTCGGGTGGATTAACTCATTCCACCTATTTTCTAGAAATGAGTTAATCCACTTTAACCCTATCCGACCCGGGTTAAGAAAAAAATTATCAAACAAGGAACAACTTATCCGATCCCGGTTAACTCACTCTAATCCAACTTAACCCGTTATCAAAGTGACCCTAAATGTACGTAAATTGCCATCATACTGACTAAATAAAACTTATTTTGCTGAATGTGAGTAGGAGTGTCAATGGATCCTTAGGATCCGAAACCCGATCCGAATCTGAAATTATTTTCAGATTCGGAACTGTTAGCAGTGAGATGCATGTGTGTTATCTGGGCGAAAATCTTTGATCCGAAAGCAGGGATTCTGGATCGGTCATCGGGGCGCCATCGGGGTGCCATAAAGCCTCTCCTTTCGGGGCATCGCAGCCTCCCTCTACTAGGGTTTGATCCCGTCCGGCCGTCCCCTTCTCCGCATCGCTGTGGCGATCCCCATCTCCATCATCGGCGCATCGCGGCCTCCCTCTCCAAGGGTTTGATCCCGTCCCCGTCTCCACATCGATGTGGCGTTCCCCATCTCCAAGGGTTTGATCCCGTCATCTCGTCCCCGTCTCCGCATCGCTGTGGCGATCCCCATCTCCAAGGGTTTGATCCCGTCCCCGTCTCCAAGGGTTCGATCCTCATCTCCAAGGGTTTGATCCTGTCCCCGTCTCCGCATCGCTGTGGCGATCCCCATCTCCATCATCGACGCATCGCGGCCTCCCTCTACTAGGGTTTGGTCCCGTCCCCGTCTCCTCATTTCAGGTGCATCTTCCTCTCTCTCTCTCTCTCTCTCTCTCTCATGCTAGGCTCTTCTTTTGGCTTTCTGCTGGGGTACCTGAAGGAAGCCCCTTCCGATGTCGCCGCCTTCCGGTGAGAAGAAGATGTCGATCAAACATTTGGAAGATCCCAGTCATGCACCCAATTTGCTTATGCAAATCGGGGTTCTCATCCGTGAAAGCATTTAGAAGCTTCGCCGACATCTTCCGATTTCTCTGCCCTCCCAGCCCCAAGTAGAAATTTCAAATCCCAATTATGTTTGTTGACAAGCCTCGTACAAGAAAATGAAAATATTGAGGAAGAGCTAACCAATGACTTCCAGGTCAGGAAAAACCCAAGTCAGATTCTTTACAACTCGCATGCAACCAAAACACAGAACCCAACATCTCTGAAGCTTCCCCACCTTGGTGAAACCTATACTGATACCTGGGTTTGATCATATCCTTCCAACCTTTTGAAAAAGAAAATATTGTTTTCCGATTTCAGAGTTTGATGCTTGGGTGCTGCTCCTTCTATCTCACTTGTACGACGCCTTCTCTGGGGATTGGGTTTCTCGAGGGTATACTTAGATTTGCTCCAAGCAGAGTCTTCCACACCTCCATCGTCGGGAAGTTCTGGTATGCTTCCTTCACCTACCCTAGCTGTTGATGTTCTCCAAGTTGTTCTTTTTTGTTCCTCTCTTGTTCGATTTGCAGAACGTATATATATATATATATATTGTTAGACTATTTTCTTTTCAAGCTTCGCCCTAAAGAAATTACATCTGGGGAAAGTATTCACAAGAACAATTTCTATCTGTAGGCTGAGCCTTAATATATATGTGCATATGTATATATTATATATATACCTTGTATGTATGTGCGTATGTATATTATATATAATATACATATATAATATATATATATGTATATAATATTCATTTGAAATCTGAATATTATGGGTTGTTTTCCCATTTCCCCCCACATGGCAGTGTGGTCTTTGATGATGTCAAATCTCTTTGAGTTCTGCTTAAAGTTCAGTACAATTTAGAGTTCATTGACAGATCACAGGGCAAAATATGACAGCCTATTGACATGCGTGTATGTGCTCATTGTATTTATAGCCCATCCATCTTTGTTAATTGACCGGAAGGAAAAGGTTGGATGAACATTGATTTGGATGACTTGCTGTAACGACCCGAGAATCCGATTACCGGGAAGGCCCGATAACCCGAGACTCGCACCGCCGCCCACGAGCCGGGAGGGCTCGGAAGGGCTAAAAGGAGTGTGGAGGCACAAAGAAATAGGAAATAAAGCAGGACAACTCAACAAATAACAGAAATAAATAAAACAACTACAACAGAGTCCAGTCCAACAGAAAGTACAGTCTAAAGCAGTAAAGCGTACCACATGCCAAGTGAACACTCGGCCCGACAAGCTGGCAACAGAGAACCTCCGCTCCGCACCCTCGAACCACGAGGAAGAACCGCTACACCTGAAAAGCAGGGAATGAGTCTCCAAAACAGAGACTCAGCAGGGATCCCGCGGAACCCCAACCGGAAACAACGGCGGTAGCGGAAAGGAAGCTACAACTACAGCAGGAATAGCAACCCGGTGGCCGGTCAAAACTCGGCACTACAACTACTCCTACTGCCAGAAGGCAGACCTCGATCATGCAGTCGAAGCTACCAAACTACGCTAGTACCACCTACCGAAGTAAAAACACACGGCAACCACGCCGTAGAGGCCTGTCCCCCGGACAGCCAACCTGGACACGCTGTCCAAGGTGCAACCCCGACCATCCGATCGCGGGTACCGCACCACAAGACGGAACCTCGGTAAAGCCACTAGCGCTAGACTCACGACGCGAAGACCAACACACGCGCCACGGCAAAACAGCCGAAGGACTCAACGGTCGACACGACCGAAAATCCGAAGGTCAAAAGCCACGAAAACTGGTAGTCTGTCACTCCGTACTCGACAGGAGTACCGCCCACTAGAAGCACAGCCGGTAGCGTCCCTTGACGTCTTACACCGCACCGCAGGTGAACCGCCTGACGTGGTAGGTCCTACCCGAGGCGCAGACACCGTACAAGTAACCACAAACAAGTAACTAGCTGGGGTCACGCCCGTCGACGTGGGTCCAACCGCCCCCAACCACGTGTGCACACACAGACCTTGCGTCACTAGGTCTGGTCCTCTGACCGGTTTTCCCCCGTAGCCGGACTCTGGCTACCGACGAGGGGCCTACGGTAACCGGTCCACAAACCGTCTGAAAGGTAAGCCTCTCCACCTACTCCCAGGTGGGACCACTCGCGTGTAAGCAGGCTACGACTAGTGGAGGGTCACTGAAGGAGTAGACTCTCAACGGAAAATAACGTCTGCATCCGACGACGTACGGGGGACACCCCACGTACCGGCCCCGTCACACGGTGACCACAGTCGGAGAAGACACAGGACTCGCAGTCCACGGTCACGCACGCACCGTGCGCAAGAGTCGAGAAAACTCAAGTGACGCTAAGCCACTGGACTCTGGACAGTCCTCTAAACGCACTACACCCAACGGTCCTTGAGTCACAAGACTCGGGGTCAAGACCGTTGTACGCAACAGCACAAGGCCGTCAATCTAGTCCAATCTCTAGGTCCAAAATCACGATATCACGAATACCGAGACAACTCACGAGTCGCCAAGACCACTCCCTCGAGAAGGGAACGCAAGGGACAAAGGCCACTCACACGGGCCACACGGAAAACACAGAAGCACGATTCCCAAGGCAGCACACAAGCAGCCACGATGATTTCCCATCTTGAAGCAAGCGGGAAACCTCCAGCCCTAGGCCGGACAACTGGACTCACAGTCCAAGGCCAAACACATGGCCCACACGGGAATCGCCTTCCAAAGGAACCCACGATATGCGGGGGAGACCCCACCGCACACACACCGACACACGGTGACTCGATCGAGCGTAACACGAAAGCCCGGGACACATGGGGTCACCCGGACCCACCACACCGACGGGCACGCGAATCGAGGTAACACGGTCCCTCCCGACACCCCAAAAACGCGGACACAGAATCCACGGGGTACCCGGGACACTCACAAGGCCAAAGGTCGACCACTGGGTCACAACCGGGTCGACCGGGGACCAACACAACACAATCGGAACACCAGAAGGTCTCACAGACCCTTAAACCGATGGGCACGCTAATCGAGGTAACCCAACCCTCTGGACACCCAAAGACACGATCACGGAAGTCCACGGGGTGTCCGAGACACACACGGCCCAAGGGGAGCACAAGACAACAGGTAAGATCGCGCTAGGATCACCTAGCGCGACAAGGCGGAACGCGCTAGGGAACCCTAGCGCGACAACGCAGATCACGCTAGGAACCTATAGCGCGACAAGCCAAGTCGCGCTATGTTTCCATAGCACGACAGTCCAGAACGCGCCATAGCCCTATAGCGCGACAGGAACCGCCAAACTGTTCATCTTCTCCGATGAACGCGCTCGGTCGGGGCAGCGCGACCTTCAGGAACGCGCTACTGGAGTATAGCGCGTTCTCAGTCCGCACCCGGAAACGGTGGAAACCGCGGGAAAAGCCATGCCACGCCCCGTTCACCTCCAGGTGAAGGGGAAACAAAAGGGGAAACCTCCCCCAAGCTCCTAGGCATGCATCTAAACCCCTGGATCGCCCAAAAACACCATAAAACGGGAGATCCGGCTCACACCCCAAAAACATGCATTTTGCCCAAAACGCCCCGTTTAGCCCGCTCGGCTCACCACGGCCTACGAAACTCGCGGGAAAGGAAGTACACGGGCTGAGGGTCCATCACCCTACCTCCACCGAAGATTACGCGCACCGTGGACGCCGATCCACGAAGAAAACGCCGTTGAAGCCTCGCCGTTCCACGAACTCACGGCCGAGCTTCTACGCGCCTCCACTGCCTCGATCCTCATCCATCCTCGCCCGCGCCTCGCCCGCGCCGTCCCCGCCTCGCCCATGCTCCGCCCCGTCGGCCGCCGGAGAGAGAGGGAGAGAGGAGAGAGCGTGAGAAGAGAGAGGGAGAGAAATGAGAAATGAGAGGGGGAGAGAGAGAAAAGCTATTTATAGGAAAATCCGAAAAATCAAAAAAATCCAGAAAAATAGAAAATCACACCCTCGCGATCCTCGGAGCGCACCGATCGCAACGGTACCACTCGCGCCCTGGTGAACGGCCCGGTTCACCCGCAACGAGGTTCCGAAGGGAAAGCCGAAACCCACGCCGGGAATCGGAAAACACACGCGGAAAAAGCCGCGGAACGCCTCCGGGCCTCCGAAACGACTCCTGATCGCGCCGATCCGAACACGAAAGACGTCCGAAACGAAATTTCGGACACAACGGAGTAGGACGCTCCGAGAAACCGGATCCGGGACCCACGGAGAAGGATCCGAAAAACCCGAGGCATTACACTTGCTATGTCCATTAGCTCTTGTTTCATTCATGTTTCCTATCATTAACATCTCCAGTTTGGTATATAAGAAGCTTAATGTTACTATTGTAGAGTATTTGGTTATACATGTTATTATTGCTAGGGATATAATAGTCCCATATCCAGATCTGTACTTACCTGTTGGACTGCTTCACCTGTTCAATATTAACCTACTACATTTTATAACCATTTGGGTTGGGCACTAAGAGTGTAGATGTTTAATCTCACATAAGATAATTTGTGGATACTTTTCCTCTTTATTTGTGGATAACATGAAATGCCCATATTGTTCACTTTCTCTATGTCATTAAAATGATGCATAAATTATGATGTTGAATATCATTTCGAGGGCTAATGACCAAAATATCCTAATTTCTCTTTCTAGCCAAGTCTAGTTGAAGATAAAACAATATCAGTTTCTTTTTAAACATTTACAATTACAGAACTTCATGACATTTGATGAAAAATTATGAGCATTATGGAGTAATGCAGGTTTTAGATGTTAGGAACTAGTAATTTCAGCAGCAGTAAGAAGTCGGGTTAATTAGTTCTTATCTTGTTTACCAAACTGAAGAATTTCTTCTATAAATTTTAAATTCTGAAACTGCTTTGGCTTTTGTCATGTATGTTATGAGTTTACACAGATAATTTGAGCTGAACTTTTCCTTTCAAGGTGGTGTATAATGTGTGTTAGTTTCTCCTTTCAATCAGATTTCTCTATTGTGTTTCCTGTCTTCATGATTTTCTAAGCTGTAAAATTTTAATCCTTGTATCTCTTCAATATATGAGTTATATCTCTTCAAACTGTCATGCAGAACCTTAGTTTCTAGTTCTGTTTTAGGTTGCTTCAGCATTCTTCAGTCCTTTGATTATTTTTGTGTGTATCAAGTTTAGTACAGTTCAGATTTGATTTTTGAAGTTCAGTGGTTTGCTTCGTGTGACTGGTATATCAAAAGGTGCAGCGGCACACTTTGCGTGAGGAGAGTCCTTGGACTCAAACCTCCGCCGAGTACCAGGTTATGTGATTGACAGTCTGAATATTATGATTGCTGGTTGTACATCCTTATTTCTGCCAAGTGTTTGATAATTATCTCTGATTTTTTTTCTATTGTGAATGGTGTAGATTATAGCGTCATTTTGATTTGAAATATGGGCCATAGTGAATCTGTATTGGAGGTCCATAATGAAGCCAAATTTGCTAGTTCAGTAAACTTTTACAGTTAAAACTTGTCATTCATCATGTTTTTGTCTGGCTTTTACATGGGGGTATCTTTTGTAGACAGCTATGGCATTATAATTAATGAATAAGATTGTTAGCTTTCAAGCAAACATATAGATAATGGAAATGTCTTTTACCTCATGTATCATCCATCTTCAGAGGCTCATGTGCATTGATGCTTGTTTTTTTTCCTTGTGATTACAGAATCTTTCAGTTGAGAGGATAAAACAGTTCACAGACATTCCTTCTGAAACACCTTGGGAGATTAAAGGTTGTCTCTGGACTCATTTTGTGAAAGTTGCATTAATACTTAGGAAAAATGATCAGGCATGGATCTCTGGACTCATTTTCAAAGGAATCTTATTATTACTATTTTGTTGACTGTCCTAGTTCAATTAGACGCAATAACCACCAGTAGAAATGCCATGAATACCTGGATGTTATCAACTGCATTAATATCTGGAAGTTTTCTGCATCCATGGACATTATAATTTTTCTTAAATATACATGCCATGACTGTAATACTCTATTTTGTATGTTGCATGACATTCGAGCCACTACACTAAGTAATTATGTGGCCTTAAGCTTGTTAAAATGTAGTGCGTGAAACCCGTTTGAAGAACACTATGGAAGTTGAGCTTAGCTATCTATTAAAATTTCTTCACTGTGTATCATGTCAGACATTTAATATTTTTCTAATAATAGCTTAGCTATATATACATCTGAACTTGCTGTTAAAAGATAGATGTTCAATCTGCAGATGGTGGAAGAGATAAAAGAACTTATTCAGCAACGTGATCTTGCTCAATCTCGGGTTCAAGATCTGCTCAGAGCTTTAGGAGATGATGGAGAATCAGGAAAATAGGTAGTTCTCTTCCTGAGTAAAAAAATTTAATGCGTCATATAGTGATTTTTTATTTTATTTTATATCCTTGGTTTCTTACTTTCCTCAGCATGCATATGATTAACCTCTCACATTACACGTGCCTGATGGTTGGTAAGAGGAACTTTCCACATATAACTCATCAGGTGTTATTGATTTTAACTTCATTAAGTCTATTGCACTGCAGGATTTTACTAATTTGAATGAGAGTTCCAATGAGACTTTGGAAAACTCAAATGAATATGGTACCAACTCACCTCAAAATTCAATTTGCATTGCAAGTTCCATTGGCTTGACTTATGAAAGAACATATGTTGAGCTTTGATAACATAATATACTGATTTTTGCAATGTGTAACACTCTGACAATATTTTAGTGTTACTGTCTCATGAACATTTTTGCAATGTGTAACACTTCACAAGATTTTATTGTTACATGTTAGACTTTCATAACATAAGATACTGATTATTCATGCCCATGAAGTTACATTATGTTAAGCTTGCTCTAGACAAGGTGATGGATAGTAGGGAATATACACATTTGATCCTAAAGTTCCATCTATTCAGGTGGACACCTTCTGTGTGATAATTATTTCTTGTTTAAGACTGAAACATCAATTCATCTGGAGGAATATGTTTCTATTCGTTGAAGGCAGCATTGAATTTGTGTCTAAATGTGTTTTTTATCTCATCATTTCTTGCTCCAGGTTGATAAAATCTTTGGGGAGTGTGTGAGTAGTTTAATGAAAATATTTTAGAGAACAGATATCATTGAGCTAGTCTGTGTAGATTGTATCATTCTAAGTTTACATGAACCTCATATTCTCATCTTTTACACTTGCATATCCTTTTTTATTTAATACATTAGTGGTACTATCCTCTTTCAAAAAAATAAATTTTTATTGATGGTGGAATGTGGTGTTTGTGTCATGCTCTTTTGTATACAGTTACGTTATTTATAATGAAAACAGGGCATTGAGATCAGGCAAATAATTACCTTTACAAACTTAAGGTTTTGCTATATATCTTCATGTTTTATCTTTCAGTTTACAAGAGCTGGAGAAGACATGGGAAGAGTACATTCGGCCCTTCTTTCGAAGGCCAGGGGGGAATGATTCGGGCAGCCTTCAGTGTATAGGCTAGGAGCAGAAGATCCTTCTTCCGAAGATCATTGAAACTTTTGAATTCCAATGTAATCTATGTTTACTATCAGGATCCGAATGTCAATGTAACATGTGTTTACTATCTAGTGGTGTGTGTTATGTGGATCCGAAAACAGAACTATTGGATCTCAATTTTGGATCCAAATATATAAATTTAGATCTCCCTATCTCATTAATTATAAAATATATATATTATGATTTTTGGGTAAGATCCGGATCCGAAAAGTTAACTTCGGATTCGGGTCAGATCCGAATCTGAAATGCTGTTTCATTTTGGATTCGGACAAGATCCGAATTTTATAATATCGGATCCGGATCACACAGGATCCGATCCGGATCCGATTTGTTTACACCCCTGACTGTGAGATTAATATAGTAGGTAGACTTTTTAAAATATAGCAGTTTTATATGGGCGGAATCCTCTAAATTTGACACTCGAAATAAGCTTGAGCTTAGCTCAAAGTCTTCAATGAACCAAACTCGAGACTACAAAGGAAGCTCAAGACAAACTCGGGCTCGAGTTCAAGCTGGAACGTTGTTGGTCGAGCCAGGTTCCAATTTGGGAAAGCTTGACTGTACTCGGCTCATTGTCACCCCCAGGTCCGGGGAGGAGATTGGCAACGCACGTATAAGCCTGCAAAGAACAGAAAGCGTATGAAGATCCCTGCAGTTTTATGCCAAGGGGTATCAACCTGATCCGGCTCAAATAAGTGTAGCTAAAAAATAAGGAACAAACAATAGCTAAATTCGGGGAGATGTAAGATTAACAAACAAAAAAACTTTTTATTTATTATTTACGGTTCATGTATAAAAGGCAGGATTCTCGATATGTGACCAGTTCAAAAATTATTATGTGCGAAGAACAGAATCTTACCAGAAAAACTGACATATTTCAGCTTCGAGAAAGACTCGTTGCACATCATGGTGTGTTGTACGTATACTCGCGTGCAATGCTTTTATTTTTAAAATTTTTTTAGAGTGACTCTCAAAATATCATAACTTGTGATATAAGTTACGTCACTATTGAATTATCTAAAAAAATAAAAAAAATGACAGTGAACGAATAGTATTAAGTCCATTCTTTTAAAAATTAATCTATTTTTTTATTTTTTTAAATAATCAGATGATAACATAGCTTACACTCTAGATTAGGTTAACTTAGGAGTCACTCTAAAATTTTTTTAATAAGTAAAGAAAAATTAAGGACACTGCACGTCCAGAATATGCAACCAAACTTTCTCTTCAAGTGTTTTAACGCGCACTTGGATCAAATGGATTGACCCCTTGGCTCTGTTGGTGTATGGGCCGGTCTGGTGGCCCAGACTTGTAAGGCCGAACCGAACTCCGTCGACGGTGTCAATATGCTTATTAACGGGCCGGTCCAGAATTGTACATGGCTTGTGAGTTCACGGGGCCAGCCTGTACGGCTGTCAATGGAGCAGATGTGACACTGTCTAACCCTGCTCCATTTCGAATTATTATCCAGATATCCGACTCCATGGTATTGTCCAGCATATACTTTTTTTTATTCGAATTCCACTCCACCAGATGTCCGATTATATCTTTCGGGCAAATATTCGAACAATGGAATCCGAATTCAAATCGGATTCGATGATACATACATTTGTGATAGTGATATATAGTATACTTCATTCTCACAATAATATTTTATTCTTAAAGTGCATGTATTTTATTCTTTCAATAAAATTTATTTCTACATAATGTATTTCATTTGTACATTAAATAGCTATATATCATTTCGTACAATAAAATGTACCCCATTTCTTGATAATGTTAACATCAGATTATTCAACATAATAAGAGATTTTAACTGTTTTTAGTTTTTCATTAATGTGTTCTTTGAATTAATATTATTTAATATTATATCACTAAACATATTGTATTTATCAATCTAACCCTAAAATACTAGGAATCGTTTGCCTTCCAAATAGGAGAGTTCATGTTTAGCTCAGTTATGAAAGTATGATTATATCACTAAAATGAGAGAAATAAAGAGGGGGAGGTTAGAAAGGAAAAACATCTCTTTATTATTTATAAACCTAACATTCAATTTAAAACTTTCTTCCCTAAATTGTCCAAAAGGCATGATTATAGAGTTTCGTTTGTACTTGAAGGGTATAAGAATTAATATAATGATGTTGGGAATATAGCATCGAATACTTCAAAATTTTAAAATACGCAAATGTAAATATTTTCTTCTTTTCTTTTACCAACTAATGTGTTGAATACTAATATGTTCCTTAGGGTCATGTTTGATACGGGGTTAAGTTCGGGTAGGATAGCTTAATCGGTATCTGGTAGGCTATTCTTATTTGACATAATTTTTTTAATCGAGATCGGATAGGGTTAAAAGTGGATTAACTTATTTCTATGAAATATGTGATGTGAATTACTCGGTGTCGATTAAGGTTAGGGGTCGGATATGTCATCCCAAGTAGGCCACCCACCCCTAACTTACTATGTTATTAAACTCGCCCTAGAAGTGTAGACAACTTAGAATGAGATCTCTTAATACCAGTGTTTTAAAACTTGACTTGACCCGGTCAGTCCGACCGGTCAACCCGTCACCCAGTCTCAAAATTGGGTTAAAGCAATGCTTAGACTGCTCAAGATCTAAAACCCGTTCAAACCTGACTAACCCGGCCCACCTCGACTAACCTGGCCCAACTCGGTAAAACAGGTGTGACCTAGGCAGGTTAGAGACATATTTTTTATTTTTAATTTCTTATCATCACTTTAAATTTTAATTTTAATTTAATCTTTTGACCTTATCATTTAATGATATTAATGAATGATTAACATAACTTTTGGAAGTTGAAAGGATTTGGGCTCTAACATTTCAACTTCTAATCTTTCTAATTCTAACTTATTCCTAACACGAGTACTTGCGGTGTGCAGAACAACGTAAGGAAGAAGATGATGACCCGAGAATACTAATAGAGAGAGATGAAGATAAAGAATAAGATGAAGGTCCGTTGACATATGAAAATTTAGATGAAGAAGAAATTTGACTTCACACACCGTGAAACTTTTGTTTTATGAGATACTAATTGTAGTTGATAAATTGTCATATGTAGTGTTTATTTAATATAGTTTTATTCTTTTTTTAGATTATCTTAATGATTTTTTAATAAATTTATTTTTATTTTTACAATATATGTTAAAGTGTACCCTTTGTATTTCTGATTTAAGATATATTAAAATTTTATAGCGATAAATAATATTGATATTTATTATCCTAATATTACGGGACACAAGTTAACCCGAACGATTAAACCATTGACCCGTGACTCACTAATGGTTAAAGTCCTTGTAGAATTTTAAAACATTGTTTAATACCCTATTTGATTGACGAAACAAGTTCCCATTTTTAGGCATCGTCAACCGTGGAAGTGGTACAGGGGGTCTCGCCCAGGGTTTGACAAACCGTTTCGGGACGGGTCGAATCGTCCGTCCCGGACCGTCCCAGCCAAAGACCGGGACGACCGGTACGTGAGACGCAATCGGGACGTAACATATATTTGTATAATTTTTTTATATCAAAATAATTCTATAGGTTGGTTTGTTGAGAACTTCTAACGGTTGATAGTGAAGTTGGCGGTTCGAACCGCGCTAAAAATATCTGTTTACATTTTTTTTAATTATAAGGTTAAATTTAAGGTAAAAAATACGTAAAAAATGAGGAAATTGAGATTCGAACAGCGATGGTTTGAGTTTTCGGTGGGACTACCTAACCAAGTTAAAAATTCATTCGAGTGTTATTTTTATATAACATATATATAAAGGTTATTTAAACTGGGACGGTATTGAGCGGGATAGAACCGTATCATCTCGTACCGGTAAAAAATCGGGACGGCCGGTACGGCCGGTCCGGCAAACTCTGGTCTCGCCTTAGAAGCTTGGCACCATAAAAGGTGGAGAATTGTGAAAGTAACCCTATTATATGTGTAGTTAAACACATCATTCTTATGTGCACATTAATTAAAATAATCTTATTAACAGAAACATGAGTGCAAAAATGTCTCCGTCACTGATTATCATTTAATGACACAAACAGAGGATATTTTTGTGCTTATGTTTACGTGGTAGGATTAGTTTTTCACTTATGTTGATGTGGTAGGGTTAGTTTTTACTCCAACAAGTTAAAATATTGCGAACATTTTTAAGCTTTAACCGGAGTCACTTGGGTGTGTCTAACGGTAGATCACGACAACTAACAACAGGTGTATTTTGGCGCATATGTGTTGACCTAACAAAATTGTATCAATTAATGTATATGTAAGAAAAGTTTTCTTTTAGGGATTTTTTTGCCAAAATCCCTTAAAAAATCCGGCTTCGTGCTGGCCCAAGGGAATCCGATGAGGTTCGCCAGCTGTGCAGGGGCAGCTCGCTCCTTGGCGCCACCCCGAAACGCCCGTTCTTTTCCCGGGAAAAAACACACAAATTTTGGCGCGAAACTGAAAACTGCTCCCTTCCGCCACCGATCCCGCCCCCCGCCCTCTAAAA
This sequence comes from Amorphophallus konjac, assembly GCA_022559845.1. Taxonomy (NCBI): domain Eukaryota; kingdom Viridiplantae; phylum Streptophyta; class Magnoliopsida; order Alismatales; family Araceae; genus Amorphophallus; species Amorphophallus konjac. The sequence goes on from CM040118.1 coordinate 33,680,424, forward strand.
ACGCCACAGCCACAGGGGGCCGTCGCAGCCGCAACAGTGGCCTGGCCTCCCCACCAACAGCAACACCTCCGCGCCGCGCTCCAGACTCCGACCCCATCCTCCTCCTCGCCCTCTTCTTCCTCTCAGCCGAGCGCTCCCACCCGGCTCTCGGTAATGGCCCCCAAGCTTCCCCTGAGGAAACGAACCCGTGCTCTCGTCCCTGCCTCTCTTCTCTCGCCTCCCCCGGGCGCCGAGATCCGGTGCGAGGAGTGCGGGTCGGGCGACGCCGACGATGTGCTGCTCCTCTGTGACAAGTGCGACCGGGGGTTCCACACCTTCTGCCTGCGGCCCATCCTCGCCTACGTCCCCAAGGGCCCCTGGTTCTGCCCCTCTTGCTCTAAGCCCAAGAACCCCCGGCGTATGCTCTCTCTCTCCCTCTCTCTCTCTCTCTCTCTCTGGGTGTGTAGTCATCTTCTTGCTGATTGATTTGATTTCCTTGTATTGCAGATTTTCCACTCGTCCAGACGAAAATCGTGGACTTCTTCCGGATCCAGAGGTCCTCCTTGAACGCGGACGAGGCATTGTGCCAGAAGCAGCGGAGGAAGAGGGTGGGAGCCCTTGTGATGGCCAAGAAGAAGAGAAAGCTGCTACCTTTCGTCCCCAGCGAGGACTCAAGCCAGAGGCTGGCGCAGATGGCATCCCTGGCGACAGCTTTGATGACGACGGGGACGGACTTCAGCAACGAGCTCACCTACGTGCGCGGCATGGCGCCTCGGTTGGCCAACCGTGCCGCCTTCGAGCGGGAGGGCATGCAGGTGAGCAATGCCCATGAATCAATTCGGACAGTAATTGCCAAACTTGGGTTTGGGCTCGCTTCTCAGTAGTTATCAGAAGTGGGTATCTTTTACAATTAGATCTCGAAGTAAGACAGGATTTGGGTCATGCAAATTTTCAGGTTTTATCAAAAGAGGACGCTGAAACATTAAACCTCTGCAAGAGAATGATGGAGACGGGGAAATGCCCTCCTCTGATGGTGGCCTTTGACTCACAGGAAGGGTGGGTTTGGTCTTTCTCTCGTGGGATTCCCGTGTGTTCTTCCGTTTCTATTTGCATTTAGTTCATTGAAGTTTTCGATGCAAACAGGTTCACCGTCGAGGCAGACAAGTTCATCAAGGACTTGACCATCGTTGCAGAATATGTGGGCGACGTGGATTACCTGAAGAACCGAGAGCACGACGATGGCGACAGTATGATGACGCTGCTGTCAGCAGCAGACCCCTCAAAGAGCCTCGTAATATGCCCGGATAAACGGGGAAACATTGCCCGTTTCATCAATGGCATCAACAACCACACACCGTAAATCTTCTCCTCATCTCATGCGTTTGAAAAAAAAAAGTTCTTATGATTACCCAAACATGGGTTTTTGTCCTCTCACTGCCTGGTACTTGTTCTGATTGAAAGCATTGTCTACTCGATGCAGGGGGGGAAGGAAGAAGCAGAACCTGAAATGTGTGAGATTTGACGTGGATGGTGAATGCCGTGTCTTGCTCATTGCGATCCGGGATATATCCAAAGGTGAGAGATTGTACTATGACTACAACGGGTATGAACAGGAGTACCCCACTGAACATTTTGTTTAGTTCCTCCCTTTTACTTTTGCGCATCCAAATTTTAAGCCATTTGGTGCTCTTGTAAAGTTTGCATTAAAGTTTCTGGGGCACCTATTGGCAGAACACAATGGAGTGATTGCTTACACACACAGCAATGCACTTAACTGAAAGCAGATGTTAGCAGGAGAGAGATCTGACATGTGAGACAGAGTTACAGAAACCACTGATGAGTTACCAATGGTATTCACAAACGGGTGTATCATGTATCAGCAGATGAATTGAGCATAAAGCAGTTCTCTATTCCTTTTTGGTTTAATTCTTCTTCTTGGGGAATCTTGTTTGTTGCCAATCTATTGCCGAAGCATCAGCCTGCAGGTGTATCTAGTTTTCTTTTACTTGCTTGCTAGCGAATGAGAGGGAAACGTCTCTCTTTAGGTGCCGCCTTCAACATTGTATAGACCAATGCTAGTTCTATCTATGCCCTTGGCAGTGGATCAGTGATTCAGTACCAAAGGCAAAACCCTTCAGTTTATGGCATGTCACATTTCCGGCTTCCCAGTGGAATAGCAGAGGTAAAAACTTGGATACTCGTGCAGGCTTAGATCTCCTTGAAATAATTCATCTGCAGGCCTCTTCCCAGTGAACATCTCCAGTAAAAGTATGCCACAATTATATACATCAACTAAAGTGTATGGTATGCTGCCAAACCCATACTCTGCAATAATGTTCTGGCTATGAGAAGTATGCATTTGTGCATAAATAATTAGAGCGACTAGATTCTTATGACGAACAAAGATCACGCCATAAATTTATTGATTGTGGTTATAATATAAATCCAAGGGTATGACGAGTAAACATAATTTTAGAATTCACTTTTGGATGCGGGTGTCAACCCTCTATAAGAGATGCAGGAACTTTATATAAGCGGCCTGCGAAATATTGTACATACCATTTTCTTGGTGAAAGGGAAAAAAAAGCTACTTGGTTATAGATATTTGTCTAAACTCAATATCACTAAGGTGAGTTCTCATCTTTTTCCTTTTTTTTTTTTCTAAATTGTGGAAAGCCTGGACTAGAACATGGGGAGATGAATTTGGCATGGGACATGTGTAGTAATACCTCAAGCAATTTGTAGGCAAAAAATGTATTATGTATGAACTTGGAGGAGCATATAGAAGCAAGCTTCGAAGCTTTGTATCTACTTAAAAATGTAGACTATACAGGAGACATGGAAGGAAATATAAAGGATTTCCAAAAGCTAATATGAAATAAAGAAGTTTGAGCATGGAGAACATATAATTTTCACAATGATGTTTTCATTATAATGTTAATTATAATGCTGGGATCGTTTTAAATTATTCTTGTTACTGATACAACAATGCGTCATGCTTAAAGATGTCTTTTTAGGAAGGCTTGCTTACCCGTTTTCGTTCGGCCCCAGTGAACAAAACTGGCCCGGTTAGGATGTTCAGGGCCCATACTGTCACTTTCAGTTGCTATACTGCCGCCGGCAGTATACACAATTCCTTCTTGAAAGTTCAGGATTTAGTGTGCCCAAAAAACTGTCTTCATCAATTTTCATCCACGTTACGTATCATTACAGTCCAATTGTCATTTGGCCATTGAAAAATACTAAAAAAAATAAAGATCACATACCCTAGTACACGGTAAATAATGGGCCTGTCACTTGTGGCCCATTAAAGGCATACGAATTTTTAAATTTTTTTAGCTATCTGATCAACCATCAAACTATACAGACATGTAATTTGATGAAGATTGATGTGAATTATTTTTTGAAAATTTCTTTATGGTACCTTGTTGGGAGATGTAGCAAGTGAAACTCTTTCATTTGTGGCCAGGTTTTCTTTGGCCTAGTTAGGTGGCTACGTATACAGGTTGAGTTGTATTTGAACTTGGGTTGCATCTGAAGTTAGTAGTCTATCTAGTTTGCAGTTGTCTTACGAATAGAATATGATGAGCCTAAATGCCAAATTATATGAAATTCTGGAAAGAAATATGTGAAAAAAAGTTGTAGTGATTCATTCATACCTGGTGCAATATATCCAATGGTGCCTTGGATCCCAATAGAGCTGGTGAAGTTTTTAGACTCTTGTCATTTCCGAGGATAGATCTTGACAATCCAAAGTCACCTACATGAGCACACATATCACAGTCCAGGAGAATTCTGCTAGGCTTCAAATCACAGTGAATGATTGGTGTTCCACCACGGTTGTGAAGATGATCTAACGCACAGGCCACGTCCATAGCTAGACTTAACCTCTGAAGGAAGTTTAACGTACTTGATAATCTGTTTGCACTTTCCTCAGGATGCAACCATTTTTCAAGGCTTCCAATGGGCATGAACTCAAATACTAGAGCCTTGAAGTTATTGCCTTGGAAGTCAAGACTTGAGCAAGAGGTTATGATCCTGATCAGGAGATTGTGATATGCCAAATGTTTCTCAGCGCATCACATTCTGCCATGAAACTCTTTAGAACTCCATGTTGTTGAAGATTAAGCACCTTTATAGCAACAAGTTTTCTACCTTCATCCAAGACACCCTTGTACACCAACCCAAAGCTTCCCTTGCCCAGAAAGTTCGCCGCAGAGAGCTCATTGGTCGCTTTGAGCAACTCTTAGCTAGTAGGATATCCTTGGGGATTCAGTGAAACCAAAGCTGGAGATTCTCTTCTTGAGCTCAAAATCCGACGGTATCTTGCAAACATGGAGAGGAAGACAAAACATGCAATTGAAGCAATTGATATATTGACGATTGTAATGACTTTGCGTGGCCCATGTTTCTTCTTAGAAGCTTGAATACGGCATGCATCTTGGTAGATGTAATTTTTGATGACCTCCACAGAGCTTTGAATTTCCCGTGATAGAGTACGTACGTAGGCGCCGTAATTTTGGAATATCCCTCCTTCTGGTACCTCTCCTTTGAAATCATGAATTGAAAGACAGATCTAAAACTTGTAAAAATTGAAGTGTCTCAAGGAATGTTGGTTAATGTGGCCAGACAATCAGTTGTGTGAGACATCTATCATTAATTTCTACGGCTTTCACATTGCTCAAGGATGAGGGGATAGATCCTTGGAAGGAGTTGTCACTCATCGAGAGATATTCTAGACTCTCACAATTGCCTATATATATATATGGACCTTGGGATTTCTTCGAACAATTTGTTTCCAGATATGTTGAGGATTTGAAGTTTCTTCAGCTTGCTTACCATGGCAGGTAGGGAGCCGGTGGGGGAATTATGTGACAGGTGGAAGAGGGGTGCAGGCCTGCATCAGAGAGCGTGGGGCAAAGGAGAGAGTACACTACCCTCCGTACGTGGAGGATTGAAGATATGATGCCTCATCGGAGTGAAACCTTCCGACTGCATTGCATGTGGGAAATTATACTCTTGACTGGCATGCATGGGAAGTACTGGGAGAAGAAGGAGGGGAAGGAGGAGAGAGGGAAGGGATCTTTACTACGTACGTTGGATGAACTAAGTTAAAAGACCGCCCCTCAAGGTAATGCCATTATATTACGACGAGAGATGATCTGAAATGGGCAAGTGGATGCGTGTCTGAATCCCTTCTCCCTATCTGGGCAAAGTAATCATCCTATAGAACGCACAATTCTGTGAGAAAAGACACATGAAGAAGGTATGTATAGCAGCAAGTCACACTTCTCTTCTCCATTAATTTAAGACCCCTCGCGTCTTTATATATCACGAGGATTAATTAATACTTGATGTTCACATCCAAAGGTATGCAGTAAGTCACACTTCTCTCTCTTCTCCATTTTTTCATACTTGTTCGTACGATACTGATGAGAAGATCTGGAGGTTAAAAGAAGAAGAAAATTTTTTAAATATATATATATTGTGAACTCTCCTCTTTTTTCTTGTCATGCAAGGCTCTAGTACTCCCATTAATCCATTAATCGTTTGGACCGATGGGACCTGTCTACTATTTCTAGTCCCGCGCGCAAAGGCTATGATTCGTATAGGCAACTCCATTGCGTCTTCATCCGAAGGTGTCAAATGTAACATTTAAGGAGGTCTTGTGGCCGCTGAGATTAAAAAAAAAATTAAAATAATTTTATTTTAATAATGATTTATCTAAATATATCCAACCTCAACTCATTCACAAAATTATGTTCCATTTTTATCACCCAGTAATTCCCCCCTCATCCTTACCGGTCAGCTAGCTTTGTGTGTGCACGCGCGCCATGCACCCCACCTGTTGGGTAGGAGGGGGAAACATCTCTCTCTCTCTCTCTCTCTCTCTCTCTCTCTCTCTCTCATGCACCTCACCCGATGGGTGAGGGTCCTTATGTTGAAAGCGAAAACCCACTAATGGCAACCCCCCCTCTCTCTCTCTCTCTCTCTCTCTCTCTCTCTTTGCCGTGCACCCCACCGGTTGTTGTGTCCCTGAGGTCATTTGAGTCATTCTGTGGTCACTTGGGTCATTCGACATCATTCTATGGTCATATGAGTCATGTGGTATTCTTGATTTTGATAATGACTAAACACTATTAATCATTGATATCTTCCACTCTCATGTGATTGACATACGTGATGTTTTTATTCATGACAGATATGCTAATGAATGGACAAGGAATCAAGTGACAATGGCCAAAGTGAAAGCTCATTGATCGCGCCCAAGCAAGGATGCAAATCTCATCTCTCTTACAAGCAAAAGTCGACATTTCATATTCGGCTCGTCACTCATCCAAGGTCAATGCACAAAGAAGTATAGCCAAGAGAATCCAAGGTTAAAGACTCAGTTGATACCTTCTAGACTATCAAGGGCGATGCCACAAACATGCACGGGCTACTAATGGAGTTGAACGACGGAGTTCAAGACTTAACGGATCGACCCGGGCAAGCCCGGGTTCTGCCCAGCTGGCGGTCGACCGCCAGCACAGGGGCGGTCGACCGCCCCAGCCAGCATCCGCCAGACTGCATGAGTTTCAGTAGCGGTCGATCGCCAGCCAATAGCGGTTGACCGAAAATCCCAGGGGCCATTCGTCTACAGCATTTCTCAGTAGCGGTCGACCGCCAGGAGCTGCAGGTCGACCGCCAGCCCCGATGCAGCCTTGTTTGACTTCGATTTCCACCTCGTGGTCAGCCCCTTTCCATGGATTTATTTAATCAAACGTTACCTAATCTTCCATGATTTATGGATCTGGTCTGGAGGGTGTCTATGGACCATTCAAGGTCTATAAAACCAACACTTGAGGGGTTAGAAACCCTAATGCTTCAAGGTTTCAAGAGAGATCAAGGGAGGCCATTTTCGAGGTACTGTTGCACCTCCGTGAACAGTGTTTCGGGAAGGAGTTCTTCATCCATTCAAAGGCATTCAAGTCCAGATCTGAAGCCATCTCAACCTCCAAGGAAGAAGAAGCAATCAAGGGGTTCAAAGGTGATCTAAACTGCATTCTTCTTCTTCATCAACTCAAGAGGATCAAAAGGAAGATCAAAGCTACATCCAACACTCTCTCCATCAACTCAAGGTGATTCAAGTTCATATCTCAATCCAGCAACCTCCAAGGAAGAGTAGAAGCAAGAAAGGCTAATAAGGGAGATCAAAGGAGGCTGCAAGGGTGTGTTCAAGGGAGAGGAGTTCGAGTTCTGTAACTGTGAACAGTACTCCGGGAAGAAGTTCTTCATCATATCTCCAAGTGATTCAAGCTACTTCAAGAGGAGATCAACTCCAAGCCAATTGAAGCATCAGATTCAAGCTCCAGCAAACTCAGACAAGATCTTTTCTCTTTGAACATATTTCATATCTTGTTTGAGTGTTTTCATATCTTGTTCTTTTTCATTTCATTCAAACATTTGGAACTGAAGATCGTCCCTACCGGTGGTTAGTAGGAAGACAATCGGAAGTTGTCCGATCTGCGGTGTTGACGTCCCTACCGGCGGTTAGTAGGAAGGCAATCGGTGGTCTTTTCGATTTACGGTTCAGTGCGTGGCACTAGTGGAGCCTCACCGGATTTGGTGAGGGGTGGATGTAGGACTGGGGATTCAGTCCGAACCACCTTAAAATCTCGTGTGTTGTGGTTTGTTTGTGTGATTGTTTCGTTCTAGATGCATGCTTAAGTTCTAATCGATATAATAGTAATCATCTTGCTAAGTAAATCATTGTGTCCTTCATTTAGCTAGTTATATTCCGCTGCGATTTGTTCTATCTAGCTATTTAGAGGGTTCCATTGCGAAAATAGGGGCGATCTATTCACCCCTCCCCTCTAGATCTGCTGTCCACTACACAACAAGTGGTATCAGAGCCTAATCTCTCATTATGGGGTCCAACGACCTTGAGGGAAATGGTGGATCAGCGTCCAAGGGTTTTCTACCCGAAGGATATTCTGTGAATAGGCCTCCTTACTTTACTGGAACTAATTATCCTTATTGGAAACATCGTATGTAGGTGTTCATTCGCGCTCAAGACTACGAACTTTGGCGAGTGATCAGCAAAGGTCCGTATGAGCTTACGGATAATGAGGACTTGTGGACCAAAGAACATATAAGGCAATCCACTGTCAACTGGAGTGCTAAACACATCATGCAATGCTCACTCCATCCAGTTGAATTTTCAAGAGTGGCTACCTGCGCATCTGCAAAACTAATGTGGGACAAACTAGAGGTAATCTACGAAGGAACCTCTCAGGTACGAGAAACAAAAAGCCAACATTTTAGTTTCTGAATATGAAATGTTCCGCATGATGCCTGATGAGTCAATTCAAGATATGTACGCCGCCCGATTAACTGTGCTTACTAATAGTTTGACTGATTTGAGAAAGAAATATTCAAAGCAAGAAATTGTAAGAAAAATTCTCAGATCGTTAACTCTAGCATGACACACAAAGGCTACCGTAGTTGAAGAATCGAGAGATCTCGCAACTACCAAGGTAGATGAACTCATTGGGTCATTGATGACCTATGAGATCAACCTCAAGAACAAAGAGGCTGAGGCACCTAAGAAGAAGTCCCTAGCTCTTAAAGCAGGACCCAGCGGTCAAGGCTCTTCTGATGAAGGTGAGGATTCGGAAAGTGAGCGAGATGAGGATGACGTAGCCATGCTCACACGTAAGTTCAAGAAATTCTTGAGAAAGGAAGGTAAGAGCTTCATGAGAGGAAGGTCAAAGGTAAGAAATGGTTTCAGATCTAATTCTAAAAATTCTAAGAAATCTGATAAAATCATTTGCTATTCTTGCAACAAACCAGGGCATTTCAAGAATGATTGTCCCGACAGATTCAGAAAATCTGACAAATAGAAGGGCAAGAAGAAGAACAAGGCCATGGTGTCCACATGGAGCGATGAAGAGGAAAGTGATGACGGAACTAGCTCCTCGGACAAAGAAAAAGAAGATTTCTGCCTTATGGCCAAAGGTGATGAAGAAAGTGAGGTAAATTCTCCATTTAAAGATTATACAATTGATGATTGGGAGGATGCATATATACAACTCATGGAAAAATATGAAATGTACAAAAAGGAGAATAAATCATTGAAAAAGAAAATTAACTCATTTGTGCATGATCATGATATGAATGATAAGAATGCTCTACTTGAAACTGAAATTGAAGATCTTAAGAAAATGATTGAGAATTTGGAGGAAGGAAGAAAAGAAATGGCTGATTTGGAAACTGAAAATGAAAATTTGAGAAATGAGATTGACAGCATGAAACTAAAAATGCAAACCTATGAAAAGGATAGCAAATTAAGCAATGCGAAGTATGAAGCTGTCAAACATGTCAACACTCAACTCTTGCAAAACATTGAAAACCTACAAAAAGAGTTAAAGGACAAACAACAATCTTTAGAAAAATTTGTGGATGGAAGAGAAAACCTAGATGCATTGCTAGGTACTAGAATGAACTTCAACAAGGAATGGTTGGATTTTGAACCAACAAACAAAAGACTAATTGGGCTAAAAACTGTCACATTTGTTTCATCTTCCGAAGCTTCCACCTCAAACATAACTCTCACACAAAACCAGCAAAAATAAAAGGAGAAAGGGAAAGAAAAGATTGTAGAAGCAGTCACCAACATTCTCAAAAAGCCTGTCCAAAAACCTAAGAAAGGTCGACCTTCCCCGCAGCATAGGTCAACACTTCCTTGGCCATTGCATGCTCAACCTTCCAGATTTCACCACAATTGGATTGCACACTCATATAGACCAGCATCACCATATCTTTGGGACAATTGTGATTTATGTGTTCATCAATCCCATAGGTGGCAAAACAATTATTTTCAACCCAAGAACAACCAATGGCCACAATGGGTTAAGAAGCCAACCTCATCAAACTTTCACAAATTCCAACCAAGAGCCTCCAAACAGAAAATGAATGTCAAGGTTGAAAAGAAAAATCAAATCCCTGCTCTAAGCAAACAAACATGAATGTTAAGAAGGTTTGGATTCCAAAAGAAATGGTTTCATGTTTTTAAATTTTGAAATGTTTGAAGGGACCCAAATTTGGTTGGGTTCCAAACACCATTGCTTAATTACTTGTGCAGGAATGTCTTGCAGCCATGTATAATAGGTGGTACCTTGATAGCGGCTGTTCAAGACACATGACTGGAGACAAATCAAAATTTTGTCTCTTGGAGGAAAAGGAAGGAGGATTCGTCACATTTAGAGGGAACAACAAGGGAAAAATCATTGGAACATGTAATGTAGGTAAGAATCTCTCCAACTCCATTGGAAACGTGCTGCTAGTTGAAGTTTTGAAATATAACCTGCTTAGTATAAGTCAATTGTGTGATAAAGGTCACAAAGTGTTATTTGACTCTCATGAATGTAGAATCCTTGAACCAAAATCTGACAAGGTAAAATTTTCTGGTAAGAGAGTCAACAATGTTTACATGATTGACTTAGATGATCCTGCTCATTTAAACCTTTGTCTTGTTGCACCAAAATCTGAAATTGCTTGGTTATGGCATCGTAGACTAGGACATGCTAGCTACAATGTCTTACATAAACTGTTAAAGCATTCAATGGTGAAAGGGTCGCCTGAATTATCATTTAAACAAGAAAACAAATTGTGTGATGCATGTGCCCTAGGTAAACAAACTAGAAAATCATTCAAGGGAAGATCTGAAAATACATCATCCAAACCACTCGAGCTAATTCATATGGACTTGTTTGACCCAACCAGAATTGCTAGCTTAAGTGGTAGAAAATATAGATATGTCTTGGTGGATGACTTTTCTAGGTTCACATGGGTTTTCTTTCTCACACACAAAAATGATGCTTTTGATGAGTTTCAGACACTCTACATGAAGATAAAGCAGGACGGTGAGTTTAAAATTTCCAAGATTCAATCTGATCACGGTGGTGAATTTGAAAATGCTAACTTCTATAACCTTTGCAGGGCCGAAGGGATTTCACACCAATTTTCTTCACCAAGAACGCCGGAACAAAATGGTGTGGTTGAAAGGAGAAATCGGACACTTGTAGAGATGGCAAGAACCATGCTTGCTGAACGGCAACTTCCAAGGAGGTTTTGGGCTGAAGCGGTAAACTCGGCATGTTACATTATCAACCGCTCTATGGTAAGGCCACACACCAAGAAGACTCCTTATGAGTTGCTGAAAGGTAAAAAGCCCTCTCTCTCACATATGAAAGTGTTTGGGTAAACATGCTTCATCCACAATAATGACAAAAGAGATTTAGATAAATTCGAGCCCAAGAGCGATGAAGGTATATTCCTTGGATATTCTAATAGATCTAGGGCTTATAGAATTTACAATATCAAGAGTCAAACTGTGGAAGAATCACCCCATGTTTCCTTTGATGAATATCATGATTCTAACAATGATAACTCTTGCAGGAAAAACGATGAAGATGGGGAATTCCTAAGCATAAAGGACAAGAGTGATCATCCACAAGAAGAAATAAGAGAAGATGGTGACCTAGCTGAATCAAGCAATGCAAGTGATCAAGCTCCAGGAGAAGGTAACGATTCCACAAACATTAGAATTCTTAAGGATCATCCCTTGGAAAATGTCATTGGCAGCTTGAATGACCCACCTAGAACAAAGTCACATTTTAAAATTATGGAAGAATTAGATCAACTTGCTCTTGTCTCGCAGCATGAACCCAAAAATATTGATGAAGCATTAAAAGATGAAAACTGGATAAATTCAATGCAAGACGAGTTAAACCAGTTTGAAAGGAATAAAGTTTGGCATCTTGTTCCTAGACCTTCATCACAATCTATCATAGGCACTAAATGGGTCTTTAGGAACAAACTAAGTGAGGATGGCAAGATAATAAGAAACAAAGCTAGATTGGTGGCTCAAGGGTATAATCAAGAGTTTGGGGTAGACTTTGATGAATCTTATGCCCCAGTTGCTAGACTCGAAGCCATCAGAATTTTACTTGCCTTTGCATGCTCCCTTAGAATAAAGCTTTATCAAATGGATGTCAAAAGTGCTTTCTTGAATGGCTTGATCAAAGAAGAAGTCTACGTTGAGCAGCCCCCTGGCTTTGAGAATTCTAACAATGCAGATTTTGTATACAAGCTAGACATGGCGCTTTATGGACTTAAACAAGTACCAAGAGCTTGGTATGAGAGACTAAGCTCGTTCCTCATTGAAAAGGGGTACACACGAGGTAAAGTAGATCAAACACTTTTCACCAAGAAGTAAGGTAAGAACATCTTGATTGTTCAAATTTATGTTGATGACATTATGTTTGGTTCTACAAAATATGAAATGTGTGAGGAATTTGCTAACCTCGTGACTAGCGAATTTGAGATGAGCCTAATGGGAGAACTTCAATTCTTTCTCGGTTTGCAGGTCAACCAAGGAGAAGATGGATGCTTCATAAATCAATCCAAATACATCAAGGAGCTGCTGAAAAGATTTGACATGGCAAACAGCAAAATCATTGCAACTTCTATGAGCACCACAACATCACTGGATTCGGATGAAAATGGTAAATTAGTGGATGCAACGATCTATAGAGGTATGATTGGCTCTTTGCTTTATTTGACTGCATCCCGACCAGATATCCAGTTTAGTGTATGTCTTTGTGCTAGATTTCAAGCTAGTCCTAGAGAATCACATTTGACTGCCGTCAAACATATCCTTCGATATCTTGCCGGCACTCAAGATTTGGGATTGTGGTATCCGTCGTCATGTGATTTATCTCTTATATCTTATTCTGATGCGGACTACGCTGGATGCAAGCTGGATCGTAAGAGTACTAGTGGCTATTGCCAATTTCTAGGCGGGTGTTTAGTTTCTTGGGCCTCCAAGAAACAACACTCGGTTGCCCTCTCAACCGCGGAGGCAGAATATGTTGCTACGGGGAGCCGTGGCACCCAAGTGTTGTGGATTAAACACCAACTCCAAGACTACCTAGTGGATCTTGGCTGTGTCCCGATTCTGTGTGATAACACTAGTACTTTCAACCTTGCAAAAAATTCAGTCCAACACTCTAGGACTAAGCATATTGAGATTAGGCATCACTTCATTAGAGACGAGGTCAGTAAGAAAAATTTTGAACTGCATTTTGTTGATACTCTAAATCAAATTGGTATATCAAATGTTGATGTATGGAAGGGTAGGCTATGCTTGTCACGAAGCACTCAATATGCGTGAGGTTTCACCTCCGCCAAGTACCATGTGTCAATGTCGCATATAGGCCATATAGTAAGGGGGAGTTGTCCTTGTGCAACATTCATGCATATGTTTTATCTTCATTCTGTTGCATTTAATAAGTGTACAACCAGGTGTTGGGTCATGCATGTTATGTCAACCCCTGCATGTTTCAGGTCATTCTCCTCTTGATAGTTATCATTACACTTGCTTGTAAACATCACTCCTTCGCGCATTCATTGCATATTCTTAGGGGGAGTCATGTTGTTTTTCTTGGGTCATTCATCCTTTTTGTATCTGAACCTCAATGGCCTCAAGTGTGAGAATAAGTTCAAGAGACAGACATCACTACGGTGTAAGAGCTTTCTATTATATGAACTAATGTTTGTCCATTCAATGAAAATGGTTCAGATTTAATGATTTCCTTGTAGTTCTGATATATCTTGTTTGAAATCATCTATGATCTGTAGTTTTAATAGACCTTAACTAGAGATTGCATATTATGCTTTGAATGACTATCGTGATATCTGAAAATCCAGACTTCATGACAATCTTGGTGATACTCTAGAGCTTAGTATTGTTTCTAAACATCTTGATGAGCTGGAATTCTTGAACATCAATTAGCAGAGCAATGATAGTGTTGCACGGAGAAATATGTCCCGTCATCAAATCAAGTGACGAATGATATGTCATGATGTGCTCCTGTTATCTCTGTCTTACTTCATTTGGACTCTAGGCAGAGCAATGACATAATTACTGAGAAACATATCTTCTCATCAAAGAAATGAGATCGGCTATGTCATGACGTGATTTTGCTATATCTGTTCATCCTGAAGCATGACAGTCAGTCTTACCAAATACCTAGGAATACTGGCGTCTAAACAACGTGTATTCTTACGGCTTGGAGGCATGTACTAGACTTCCTTGCTCGTAAAATATGAGTCATGTGCCTTCAAATACAAAAGTTACTGAACAATCAAACATGCTGCAATCATACAATTCCATGCTTCCATCTTGCTTGTTTAGCCTCAATACATGCTTTTGTGTTATTGCCTTTGTCGTTTTTGAATATGGATATATAAGACAAGGGAAGGTTAAACACTGCCATGATATGCACATTTGGTTCATTTCTATTAACTCTTGGATGTAGCTACTTTTCGAACTCTGTTGATGATCTCGGATTTCATTAGCTTTGAACCATATATGTTGCTCACGGCATACTTCAATTTTGCATATAATGGCTTGCTCTCCACTCCTTTCAGCTATGGTCTCACAAACATTTTCCTTTCTCACTCCTTTTTTTGCTGTTGGCAAAGGGGGAGAATCCTTTGTGTGAGTCCTTTGTAAGCTATGCGTTATCGCGTTGTCAAAGGGGAGAGCCTATTTGCTTTGTGAGTTGTCATTGGGGGATGTGTGAATGATGTACGGGGAGAGTCCAAGGGGGAGAATCCATTGCTCACTTTGCATCTCATATGTGTATGTGATGGGGTTTGCATAATTGCATAGCATTCATATCTGCATTCATAATTGCATTCACATGCTATTACTATCATGGATCTTGAGCTGCATATGTTGCATTTGTAATAACTTGTGCCATTTTAGACATTACTATCACATAATGACTCACAATGTTGCCATCATCAAAAAGGGGGAGAATGTTGTGTCCCTGAGGTCATTTGAGTCATTCTGTGGTCACTTGGGTCATTCGACATCATTCTATGGTCATATGAGTCCTGTGGTATTCTTGGTTTTGATAATGGCTAAACACTATTAGTCATTGATATCTTCCACTCTCATGTGATTGACATACGTGATATTTTTATTCATGACAGATATGCTAATGAATGGACAAGGAATCAAGTGGCAATGGCCAAAGTGAAAGCTCATTGATCGCGCCCAAGCAAGGATGCAAATCTCATCTCTCTTACAAGCAAAAGTCGACATTTCATATTCGACTCGTCACTCATCCAAGGTCAATGCACAAAGAAGTATAGCCAAGAGAATCCAAGGTTAAAGACTCAGTTGATACCTTCTAGACTATCAAGGGCGATGCCACAAACATGCACGGGCTACTAATGGAGTTGAACGACGGAGTTCAAGACTTAACGGATCGACCCGGGCAAGCCCGGGTTCTGCCCAGCTGGCGGTCGACCGCCAGCACAGGGGCGGTCGACCGCCCCAGCCAGCATCCGCCAGACTGCATGAGTTTCAGTAGCGGTCGATCGCCAGCCAATAGCGGTTGACCGAAAATCCCAGGGGCCATTCGTCTACAGCATTTCTCAGTAGCGGTCGACCGCCAGGAGCTGCAGGTCGACCGCCAGCCCCGATGCAGCCTTGTTTGACTTCGATTTCCACCTCGTGGTCAGCCCCTTTCTATGGATTTATTTAATCAAACGTTACCTAATCTTCCATGATTTATGGATCTGGTCTGGAGGGTGTCTATGGACCATTCAAGGTCTATAAAACCAACACTTGAGGGGTTAGAAACCCTAATGCTTCAAGGTTTCAAGAGAGATCAAGGGAGGCCATTTTCGAGGTACTGTAGCACCTCCGTGAACAGTGTTTCGGGAAGGAGTTCTTCATCCATTCCAAGGCATTCAAGTCCAGATCTGAAGCCATCTCAATCTCCAAGGAAGAAGAAGCAATCAAGGGGTTCAAAGGTGATCTAAACTGCATTCTTCTTCTTCATCAACTCAAGAGGATCAAAAGGAAGATCAAAGCTACATCTAACACTCTCTCCATCAACTCAAGGTGATTCAAGTTCATATCTCAATCCAGCAACCTCCAAGGAAGAGTAGAAGCAAGAAAGGCTAATAAGGGAGATCAAAGGAGGCTGCAAGGGTGTGTTCAAGGGAGAGGAGTTCGAGTACTGTAGCTGTAAACAGTACTCCGGGAAGAAGTTCTTCATCATATCTCCAAGTGATTCAAGCTACTTCAAGAGGAGATCAACTCCAAGCCAAGTGAAGCATCAGATTCAAGCTCCAGCAAACTCAGACAAGATCTTTTCTCTTTGAACATATTTCATATCTTGTTTGAGTGTTTTCATATCTTGTTATTTTCCATTTCATTCAAACATTTGGAACTGAAGATCGTCCCTACCGGTGGTTAGTAGGAAGACAATCGGAAGTTGTCCGATCTGCGGTGTTGACGTCCCTACCGGCGGTTAGTAGGAAGGCAATCGATGGTCTTTTCGATTTACGGTTCAGTGCGTGGCACTAGTGGAGCCTCACCGGATTTGGTGAGGGGTGGACGTAGGACTGGGGATTCAGTCCGAACCACCTTAAAATCTCGTGTGTTGTGATTTGTTTGTGTGATTGTTTCATTCTAGATGCATGCTTAAGTTCTAATCGATATAATAGTAATCATCTTGCTAAGTAAATCATTGTGTCCTTCATTTAGCTAGTTATATTCCGCTGCGATTTGTTCTATCTAGCTATTTAGAGGGTTCCATTACGAAAAGAGGGGCAGATCTATTCACCCCTCCCCTCTAGATCCGCTGTCCACTACACAACACCGGTTAGGTGAGGGTGCCGGTACCAGTGGGGGTGACATCCCTACCCAATGAATGGGGTGTAGAGTAGAGGAGGGAGAGAGAGGGAGAGAGCTGGCGTGGTAGAGAATATGTAACGGCTGAGAGATCCGGATACCGGTAAACCGATACCAAGAACTCGGAGACGTCACCCAAGAGGCTGATGAGGCCCCACAAGGGTTGGGAGGATTAGTTGAGGAGATGCATAATGAACTGGAATTACACGTGCGCATTATAAAATAGCAATTTTAAAGCAATTTTAAGGCGGAAGCAATTCACAACATCAGAGTGATATATTTATATAAAGTAGTCCAGATCTATATCTCACAAGTCCAAACACTGAACAAAAGTCAAAATAAACAACTACACGGGGCATACCCCGGTCAAAAGGGAAAGAAAGACAGACAAACAGACGGACCACTACTGGCACCTATGACCTGCCGTCAAAAGCACGAGAACCACCGGTGGACGGCTGCTGTTGCTCACCTGAAAAGGAAAGGGGTGAGTCTCTCAATAAAGACTCAGTAGGGTTCACGCAGATCCCTACCTCACAGCTAAATTTATAAAAGTAATTAATAATGCAATGGCATAAGAATAACAACAGAAGTTAAAGCTGTACAGGTATATGAACAATTAAAGATAGCTAACTTAAATGCCATTTAATATTCAACTGAATATTTAAACATGAGGAATCATAATCTATCTAATAGAATAAAAATGCAATGTTTCCATCATTTCCAAGTGATAGGAGAAAGAGAAGGCCACCAGAAAGAAGACCAGACGCGTCCACTGACGAATTACACTGCGTCTCAAGTATCTCCACTAGCCTGGAACGCGGCAAGTGAGACACGTAACAGTAACCAAGGTCAAGAACTAGTCAGGGTCACACTCGTCAGTGTCAATCCACGCCTCTGACCATGTGTGCACACACAGGCTCAATGCCTTGAGTCAGGCCTCTAGCTAGTTTTCCCCCCCAGTAGGACGCTACTGCCAAGCAAGGGGGCCCACGGAAACTAGCTTAACAATCGTATACCGGGACTACCCCGCCACCTCTCCCAGGTGGGCCGACACTAAAGGTTGTCGGGTTACGACTAGTGATTCCATCACAAGGAAAGAGAAAACAATTCTATTGGAATATAGAAATATGCCACCGTTTGTAAAAATATCTAAACATGGCGAACATGTATCATTAAACGCATAATGAAATGAACATGATATAGTTGATATGCTGCAGGACCAAACGGTCTAACACAGGGCTGCAAGGGTCTGGTAAGCGGTCAAATGCTTGGCTGCTACCCTGGCCCAAACAGTCTTGTCCATGACCGCTTAGCCACGAACACTTCATATAATTTAAACTAAAATAAACCGAATAGTAAACGGTCGCACGACTGGCCGCCAAAGGGTGGAAAATGGTCTAGGACGGGGCCGCTAGGCTCGCACCGCCTGACTCGGTTAAAGAGGCTTAGCAGTCATTTACTGGGCCGCTAAGGTCCCCAAACGGTCAATTGAGGGACCGCCAAGAATCCGCAAACGGGTCTGGGGTGAGACCGCTAAGGTCCACCGCCTTACAATGGTATAAAAATGGTCTCTAGAACGACCGCAAGCCGTCCAGAGATTTCGAAATGTGGGAAACTCAATAGAGTTCCCTCCCAATCGATTCAAATCGATGGGAAAACATTATTAAACCCGTTCCCTGCCTTTCCACATCCATTCCACGACATTTGTATATCCAAAAACATAAAACAATGGCCAAGAATGGATTGAAAACACAAATGACAATATTCATGCTCTTAAAACATAAATGACAAACTTCATACGTATAACCATCCTATTTGCATGTCAATGGATGGGGAATGATCCTAAGGAGGTAAGGAAGCTATCCCCCTACTTGGTTTAAGACGAAAATGCCGTTCTATGCCCGTTCTTCACAAAGGAGCCGCGCCCTTCACATGCGATTGTTGGGTCCCGTGAGGTGTAAACGGATCTAGAAGGGGGGGTTGAATAGATCCTATCAGAAACTTTGGCCTATTTAAAACTCTTAGCTAGCGGAAGCTTAAACCACTCTTATTAAGTGAATGAATCACTTAGGCACGATGCACAGCGGAATTAAGTAGAGTGGCTCAAATGAAAAGACTTGAATTACAAGCTATGAAACATTCACGCTTCTTTAAGTGAATTACAAAGCATAACACATAGATGGACATGTAATAGCTTGCAACAACCGTGCGTGTGTGTGTATGCTATGTTGATCACTCAAAGTGCATATGTGTGTGAGCAATATAACCAAGTGTGGAAGCACACGAACCTGCGAATGGGGTTAGAAGATATAGAGCAATCACACAAAATAAACAACCCACAACACAGGGATTTTAAGGTGGTTCAGTTGCAACCCCGCAACCTACGTCCACCCCTCACCAAAACCCGGTGAGGCTTCCTTGCTGACTCACAGCTTGACCCGGGGACACGCCCCAAACCACAGAACAGAAAAAATCCTCTTTCTGTCTTCCTACACACAAAGCCGGCAGGGACGGCTACACCGCAGATCGGAGAACTCCCGATTACCTTCCTACTAACCACATGGTAGGGACGTCAACCGCAAATTGGAACACCCTCCAATTGCCTTCCTACTAACCACCTGGTAGGGATGAATCACAACTTCAATGTTTAACAATATTGAAAGTAAAACAGATGTGAAGGAATTAAAACAAGAGATTGAGTAAGAAGGAATTGGCCCTTGTATCAATATGCTTTGTTGATCAGCAGCAGGGATCTCTTCTTCTTGCAAATCAATCTTCTTGTAATCACCCTTGAATGGATGATTGTTCTTCACGGAGTACTGTTCATGTGAACAGTAACTGTTCTTCCAATCTCCTCTCTTGATCTTCTCTCTTTGATCTCTTTGATTGGATGAAGAAATGAATAGATGCTACCTTGATCCTTGCTTCCTTCTTCACAGATCTTGGAAGATGATTTCTTTGATATGAGCTTGAATACCTTGGATTGGATGAAGATGTTCTTCACGTAGTACTGTTCATGTGAACAGTAACTGTTCTTCCAATCTCCTCTCTTGATCTTCTTTTTGATCTCTTTGAATGGATGAAGAAGTGAATAGATGCTACCTTGATCCTTGCTTCCTTCTTCACAGATCTTGGAAGATGATCTCTTTGATATGAGCTTGAATACCTTGGATTGGATGAAGATGTTCTTCACGGAGTACTGTTCACGTGAATAGTAACTCTTCCTTCAATCTCCTCTTTTGATCTTCTCTTTGTATCTTCTTGAAGTGGATGAAGAGAGTAATTGATTCTACCTTGAATCTTGTTTCTTCAACAGCTTCTAGGAGTTTGAATGCTTCAGAAATCACCTTGGATGAATCGGAATGATGTAGATGATTTCTCTTGAAGATCTTGAATGAAACTAGCTTCCTTAGATCACCTTGATAGCCTAGCTTGCATCTGATCTTCCTTGAAGGTTGTTTGCCTTGATTTGAGCTTGAATCAACCTTGCTTGGATGAAGAACTTCTTCACGAAGTACTGTTCACGTGAACAGTACTTCGTCCCCTTTAGATCTTCAATTAAGCATATGGAAGCCCCCTTGAAGCATTAGGTTTTCCATCCCCTCAAGTGTTGGTTTTATAACCCTTGAATGGTCCATAGATGCCCCCTAGACCAGATCCACAAATCATGGAAGATTAGGTAAGATTTGATTAAACAAATCCATGGAAAGGGGCTAGCCACGAGGTGGATTTCGAGGTCAAACAAGGCTGCTTCGGGGCTGGCGGTCGACCTAAGTTTCCTGGCGGTCGACCGCTACTGTAAAACTTGAAAACGGGCGATCCCTGGGATTTTCGGTCGACCGCCACTGGCTAGCGGTCGACCGCCAGCTGCCAGAACTGCAGCTGGGCGGTCCCTGGCTGGGGCGGTCGACCGCCCCTGTGCTGGCGGTCGACCGCCAGCTGGGCAGACCCCCAATTCAGCCGGGTCAGTCCATTAACCTTTTTAGCTCCGTTGCTTGACTCCTTTAGCAGCCCATTCATGTCTATAGCATCAACCTTGACTGTCTTGTAGATTTGATTATAGAGTATTCAATCAAATTTTTGTTCCGGGGGCTCCGCCCCCGGAAACCCCCGCAAGGGGCGCTGCCCCCTTGACCCCCGCGACCTGACCGGGCAGGTCGATCCCCGCGACCTGACCGCGCAGATCGATCCGCGTGCGAGGGCGCAACATTGAGCTTTCATATTTTGCATTGAGCTTTCACATTTGCATTGAGCTTTGACATTTGCATTGAGCTTTCACGTTTGCATTGAGCTTTCGCATTTGCATTGAGCTTTGACATTTGCATTGAGCTTTCACGTTTGCATTGAGCTTTCACATTTGCATTGAGCTTTGACATTTACATTGAGCTTTCACATTTACATTGAGCTTTCACATTTGCATTGAGCTTTCACGTTTGCATTGAGCTTTCACATTTGCCAATTCCACTTCATTCCTTGGATTATCTTGTAGCATGCTTATGTGTGATGCTATTCAGCTTGATTTCTGTGCTTGAAACATGCTATATGTTCGTGTATCCAATATTGTCATATGCCTTGATATCTGTCAGTTCAGTTGTCTAGATTGGTGTGCCATTCTTGAGCTTTTACACTGGAAGTATAATGACCTGAAATGTATGAATATTAACATTATCAAATGCAGGTATAGTTCATTAATGACTAAAGAGGCAGACATCATCAAAACCAACTAAAGAGGCAGACAGCATCAAAACCATAAAGGATGTAACCATGTTGCACACATGTTCAACATTCTCTCCTTTGTTCAACAGCGATTTCCCACCTCCACTCTCCACCGTCGCCTCCACGACGACAGCACCACTCTACCCACGCCTCGGGCTCGCCAAGGCACCACTTGCACACCCTGCAAAGCCCCCGGGGTTATCAAACCATCGGAGAGCAAGAGAGAGGGGAGGTGCGACCGTGGGAGAGAAAGAGAGAGGGAGAGAGAGGAAATTCAACATAAAAAAATAAAATGATTTTATGATATTTTTTTGTTATAAAACTTTAAATTACAATAAGGCCTTAAAATAAGCAAAATTACATAAATGCCTTATCTAGCTTCTAAAAGCTTATAAAGATGCCCAAGCCCATTAAACTAGGCCCATTAAGCCCAATAAAATGGTTTAAACTCATGAATTAGTTCATTCTTCGCTACCGATAAGAATCCATTAACTACCAGGTCTTACAGTCCCTCCCTTCTAATATAAATTTCATCCTCGAAATTTAAAAGGAAGCACAAGGAGAGAACTGAAAAGATATACCTTACTCGAATAAAAATGAAAACTGCTGACGCATTTCATCCTCACATTCCCAAGTAGCCTCATTACCAGAGTGACGCTGCCACACTACCTTTACCAGAGAGATTATTGTATTCCACAGTCGTTGTTCACGACGATCATCAATCCGTATTGGAAACTCTGGCGTGGATAGATCTGCTGTCACTTCAGGCCACATTGAATCATCTAATACGTGAGATGCATCAGGAATATACTTTCTCAGCTGAGAAACATGAAACACATCGTGGATTGCTTACATCGCCGATGGCAACAGAAGTCGATAAGCCACTTAACCCACTGTGGACACTAAAAATTCTCACCCTATATTTACGTGCAGGGGAATAAAGAAGAGAAGAAAAGAAAAGAGAAGAGAAGATGAAAAGAAGAAAAGAAGAAAAGAAGAAAAGGAAACACTTTCAGGTGCCTCAGCGGCACACCCCTGAAGTGCCTCCAACATTGCATACCTTGAAGTTCCTTCCACGGCACACCCACCAAGCCCCTCCAGCGACACACTTCCAAGTGCCTCTCCCGACGGCACACTGTCTAGGCCCTCCAGCGGCACACACTGAGAAGCCCTCCAGCGGTACACTTCCTGACGCCCTCCACCCGGCACGCCCCAAACGGGCTTTGGCCGGCACACCTGCAGGAGCCTCCATCCGGCACACTTGCTGCTCACTCCAGCCGGCACGCCTTCAACGGCCTTCACCCGGCATGCCTCAAGTGGGCTTCACTCGGCACAACCTCGCCATATCTCCACCCGGCAAGGCAGTCTAGCCCTTTTGACCCGGCACGACCGACGGCGAATACAACGGTCATTGCGCGTGACCCTTGGCGCGCAGTGAAATCACGTCGAGGCCAGCTCCTAACTGCCCAGGTGTCAACAGCGGGCTAAGGCACGCAGACGGCCCCTGCTCGAAGACAAGACGGAGGTCAATCCCCGAACGCCATGGCCACCGGACCTATAAAGGCCAGTCACGAAGAAGAAAGAAAAAGGGGGAGAGAGGCTAAACTTAAAAGGAGGGCGGACGTTCCAGGAAGAAGAGAAGCAAAAAAGAAGAAGAAGAAAAGTCCGGGCACTGTAGCAGGCCGGGCACTGTAGCAGTCTGAGTAATCAAAGGAAAAGAAGTCCGAGCACTGTAGCAGGCCGAGCACTGCAGCGGGTCAAGCACTGTAGCAGTCTGAGCACTGCAGCAGGACGAGCACTGTAGCAAGACGAGATACCAAAGAAGGAAAAGCCAAGCACTGTAGCAGTCCGAGCACTGCACCGGTTCGAGTACTGTAGCAGGCTGAGCACTGCAGCAGGACGAGCGACAGAAGAAAAGAACCCCGAACACTGTAGCAGACCGAGCACTGTAGCAGGTCGGGCTACTGAAGAAGAAGAAGCACGGGCACTGCAGCAGTCTGAGCACTGTAGCAGTCCAAGCACTGTAGCAGGCCGAGCACTTTAGCAGTCCGAGCACTGTAGTAGGCCGGGCACTGCAGTAGTCTGAGCATTGTAGCAGTCCGAACACTGTAGCAGACCGAGCAACTGAAGAATAAGAAGTCTTAGCACCGCAGCAGGTCGAGCACTGTAGCAATCCGAGCACTGTAGCAGGCCAAGCCACCAAAGAAGGAAAAGTCCAAGCATTGTAGCAAGTTGAGCACTGCAACAGGCCGAGCACTGTAGTAGGCCGAGCACTGTAGCAGTCCTCCTGTGTGACAAAAGGACTACTTTTGACCAATAGTCTCACCTTTTCGGCCGACAGCTCATTGCCTTGCACTGCAAGAAGCCATTCGGTACGATGGAGACCTGGACTTCTAATACAGTGAAGAAACGATTTCACGTCCGTCTATATAAATGAGGCCTCCCAGAGGGCTGAAGAGGAGGATCTCGTGCGAAGAAGGAAGAGAAGAAGAAGAAGAGAAAAGAGAGAGGAAAAGAGAAGTTCCTGCTCCCCCTTGCTGCTCCGTCCACCAACGTCTGTGTGAAGAGGAGAAGAAGAAGAAGGAAAGAGAGAAGAGAAGAAGAGAGGAGTGGGGTCTGGGAGGCGAGGAGCCCCCTGCTCCATTCCCCTCCCCACATTGTATTTTCTTGTTTCTTTTTTTGTTCATCTTTTCTTTCCCCTTGCGATGTATTGGCCATGGTTCTCCGTGAATGGAATGCACTTTGTTAGTTTGTTATGCCCAGTCTCTACAGTTGGCCTTCTCACGCCCCTTTCTTTTTCTTCCCTTCTTTGGGGTTTTCTTTCTTCCTGGTGTTTTGCCTTCGTTCACCCTCGCCTGGCCTTGCCCGGCACACCCTCAGGGTGTTCCACCCGGCACACTCCCAACGGCCTTTGGCCGGTGCACTCCCCCAGCCTGCCTTTACCCGGCACACCTGGGCCACTTCCAGTCGAGGCATCCTTAACCCGTTTTAGCCCAGTGTTTCCCATTCACTGATTTCTCTGATTTTTTTTCAAAGTTTTCTTAAAGGTGTCGCTGCCCAGGCACGCACCTCGACTTGTTGGGTCACGTCACTCCTTGTGGACGTGTTCCCCTTTACACCCCCCTTAGCATCCGGGTCAAGGGGAGATGCTGCTGAATTTTCGTTAGAATTAACCTAATAATAATAACAATAAAAGAAAAGTAATAATATAAAAGGAAACAACAAATAAACAGAATAAACACCAACGAAACGGCTTTGTCGGATTAACAACGAACCACAGAGACCCCGAATAACTGAACACTTATATCTATATGATGGACTACCGAACATAACTACGAACATGGTCTACATGAATAAAAGAAAATCAAATCAAAACTCATGCATCCATTCCATGAATAAAAAAGGGGAGAGCCCCATTATGCATTTCGTGAATAAAAGAAAATCCCTGCGCATGCATATCATGAATAAAAGAAGACTCCTGACATGAGCCTCACTAACAAGGGGACCTCCTCTCAGACCTTACTCCACCTACATGGACTCTACCCCAGCTGTATTGGCACTTGCACCCTCCTCCACCTGGTATACCCTCGGTCCATCCTCACCCGGCACACTATGCCTTCGCCCTGTCCGACACACTCCAACCTCTCCCTGTCGGCACGCTCTGCACAGCCCCCCCCGACACACTCGTGCCTCTTTCTCCGGCACACTCTCTGTGCCTCTACCCGGCACAGCCTTATCTCCCTACCCGGTGCACTCTCACCTTCCTCCAGCGGTACACCACCCCCAGCCTCCCTTGCCCAGTACACCCGAAATGTAATAAAACAAGGAAGAACATAATAATAAAACAAAAGAATAATAATAATCAAAAGAATAATAATAATAATAATAATAATAATAATAATAATAGAAAAATTTGAAATAAAAATAAACAATAAAAGGGAGATATAACGCATAGGCAATGAAACAAGAATCAATAAACACAAAAAAGCATAAATAAATAAATAAATAATAATAACGATGAATAATAATAATAATAACGAGAAGAATAATAATAAAAAAATAAGAAGGAACATCACAC
The DNA here is from genome assembly GCA_022559845.1 of Amorphophallus konjac. Taxonomy (NCBI): domain Eukaryota; kingdom Viridiplantae; phylum Streptophyta; class Magnoliopsida; order Alismatales; family Araceae; genus Amorphophallus; species Amorphophallus konjac. The sequence goes on from CM040118.1 coordinate 33,705,959, forward strand.
ACATGCAATAAAAGAAGAGTCAATCAACATAAATATATATATATATAAATGAATAATAATAATAATAATAATAATAATAATAATAATAATAATAATAATAATAATAATAATAATAATGAATAGAACGAGACGGCTCTCGTCATCCCCGGACCCTTCGCATGGGAATATTGATAAGACCTTCCTGGGTCATGCTTAGACCACAGGTTCGCCTCAACCATGGTCATTGCCCGACCTATATCTTAGGCCTATAGCCTGCTATCCTCGAACATATCTTTATTTTGGGATCTAATCCTGAGACACTTTCTCGCTACCAGCCTCGCTTTGACCGCGGGAAGCTTCCCCAGAATGGTCCTGGCTTGATCTTGCACCGGGCCAATAAACTCACCAATTTCCTACCATTCCAACCGGGATTCAACCGAGTTTTTCCCGTTCCTCTGAATAATAAATTTGCCGTACCCCGGCATACATAAGTTCCGATTTTCCCGTGACGCTCTTATCAAGCTGGACACTCAGTCCGAATATCAAATGGTTCCCTGAGTGACCGACGTGTTTCGAATGCCTGCTTCCCTAGACATAGGGCTTTCCGACTGATTCAAGATTGCTATCGTCTTGCTTCTCTCGACATAATTTCCTGGCCATGAGGCCCTGATTTTCGGCGATTAATCAAGGGTGTTCCCCTCTCCGAGGGGATGTAAATAATGCCGTGACCTTTATGGCACGGTGGATTTTGGTCCCGACACGAATCACAAAATCGTCTGATTAGTCAGATCGAGCGCACAATAAATCGTCACTTTGTGACTGGCACGCCCACGCACTTAATAAACCAATAACACGAATGAACCAAACATATTTAATATAAAGTGCGTCCACAAGTCTGGCACGCCCGGTGGGATTTAAACCACCCTTCATCTCTTCGCCGTGATTTAGGGCCTCATGACCTCCTAATAAACGATGTTTGCCTGTTTTGATGAATTACATGTGTTGTCTTTGTCAGCCCTATGGGGAGAAAAGTCAGACTAGCGAAATTATCTTTATGGCCTCGAAGATGCTACTCCAAGGCACCTGCAGCTTCCAGGAATCATGAAGGCCGCTAAAAAAAAGAGAAAGAAAGAAGAATGGAGGGGAAATCATCCCCCCATCCCTAAGAAGAAGAAAAGAAAGAAAAGAAGAGAAAAGAGAAGAAAGAAATAAAAAAAGAAGAAGGGGAGAAAGAATTAGCGAGAGAGGGTTGTACGACCATATCCGTCGAGACCCATGCTGAACAAAGATTATCACTGTGGGAGTGATGCGGTGGAGCGAACCACTCATTCCCTCCCTGAGGGGGTGAGCGCTTTCCTGTGCACCCGCCTTGGTCTATTACACAAAAAAAGAAGAGAAGAAAAGAAAGGACAAAAAGAAAAGTTGGCAAGCATCGCCAACCAAAAGGACAAGAAGAAGGCCGGCATCCCGCCTGACTCTAGGAGGGTCCAAGTCCACGGTGCAATGTCCCAGTCCGTTCCACCTTCCTGCTACCTCTATCCAGCATAAGACGGTCCCTCGAGTGGCTGTTAGAAGATCCGGCATAAGCCGCAATTGTAGCTTGATGAATTACTGCCCGCTGCGGGAAATACTTCATAGCAATGAGACCAAGCACGGCCATGACTCCCAAAGAGAACACGCATCCCCCCTCCACAGCCCCCCCGACAGGTCACTCCATGCGGAGAGGAGGGGCAATAGAGCAATCAACCCTCACGCAAAATTTCAATTTGCCTGAGGGCACTTAGCAGCATATTCCCCTCTCGGGATTGCAAAAAACAAACAAACAAACAACACGTTAATGTACACCTGATGCAAGCCAGGAGCATGAAGATTGCCCCGCCAGGGGACTGATTATCCAAGCACAGCGGCATGGCGTCCTCCGGCTTCCGCCAATGCACCAAACACCCCAATGTGGAGAGGGAAAAGGGAATCAACCTAACACGCCCACTTGGGACGTTTGCATGCCACCTCCCTTTTGAGGTAAGACTTTCATGAAAGGAAGCAAAGAATGGCTCGTCTAGGTGGCCGAAGATAAAGAAGAAGATGCCGGGACCTCACGGTTGTCCCCCTTTACTACTGCTTGAACGACGTGACTCACCATCAAAAAAAAAACAATCAAGCTAGCCGAAGTAAAAGACGCTCCATGAGTAGCTTCCCAAACATACACCCCGCCCTGGGTGCATCTGAAGTAGAAATTACTCCCCGCCTGGGGGCGTAAAAGTCAAAAAGAACACACCTCGGCTTAGGGGCATTTGAAAAAGGAACACACCCCGCCTAGGGGCATAGAACTTGTAAAGAACATACCCCGCCTGGGGGCACAGAAACAGAGAAGCAGAATACACCCCGGCCTCGGGGCATAAGAAACATGAAGATACACCCCGGCTTAGGGGCATATGAAGAAAGAACACACCCCGCTCCTGGGGGCACATGAAGAGAACACACCCCGACTCGGGAACGTGTGAGAAGAATTTACCCCGACCTGGGGGCATAAGAGCAAATAGAGTTGCACCCCGGCTTGGGGGAATACGAAGAGAAATATACCCCACTCTGGGGCAGAAGAAGTAGAAGAATCTACCCCGACCTGGGGGCACGACAAGCAACAGAGTTACACCATGATCTAGGGGCACATGAAGAGAAATATATCCCGCCATAGGGGCGTATAAGAGAAAAGAGAGCAAGAATACACCCCGGTCTGGGGCACAGAAGCAAAGACACGTACATCCCGACCTGGGAGCATATGAAGAGAGGTATACCCTGGCTTAGGGGCATTTGAAGAACCAACATACCCCGCCACGAGGGCATGGAAGCCATGAAGAATTCACCACAGCTCAGGGGTATTCAGAAAAAAATCTACCCCGGTTTAGGGGCATTTGAGGCCGAAACTACACCCTACTACTGGGGCATGAGAAGCAAAGACTATACCCTGCCTGGGGGCACACAAAGGAAGAAACTCACCCGCGCTCTAGGGGCACGAGAAGCAGAAGCTACATCTCGCCCTGGCGGCATAAGAAGCAAAAGGTACGCCCGGGTTTAGGGGCATTCAGAGGGAAAGATACCCCGCTCTGGGGCATAAGAAGCAGAAGTTATACCCCATCTGGGGGCCTAGAAGCCATGAGAGATACACCCCGCTTGGGGGCACAGAAGAAAAGTTACACCCCAACCTGGGGGCACATTAAGAGAAATGCACCCCAGTCCGGGGGCATTAATGAGAAAGGAAGAGCAGAACAAAAAGAACAGTCATGAGGTGGATGTGGTCTTTGAACCTGTCTCTTCATAATAAAAAGAAGAGCAGAAAAGAAAAGAACAGTCATCAGGCAGACGTGGTCATTCCACTCGCCTCCCCACATAAAAGAAGAAGAGAAGAAAAGAAAGTGAGCCTTGAGGTAGACATGGTCTTTCACCCTCGGCCTTTAGCCATCCAACAAATAGACTTCACATGTGGTCGGCGTCACGACCTTTCGTCTAAGCCGACAAAGCATTCCACCAACGGGGCGTTAAACCGACAAAGCATTCCGCCAACGGGGCGTTAAACCGACAAAACATCCAGCCATCGGGGCTTCAAGCCGACAAGCACTCCGCCAACGGGGCGTCAAACCGACAAGATGTTCCGCCATCGGGGCTTCAAGCCGACAAAGTATCCAGCCATCGGGGCTTCAAGCCGACAGCTTCCCCATCATCGACTTCCAGGCCGATAGCTACCCCATCATCGACTCCTAGCCGACAGCTTCCCAATCAAAGAATCAACCTTTCACTTTGGTTTGGATCCTTTCTCGGCCAGAGAATTAAAGAATCAACCTTTCACTTTGGTTCGAATCCTTTCCCGACCAGAGAATTAAAGAATCAACCTTTCACTTTGGTTCGGATCCTGTCCCGACCAGAGAATCAAAGAATAACCCTTCCACTTCAGTCCGGATCCTTCCCCGGCCGGAGAATCAAAGAATAAACCTTCCACTTCAGTCCGGATCCTTCCCCGGTCAAAGAATCAAAGAATAACCCTTCCACTTCAGTCCGGATCCTTCCCCGGCCGGATAATCAAAGAATAAACCTTCCACTTCGGTCCAGATCCTTCCTCGGCCAAAGAATCAAAGAATAACCCTTCCACTTCGGTCCAGATCCTTCCCCGACCGGAGAATCAAAGAATAACCCTTCCACTTCGGTCTGGATCCTTCCCCGACCAGAGAATCAAAGAATAAACCTTCCACTTCGGTCCGAATCCTTCCCCGGCCAAAGAATCAAAGAATAACCTTTCCACTTCGGTCCGGATCCTTACCCGATCGGAGAATCAAAGAATAACCCCTCCACTTTGGTCCGGATCCTTCCCCGACCAAAGAATCAAAGAATAAACCTTCCACTTCTGTCCGGATCCTTACCCGGTCGGAGAATCAAAGAATAAACCTTCCACTTCGGTCCGGATCCTTACCCGGCCAGAGAATCAAAGAATGAACCTTCCACTTCGGTCCAGATCCTTCCCCGGCCAAAGAATCAAAGAATAACCCTTCCACTTCAGTCCAGATCCTTCCCCGGCCGGAGAATCAAAGAATAAACCTTTCACTTCGGTCCGGATCCTTACCCGGCCGGAGAATCAAAGAATAACCCCTCCACTTTGGTCCGGATCCTTCCCCGGCCAAAGAATCAAAGAAAAAACCTTCCACTTCGGTCCGGATCCTTACCCGGTCAGAGAATCAAAGAATAAACCTTCCACTTCGATCCGGATCCTTACCCGGCCAGAGAATCAAAGAATGAACCTTCCACTTCGGTCTGGATCCTTCCCCGGCCGAAGAAACAAAGAATAAACCTTCAACTTCGGTCCGGATCCTTCCCCGGCCGGAGAATCAAAGAATAAACATTCCACTTCGGTCCGGATCCTTCCCCAGCCAAAGAATCAAAGAATAACCCTTCCACTTCGATTCGGATCCTTCCTCGGCCGGAGAATCAAAGAATAAATCTTCCACTTCGGTCCGGATCCTTCCCCGGCCAGAGAATTAAAGAAAAAACCCTTTCACTTTGGTCCGAATCCTTCCCCGGCCAGAGAACAAAAGAATAGACCTTTCACTTTGGTTCGGATCCATCCCCGGCCAGAGAACAAAAGAATAGACCTTTCACTTTGGTTCGGACCCTTCCCCCGGCCAGAAAACAAAAAAAAGGACCCTTCTCTTCGGCTCTCGTATCCTACTACTCGACGCCCTTCGGCTCAGCCATTTCGGCCGAGGCCCACTATCAGGATTAATCCATCCGTCCCACCGCGCTCTCCGATATCTTTCGGCTTTATAGCCTGCTTTTAACATCTCCCGGCTTGTTAGCCTGCTCCCAATATCTCTTGGCTTTTTTAGCATGCTTCTCAATATCCCAATCTTGGCTTTTATAGCCCACTCCCGGACTTCGGCTCTTGCGACCCGCTTCCCATACTTTGGCTTTCGTAGCCTACTTCCCATCTCTCGGCTCTTTGTAGCCTGCTTCCCAGAATTTCTGGCTCTTTGCAGCTCACTCCCCATACTTTGGCTTTCGTAGCCTGCTTCCCATCTCTTGGCTCTTTGTAGCCCGCTTCCTGACTTTGGCTCTTGTAGCCTGCTTCCCAACTTTGGCTCTTGTAGCCTGCTTCTCAAAATTTCCAGCTCTTTGCAGCCCGCTTCCCATACTTTGGCTTTCGTAGCCTGCTTCCCATCTCTCGGCTCTTTGTAGCCCACACCCTAACTTTGGCTCTTGTAGCCTGCTTCCCAACTTCGACTCTTTGCAGCCTGCTTCCCAATGTTGGCTCTTGTAGCATGCTTCCCAATTTCGACTTTCGTAGCCCGCTTTCCTGATTTCGGTCTTCATGGCCCGCTTCCTAATCTTTGGCTTTATAGCATGCTTCCCAACTTCGGCTCTTTGCAGCCCGCTTCCCAATTTTGGCCCTTGTAGCCTACTTCCCAATTTCGACTTTCGCAGCCCGCTTTCCAACTTTGGCCTCTGTCACATGCTTCCCAATTCTGGCTTTTGCAGTCACTTCCCCTAACTCTGGCTTTCATAGCATGCTTCCCAGAATTTCTGGCCCTTGTAGCCTACTTCCCAACTTTGACTCTTTGTAGCCTGTTTCCCAATAACTTTGACTTTTATAGCCTGCTCTCTCATCTTTGGCTTTTGTAGCATGCTCTCTTAATCTTTGGCTCTTGTAGTCTGCTTCCCAGCCTCGGCTCTTGCAGCCCGCTTCCCTAATTTCCTTTCGGCCCTTTGCAGTCTGCTTCCCTAATACCTCTACTACCACTACGCTTATACATAACAACAATATGTTCCTACGCAAAAAAAAGGAGGGAAAATAAAAAAGGAGAAAACAAAACAAAAAATGCTTGGTTGTCCTGCTTGCATGCTTGCTTATAAGATAGAATAACACACTTCCTTGAAATTTCTAGGACCATATTTCCTTACTAAATAATATCACCCCGACTCCGGATGCACGTGTGTCATGACATACGCTCGAAGGGAACCCAATTATGACGGGTGCACACGTCAAGGGGAAGGGTCATGGCTAAATTGCTAAACCCAACTCACAAAATAAACCTGAGGCAACACTCCCCCACTCCGCGCTTAATGTGTTTAATGGTCTTCAACCATAGGGATTTCCCAAATTTCTTCTTAGCACTCTACGGATGCATGAATTTCTACACTCGCATGAAAGGTAATCGTGAGAAAAAAGCTGCCTACCCCCACTTAAAAAAATGATGAAAAAAAAAGAGAAACATGAATCTGAGTAGCCGGGAATCTCCATTGAGACACATGAGGAGACTCGCGCGAAATGGTGGAGCGAATTCCAATAAGGATGAAGCCTAGTAGTCGAGAATCCCCATTGAGACACATGAGGAAACTCGCGTCAAACGGTAGAATCTGCAATAGAATTATCACAAGGACGAATCATAGTAGTAGGGAATCTCCATTGAGACAAATGAGGAGACTCGCGCCGAACGGTAAAATCTACTACCAAAATAAACAGATGGGGGCTGTGCAAAGTTACCGAAATCGAGAGCCTGAAACCCATGTGTAGGTGCTAGAGTAATCCTCGAGTGTTGCTTAGAAAACATGCATATCCCTATGTTTAGGGCCTTTTGTTCACATGTTTACTCCTCTGCGCCACAAAGAATTACCTCGGGTGAAATGCGTGAATTTAAGCTATGCATGCAAGACATGCGATATCCCCTTGGCGGGTGCACCATCCCCTAGCTGTGCCTTCTGGCCCGCACCGTGTCTTCGAATCATGGACGATGTCCCTATCCCATCCCCTATAGAGGGAGCTGCCTTATTTATATTTTTTCTATGCCTGCTCACGAATGCATGCATGCTTGAATAAAAAAAATAAAAAAAATTAAAAAAATAAATAATAATAAAAATAAACTCAATTTTGGCTATCGCAGCCTGCTTTCCTAGTTCTGGCTCGTACAACCCAATCTTGACCCTCACGGCCTACTTCCTGCCCTTGTGGCTTGCTAATCTCCCAACTTCGGCTTCTATAGTCCGCTTCCTCAATTTGGGCTCTCATAGCCTACTCCCCAATTTCGGTTCTTGTAGCCAGCTTCCCGATTGCGGCTCTTGTAGTCTGCCTCTCCGATTTCAGCCTTCACAGCCTACTTCCGCAACACCGATTCTAGCCCTTGCGGTCCACTTTCCTGGGTTCGGATTTCACAGTCGGTACTCCTGGCGCATTGAAGGACATCAAAGACTTTTCACTCTAGATCGGACCTTCCATCCGGCTAGAGACTAAAAAGATTCCTTTCACTTTGGTTCGGACCTGCCGTCCAGCCAGAGAACAAAAATACCATTTCCACTCTAGATCGGACCTTCCCTCCGGCTAGAGGACTAAAAGATCCTTTCACTCTAGATCGGACCTTCCGTCCAGCTAGAGAACAAAAAGACTCTCTCCACTCTAGATCGGACCTTCCGCCCGGCTAGAGAATAAAAAGATTCCCTCCACTCTAGATCGAACCTTCCGTCCTGCTAGAGAACAAAAAGATCCTTCCACTCTAGATCGGACCTTCCGTCCGGCTAGAGAACAAAAATATCCTTTCACTTTAGTTTGGACCTGCCGTCCCGACTAGAGAATAAAAAGATTCTCTTCACTCTGGTTCAGACTTTCCACCTATCCAAAGAATAAAAGATCCCTTTCACTCTACCTCGGACCTTCCGTCCAACTGAATAATTGAAAGACCCTTCATGCAGCCAGTACCCCCGGCGCATTAAAGAACAAAATGCCCTTTCACCCTGGCCCGAGCCTGTCGGTCGGGTGAGGAATCAACCCTCTCTCGCGCTGACACTACCCCGTGTCAACGACTTGACCACCTCTCCATCCCTCCGGGTGACGAACAATCCATTTTTGACCAAGACCTGTCGTCTAGGTCATTACATGAACCAACTCTTCCCTCTATCCCTTCGGGCGACGAACGGGTCGTTGGACCAGCAAACTCTTCTCTCCGTCCCTCCGGGTGACGAATATCCCTTTTGACTTGGACCCTCCGTCCGGATCATGGAATCAACAAACTCTCCTCTCCGTCCCCTAGCGTGACGAATACCCCTTTTGATTTGGACCTTCCGTTCAGGTCGTGGAATCAACAAACTTTTCTCTCCGTCCCTTCGGGTGACAAATACCCCTTTGATTTGGACCTTCCATCCATGTCATTGAACCAACAAATTCTTCTCTCTGTCCCTTCGGGTGACGAACACCCCTGTCGAATCAATGAACTCTCCTCTCCGTCCCTTTGGGTGACGAATCCCCCCTTTGGGTGACGAATCCCCCCTTTGATGTGGATCTGCCGTCCGGATCATTAAAGGAATAAACCCTTCTCTCCGCCCTCGTGGCTCGCTTTCCAACAACTTCAGCTTCTGTAGCCGCCTTCCAACATCCTTCGGCTCTTGCAGCCCCACTCTCCTCGTCATGTTGATAAATCTCTCAGTCGGTCTGCACCCGCACGCCCCGCTCTCTCATCCCTCTCTCTCGCCGTCTGCGGTTGGGGGGCATTTGTGGATACTAAAAATTCTCATCCTATGTTTACGTGCAGGGGAATAAAGAAGAGAAGAAAAGAGAAGAGAAGATGAAAAGAGGAAAAGAAAAAAAGGAAACACTTTCAGGTGCCTCAGCAGCACACCCCTGAAGTACCTCCAACGGTACATAACTTGAAGTGCCTTCCACGGCACACCCACCAAGCCCCTCCAGCGGCACACTTCCAAGTGCCTCTCACGACGGCACACTGTCTAGGCCCTCCAGCGGCACACACTAAGAAGCCCTCTAGCGGCACACTTCCTGATGCCCTCCACCCGGCACGCCCCAAACGGGCTTTGGCCGGCACACCTGTAGGAGCCTCCATCCGGCACACTTGCTGCTCACTCCAGCCGGCACACCTTCAACTGCCTTCACCCGGCATGCCTCAAGTGGGCTTCACCCGGCGCAACCTCGCCATATCTCCACCTGGCAAGGCAGTCTAGCCCTTTTGACCTGGCACGACCGGCGGCGAATACAGCGGTCACTGTGCGTGACCCTTGGCGCACAGTGAAATCACGTTGAGGCCATCTCTGAACTGCCCAGGTGTCAACGGCGGGCTAAGGCACGCAGACAGCCCCTGCTCGAAGACAAGACGGAGGTCAATCCCCGAACGCCATGGCCACCGGACCTATAAAGGCCAGTCACGAAGAAGAAAGAAAAAGGGGGAGAGAGAGTGAACTTAAAAGGAGGGCAGACGTTCCAGGAGGAAAAGACGCAAAAAAGAAGAAGAAGAAAAGTCTGAGCACTGTAGCAGTCCGAGCATTGTAGCAGGCCGAGCTACCGAAGGAAAAGAAGTCCGGACTGTAGCAGGCCGAGCACTGTAGCAGTCTGAGCGACTGAAGAAGAAGAAGAAGCCCGAGCACTGTAGTAGGCCGAGCACTTTAGCAATCTGAGCACTGTAGGAGTCCGAGCACTATAGCAGATCGAGCTACTGAAGAAGAAGTCCGAGCAATGCAGCAGGTCGAACACTGTAGCAGGCCGAGCTACCGAAGAAGGAAAAGTCCAAGCACTGTAGCAAGCCGAGCACGGCAACAGGCCGAGCACTGTAGTAGGCTGAGCACTGTAGCAGTCCTCCTATCTGACAAAAGGATTGCTTTTGACCAGTAGTCTCACCTTTTCGACCTATAGCTCATTGCCTTGCACTGCAAGAAGCCATCCGGTACGATGGAGACCTGGACTTCTAATACAGTGAGGAAATGATTTCACGTCCGTCTATATAAATGAGGCCTCCCAGAGGGCTGAAGAGGAGGATCCCGTGCGAAGAAGGAAGAGAAGAAGAAGAAGAAGAAGAAAAAAGAGAGAGGAAAAGAGAAGCTCCTGCTCCCCCTTGCTGCTCCGTCCACCACCGTCTGTGTGAAGAGGAGAAGAAAAAGAAGGAGAGAGAGAAGAGAAGAAGAGAGGAGTGGGGTCTGGGAGGGGAGGAGCCCCCTGCTCCATTCCCCTCCCCACATTATATTTTCTTGTTTCTTTTTTTGTTCGTCTTTTCTTTCCCCTTACGATGTATTGGCCATGGTTCTCCGTGAATGGAATGCACACTATTAGTTTGTTATGCCCAGCCTCTACAGTTGGCCTTCTCAGGCCCCTTTCTTTTTCTTCCCTTCTTTGGGGTTTTCTTTCTTCCTGGTGTTTTGCCTTCGTTCACCCTCGCCTGGCCTTGCCCGGCACACCCTCAGGGTGTTCCACCCGGCACACTCCCAATGGCCTTTGGCCGGTGCACTCCCCCAGCCTGCCTTTACCCGGCACACCTGGGCCACTTCCAGTCGGGGCATCCTTAACCCGTTTTAGCCTAGTGTTTCCCATTCACTGATTTCTCCAAATTTTTTTCGAAGTTTTCTTAAAGGTGTCGCTGCCCAGGCACGCATCTCGACTTGTTGGGTTACGTCACTCCTTGTGGACGTGTTCCCCTTTACACCCCCCTTAGCATCCGGGTCAAGGGGAGATGCTGTCGAATTTTTGTTAGAATTAACCTAATAACAATAATAATAAAAGAAAAGTAATAATATAAAAGGAACCAACAAATAAACAGAATAAACATCAACGAAACGGCTTTGCCGGAATAACAACGAACCACAGAGATCTCGAATAACTGAACACTTATATCTGTATGACGGACTACCGAACATAACCACGAACATGGTCTACATGAATAAAAGAAAACCAAATCAAAACTCATGCATCCATTCCATGAATAAAAAAGGGGAGAGCCAGACATCACTTCATAAGAGATGAAGTTTCCAAAGGAAACTTTGAATTAATCCATGTAGGCACAACACATCAAATTACAGATATTTTCACTAAGCCCTTAGATAATGAAAAGTTTTCTACATTAAGAAGAGAATTAGGCATTTTCAGACCCCCTTGAACTCTGAATTCCATCAACTGCTCTTGGGGCTGCTGCATGCTTCGATGCACTAAGCCGATGCCTCAACCTGTCTGTTTAAATCTTCTCCACTTTCATCCTTGTTCTTTGTCTCTGCGTCGATGCACTCAATTATCAGATCGACTCATCTCATTTGCTCATTTCAGTCTTGGTATATAAAATGGTGTTAGGAGAATGGCATTTTATGTCTGGAAACCTGCACTATGCGTGAGATGGTTCTGAACCTAACTCTCTGCCAAGTACCAAGGTACATTATGTCATTGAGTCAGAAGGAGATTCTTTGCTTGCTCTATCTAAATTCCATTTTGACGCTTGAAGTATAAGTGTGAGGGGGAGCAGATTAGATTTTGTGTCTATCAGTCCACTGTGGTCAGTTAGATTCCTATACAGTCTGTTCACAGAATCCAGTATTTCAGAATTATCTTAAAGTCTTAAGATTGATTAACTAAAATCTCAGCAAAAAATGTTTGAACTTTATAATCTTGTATAGACTAAGATAAAGGGTCTGAAGAATATCATTCTACATATCTTATGAGTAAAGAACAATGTTAAAATATAATGCCCTGAAAACTTCTAAAAGCTTGAATCTTTATCAAAAGAGAGACAACTTCAGATGAAATTCTGTTACATATGTATTGTCCTCAAACCTTCCACCTCCATGAAATCATAAAGAACAAAATTCTCTCAGAGTAATGACTTGGTTTACTGAGAAACCAACTATTTCACCAATGAAGTGGAGTAAAGTTGTGTCATGATGTGCCACGCTAACTCTGATTAAAAGGGTCATGGAGACCTGACAGAGCAATGGCTTAGAGTGTTGAATAACTGGGTCACTTCACTTGAGATGTGTTGTGCCTCACGTAAAAAGACATATCTAATGCTAACTTTGTTCTCCAAGAGAGAAACATTAAGTGGTTACCACACTGAGTATCCGGGGATTCCTACATCTAACCAATATGTCTCCTCAAGCATAAAGGTGAAGGTTATCCCATTGTGTTCAAAGGAAAAGAAAATTATTCAGAAAAATATTGCACGTGTTCAAACTGAAGTCTTTCTAAGACTAATTGCAAAGTAAAAGGTGTTGGTTTGGCTTCAATACTGCTGGCAATTTTTTCACTTAAGAAGTCTCTGAAAAATAAATTAGTATAGCTATTAGACATCATTTTCAAGGCATTCATATAAAACTTTGCTCATTCTCTTTACATCTGTACAATGATAATCTTCTAACCTATATCCTGTGTCTCTCTGGATTATCATTTTTAAACATCTACGCTCATTTTAGTTACCTACCTTAATTCCTTAAGAGATTGACACTTTCTAAAATTCCGTGAACTTATTATATCTGGGACCTCTTGATCAATTGGTTTGACCTCACTATCCCCACCTTCGTCCTTTCTTTTCGATGATGTCAAAGGGGGAGAGACAAAGAGGGAGAGCAACAAAGGGGGAGAGAAAGTTTGTTGGAGAGAGAGAAAAGAGAGTATGTGTTTAAGGGGGAGTTTCAGTTAAGTGTGGAGCTGCGCTGCTGTTATGGTTTAGAATTAGAGTTGTCCATCTGTCCATACATTTCTATGTTCATACATTTCTATTTCCTCTCTATCATTTATGTCTGTCTGTCTGCACTGAAACATAAATTGAAAAATAAACTAAAGAATAAATCTTTTTACATAATCATATAATTAAACATTTATATTGATTAGAGTTATTGTCATCATCAAAAAGGGGGAGAATGTTGAATTCTATGTTGTGATGATGTCAATATGATATGTTTTTCTTGGTGTTGACACTAACTCTATCCCTGCAGAAAATATGAGTCAGAATAATCCAAGGAAAGAATCTCAAAAAGCATGGAGTAGTTGATATGATGAGGCAAGGTCAGACAGATGCATCGATGCATCTGTCAGATACCTCGATGCAGCCGCAAACCTTCAAGAAAATTTGGTATGATGCATCGACCCAACCAGCAGAATGAAGAAGAGATGCATCGACGCAACCAACATAATGAAGAAGAGATGCACCGACGCATCAAGTAGAAAACTGGCCTCCGGACCAAATCAGGCCGATACACACAATCTTCATAGAGCAACTAAACGTCAACTTTTTCAAAGCTTCAGAAAGCTTCCTTAAGTCTCTTAGTCAAAGTCACTATGATGAAATCAACAAAGTAGAAGCAGCAGTCAGCAGTAGTTGTTAAAGACAGGTCGATGCGTGCAAGCAAATTGACCTTGATCAGGTCGATGCAGCTGAAGTTTTCATCTTATTAGGTTGATGCATCTGGAGCCTTTACTCTTATGAGGTCAATGCAACGGCATTGATTTTATTAGTTAGGTCGATGTAGCAGCATTGGTTTTATTACTAAGGTTGATGTAGTAGCATTTTTTCCCGTTAGTAAGGTCAAAGTTTTGGTGATGAGGTCGACAAAAAAGTCAACCATACAAGATCAGGTCGATGCAGATGCTTATACGTTAACAGGTTTGAAGATCTGAACTCCAGACTCTCAACTTGAACTCGAACCCGATTAGAAAGGTTGATTCAGCGATATAGTGGCACGTGATCCAAGAAAAGGTGGCACGCTTTTTCAGAGATTTCCAGAGGAAGAATATTTTGATTGTCAAGTGGACCAATGAGATATCACTAGGTTATTTGCCTCATCCATTTCGCTTCGGAGGCTCTGTTCTATATATAAAGAGGCCTCATCCTTCGAAAGTAGAGCCGCTGGTGTGCTGCTAGAGTTGCCCCCGTTGCTGTGATTGTAAATCAGAGAAAGAGAGCTCCCTGCAGAAGAAAAAGAAAGAGAGAACATCTCGAGAGGAAGAGAGGATTCAGAGCAGCCAGCCATTTTTCATGAAGAGTGCTTCTATCGAAGCTACATTATTTTCATTCCTATTTTTATCCTTGATCAAATTTCTTCGTCTTTCATTTTGTTCCTCTATTTTATTTTGGTTGTGTTCCCTCTGAGTGTTCTCAGAGGAAGGGAGAGTGTTCTCCGTAGTCCCCTCTGTGAATCAAAGGAAGGGAGGTCTTCGACCTTCGGTTTTGTGAGTTGCTGGGTGCAGCTCACGGAGTTCCCTCTACATATCGTAGAGGAAGGGAGATTGATCTCCGAGTTCCTTATGGGTTTCCAGAAGAAGCGAGGAGAGTGTTCCTCGGGGGTTGAAGCTGTGTTCAGCCATTGTTGCAGACTAAGTCTGCTTGTTGCTTTGTTTAGCATGGAAGCCTCACTCCAATGGAGTGAGCAGTGGACGTAGATTGCGGGTAGCAATCGAACCACCTAAAAACTCGCTTGCCTCTTTCATGTGCATGTTTTTGTTGTCTCTTGCAACTGCATTTGACCAGGGAGTATATCAAAAGACCTGATGCAAAAGTTGGGTTACGCCTAACTGGAACATCAACTCTTGCGTAAGGAGATCTCTTGATCCAACCTCTGTCTAGTACCTTCCCTGCATTGTGTCTGAATATCATTTGTTGTTCTGATTGTCTCAGTTGAGTTGTATTCCTCTATCTTATCACTGCATCATTTGCAGCTTATGCACACAATCTAATCGCTAGAGCGCTTGAACTGAATGTTGTAATTAATTACACTTCCGTGTTTGCTTGATCTGATTGTTGTTTTTAAGAATATTTTATCTGGAAAGTATTCGTTGATAGATTTATTCATCCCCCCTTCTAGATCTTTCACCCTATTTTTTCTATCACGATGGTCCCCCGATTGCGAGGTCGGGGTGTGTTTTCCGGTATAGTAGGAGTAGCTGTAGAGCCGAGGTTTTACCGGCCACCGCATTTGTTGTTCCTGCTATCTTTACTGCTTTCCATTACCACCGTTGTTTACGGTTGGGGTTCCGCGGGACCCCTACTGAGCCAGTGAGATAAGGCTCACCCCTACTTTTCAGGTGTGGCGGTCTCTCCTCGAGGTTCGGAGATACATCGCGAAGGTTCGTAGTTGCCAACTCGTCGGGCCGAGTGTTCACTCGGCATTGGGTACGTTTTATTTTCTGTAGACTGTACTTTATTTTGGACTAGACTCTGTAGTTAGTTTATTATTGTTGTTCCTACTTTATTTCTTATTTCTATGTATACTGCCACTCACACACACCATTTTATCCCTTCCGAGCCCTCCAGCTCGTGGGCAGCAGACCAAGATTCGAATGGTATCGGGTTCTTCCTGGTATCCGAATCTTAGGTTGTTACAAGGGGTGATTACGGAGTTCAATTCCAGATGAAGGTAGTTACGACTAACGTGCGCAAGAGCTTGTGGCATGAGGGACAAAATTTTGGGGGGCATCTTTAATAAATGTCTACTTCCTCTTTATGATACTTTTGGGATAGTTTTAAGAAATGTCTCTAAATGAACTGCCCCTATATCTCCATTTTTTGTAGTGAAATCTTCGCTACACCATCTATGTTTTTACATATCGCCAAACCTTGCAACATCCAAGATTATACTGCCCGTATCATCCAAGTTACATTGTCTAAACCGCATCGTCCAATTTTTCTAAAATTGGCCCAGGCGCAATGACCATCGGATGACCCTCCGGCGATCGACCGTTACCTCTACGACGCTGGCTTCGACCCCGTAACAGGCGAGCATGCCCTACGAGCGCGGTAAGACTCACCCATGGATCGGCCGACCGGGGTAATCGCCCCTCAACGGGAAACTCCCGCCACGATCACGGGGAACGTTACTTCACGACTTATGCCCTTCCCTCTTAAGGGATAGACCGTCCCTACCAGGGGGACCCCTATAAAAGGGACCCCAATGAAAGACAACCCACGGTGGATTTTTTCTGCCAAGAGCTACACAGAGAGAATAGAGCCAACCATCTAGCTACTATGAAGAGAGGTCACGACTATCTACTCCCTGAGAGGGGATCCCTTCTAAGCGATCCCACCGCCCCAGCGAACACTCACCGAGTGGTCTCTAGCGCAGTGAGCACTCGCGTAGAAGCCCTACAACTCTCTCCGGCCTCCTACGGAGATCTCTATCGTTCTCCCTACTTCCTACTCTTCTATGTTAATTTATTAATCCCTTGCTGACTTAAACATCGGAGGGTTGTCCCCTGAGGTATCACCCAGGGCTCCTTTTGACGCTCTACTTCCTGGTGCTTGCAGGCTTCCACGGGTGCCGGATGACCTTCCACAACAAACAAATAGAAAAGTGTGGTACGTGGCGTAGGAACCAGATTCTTGCTGCTACATTTTTGGCGCCGTCTGTGGGAACCTCGAGTGAAAAGCCATGGCACCTCGTAGAAGTCTTCGCAATGCCAGCAACTGGGGGCGCGGTTCTCACCAAGGGCCCAACTCCCGTCGTGGATCGCAGGAAGCCTCTTCAGCAGATCCACGCCAAGAAGTCACCGCTAACGATCTCGCCGAGATATGTCAGCAGATCCAAGCCCTGACAGGACTATGTCAGGATCTCTTAAACAAGCAAGTAGACCCCTAGCACGTTCCGCCCGAACGGCATCAGAACGAGGGGGCCCAGACCGTGGAGAAATCTTGCCAAGTGCGGGAAGCCTCCCATGTCTCCGTCGCAAGGACCCGATGATCGCGCAGCTCGCCCGTACCAAGAGTGCAGAGCCCACTACACTCCAACCTAGAGATGGACCGCCGACTCCAATGCATCGACAAGATTGAGGACAAGGTCCGTTATCTGGACGACGTCTCGCCACCAAGACTCGCGGCCTCATCGACGACGACCAATACTTCCATGCACCCTTTTCTCGGGAGATCATGGAAGCACCCATCCCGCCGAAGCTACAGTTGTCATCATTTACCTCCTACGACGGCACCACCGATCCGACTGACCACATGCACAGTTTTGAGTCCCACCTGGTCTTCCACCGGACCTTTGACACTGTAAAGTGTCTGACATTCGTCACGACCCTCCGGGAGAATGCTCGGGCATGGTTTGAGTCCCTGCCGACCGGGACTATTTCCTCCTTCCAGCAGTTGAAAAAGTTGTTTAAGGAGAACTTCATCAGCTTCCGAAAGGTAGCCAAGTCTGCGGTAAGCCTGCTCGCCCTCAGGTAGGGACGCGAGGAGACGCTGTGGGACTACGTCACCCATTTTCGAACAGAGGCGCTCCAGATCCCACGCCTCGACATCAGCATTGCTACCACCGCACTCACTTAGGGGATGCGGGACTCCATTCTTCGACGCGCTCTCGGAGTTGAAGCTCCGAAGACCCTCACCGACCTCCTCGCCCTGGCGCAGAAACATGCGCGGTGCGAGGATAATACTGCGGCCCTGGGCCGCACGGCCGAAGCCGATTGGTCCGACCAGAAGAGATCCGCCGACTCACCTCACGAGGGGCTGTGGACACCGAAAATTGCACATCCAAAATGTCATGCTCAGCCCAGCATCAACAACGGCGCCGAGTGAAGAAACCCCCGGGGAAATCAAGCACAAAAGGCTCCACAGCCCGTGGGCCTCGAAGAAAATCAAATGGGCCACAACTTATGCTCACAATGGGCTCAAAATCGCCCATTTAGCCCTTCAACGGCACGCCCCCTGGGGGGGTCTTCGGCGGCACACCCCCAGGGGGGGTTCAGCGGCACACCCCCTTTGGGGTTCAGCGGCACACCCCCTTTGGGGTTCAACGGCACGCCCCCTGGGGGGTCTTCAGCGACACACCCTGTAGGGTCCCCAGCGGCACGCCCTTCGGGCCGTTCAACGGCACGCCCATCCGGGGCTCCAGCGGTACGCCCTTTTGGCACTACAGTGGCACGCTTGTTCAGCCCTTCAACGGCACAGCGGTGAAGCTCTTTCAACGGGCGACGTGAGGCCCATGCCCTACACATCCTTGGCGCGCAGTGGAGCCGTCTGAGGTGGCAGCTGGTCGTTGGGCCACGCAGCCTACCCCACTGACAGCCAGTACAGGGGCAGGTCAAACCCATCATCACAGCCGGCTTCCCGCCTTCGACGGTCGTGCTCGAAGTCATCGGTGGCTGGGAGTATAAAAGCCTCCTGTTAGAACACAAAGGGACAGAGAGACAGGGAGACAGAGGAGAACGGGGAGAGACGAACAGAGAGAGGAGAAGAGGTTCCAACAGTAGAGGGCACACACAGGAGAAAGAGGAGAAGAAAGAAGAGAAGAAGAGGCCCTCCCGGCCTGTGCTCCGTCCGACGGCCACCGGGAAGAAACAAGAGTAAGAGAGAGAGAGCTAGTTGTATTGGGGGAAAGGGTCGGGGATAGTGGCCAATGTCTTAGGCCCGGATGTTTTCGTCTCTCTTGTATCCCATTCCTCCTGGGGGTTCTTTGTCCTTCTCCCTTTTGTCCATGGCCCCATCTGGGGGTTTGCTTTTGTAATATATACGTAGGGCCACGCCCTCTTGATTCTCATGAATGAAAACCACCTTCTCCGGGTTCCTCTTCGATCTTCGATGTTTTATGCTAGGCTTTGCGGGCTTTTCGACGGACGAGCCGTTACTCCCTCTGTCTCTTCATTCCTCCAGCGTCTTTAGGGTCCTCCACGCCGATGTAGGTTTCCCCCTTCTGTTAGCCTTGGCTCCGTGAGCTCCTCACTCCCTTACATGGCCATCTACCGTGTTCCCGGGCTTGAGGAGAAGGGGAGCTACCCTTCTTTCTTCCCAACCGCTCAGTTACTAATAGGCCACCCCCGGCCTTGAAATCCCCTGTCTTTCTTCCTCTTTCCCTGAACAGCCACCAAATTCCCCCCAGTTGCTTGCAACCCTTTTAAGCCTCCCAGCGGTGCACCTTTCCGGCCCTTGGCCGGCACGCCCAGATCAGCCTTCAGCGGCACACACCCAGATATGTCTTCAGCGACACACCCAGATCAGCCTTCAGCGGCACACACCCAATAGCCCTCAGCGGTACACCCCTATTTGCCCCCAGCGGCACACTCCTTCCTGCCCTCAGCGGCACACCCACATTCTGTTACCCCTTGGCCGGCACACTCCAATTGGCCCTTGGTCGTTACACTCACCTTATGGCCTTTAGCGGCACACCCTTCAGCCTCTCAGTAGCCCACTCCTTGGCCTCCCCTCCGAGCCCTTTCCTTCACGTTTTCCGAGGTTCTATAAAGGTGTTGCTCCCCCGGGGGCCCACCTCCAGTTGTCGGGTTCCGCCACTCCATGTGGGCGCGCTCCCTTTATCTCCCTTACGCCCCGGGTTAAGGGGAGATGCTGCCGAATTTTTTTGTGAGATATTAATGAACAATTAAGAGAGGCAAAAGGAGGCAACAAACGAGCAGAATAACTAATGAAACCTTCCAACTCATCAAATTACTGCCAGCACCCCAACGAGAATTGAACTAGGCTAATTAACCACCTGGCCGCCCGAAAACCCGACCCGCAAGAAAAGAGACCGAACCGAACCAAGAGAACAAACACGGGAGGAATTTTATATGAAACTACACAAGGGTTAAGACAAGAAGAAAAGAAAAGCCTTAAAGCAGGTAATCAAAACTGAGTTAACCTCCATCACTCCCTGCCCAACTCCCAGCGGCACACACACACCCAGCCTTCAGCGGTACCCTCTCTTGAGCCTCCAGCGGTACGCCCCTGCAGCCCTCAGCGGTACGCTCTTTGCAGCCTTCAGCGGTACACTCTCTACAGCCCTCAGCGGTACGCCCCCTGTAGCCCTCAGCGGTACGCCCCAGCCCTCAGCGGTACACTCCCGTTTTCCCCTTCGCCGGCACACTATACACATACACATATACAACTTGACAAGGGCATCAACAATAGCAAATAAATCAATAGAAAAATGACGTTAACTAAAGAACTCCAAATGCGCAATATTGATCATAATAAAAGAGGCGGGAGGGGTAATAGAAAAATAAATAATAAACCAATGATAATAATAAGAATAATCATGCATAGAAGAAGAGAAATCATCCCGGACAAAGGCACGAATAAATAGTAAACATCAAATCAGAAATCCCAGAAGGTATAACCTAGAAAGCTCTAGATAAAAGATGCTAATGCCCACGCCGCAGCCCGCTCTCTCCCCGGGACTCGGGGCAAAAGGAACAACAACGCTGCCCCTTTAGGTCGAGCCCGAGTCTCGGGAATTCCCCCGATATGGCCGGGCTTTGATCTAACCTCGGGCCGACATCCTAATCGGACCGGATTTGTTTTCTCGTTCCGGATACCTTCCGAACCTTCATTTAAAATTGCCGCATGCTCGGCAGACATTTGAAGGGATCTACCTCGATTTTCTCATTGTGGCGCTGTCACGGACTTGTGTCCGAATACGAAAGGTCTACGAGTGGCCGACACGGCCGACAGTTTATGGCCTTAATACAACTTTCAGTGTGACCCATCCTTATCTCTCTCGTATAATTAGTGTTACTCCTTTCGGCCGCGGGGCCTCTAATTTCGGCAATTAATCAAGGGTATTCCCTCGTATGAGGGATGTAAATGACGTCGTGACCTTCATGGCGCGACGGGATTCGGTCCCGACACGAACCACACAATCGTCTGACGAAGTCAGATCGAGCGCACCATGGGCTCTCCGGAGCCCGAATAAATTGTCACTCCGGTGACTGGCACGCCCACGCACTTAATAAAACCAACAGACGAACGGGAGCCCCAGTTTAACGGAAAGTGCGTCCACAGGGGCAGAACAAGCAGGAGCGACGAGACCGAGATCGTCGCGACTACTCAGGAAATAAGGAAAGGGGCCAATATCGCAACTACACGCCCCTGACGGCTCCTCCCGACCAGATCTTAATGGAGATCCGCGAGGAACCCTTCCTCAAATGGCCTCCCAAGATGAAGTCGGATCCAAGCGCGAGGAACAAGAAGAAGTATTGCCGCTTCCATCGCGACCACGGCCACGACACGTCCGACTGCATTAACCTGAAGGACGCCACCGAGGACCTCATCTGGTGAGGACTCCTTGACAAGTTCATTGCCAAGGCCGCGGAGAAGCGACAACGTGAACGGACCCCTCCGCCACTCGACAACCGACCCAACGGGAAGGAGATCATGATGATCTCCGGAAGGTCGGCCTCGGGCGGAGACAGCGCCAACATGCGTTGATGATATGCATCGGCTATTAATGCCGTGGAGCAGGGCGACAGTAGCCGGCGGGAAGCTGCCACCCGGGAGCACCTGAAAGAGCCCATCGTCTTCTCAGATGATGATTTAGACGGCGTAACTACTCCCCACTCCGATGCTTTGGTGGTCTCGGCCACCATTAATCAATGTACCGTACGACGCACTCTGGTTGATAATGGAAGCAGTCCGGATGTTATTTCGTATGACTGTCTAGTACTTATGGGTGTGAACTTATCGCGGATCACACCACTGCACACACCCTTGTACGGATTTTCTGGCACTACCGTCTGCCTAGAAGGATGTATATCACTGCTGATTACATTCGGGACCGTGCTGAGGGACGTAACGTTCCTAGCAGATTTAACGGTCGTCCGCGCGATGACCGGATACAACGCCACCATCGGGCGAGGAATCCTCGGCACCCTCCACGGCATCCCCTCCTCATATCACCATAAGCTCAAGTTCCTCATGCCTCATGGAGTGGGAGAAGTCCAGGGAGATCAAAGGGAGTCAAGAAGGTGCTACCTCATTTCGACACGCGACAGACAGTCCGAGGAAGTGCGGCCCGAGAAGAGAGCAAGCATAGAAGACCCCGGTCCCAGTACGAGCACTCCGGTGGAGGATCTATACCTCATCCAGGTGGGGGAAGATCCGAGCAGGACGATGAGGATCGGAGCGACCCCATCCAAGCGAGAAAAAGAGGCTTATACCAATTTTCTGGTGGCGAACCAGGACGTGTTCGCCTAGTCCGAGGATGAGCTCCACGGAATCCCACCAGAGATCATCACGCACCAACTCAAGTTGGACCCAAGCTGCCACCCGGTTTAGCAGCGCCACAGGCATTGCAACCCCGAGCGACAAGCCATTATCAGGGAACAAGTGAGCGAGAAATTGCGCTCAGGGCTACTCAGACCCACCCGGCACCCCGACTGGGTGGCGAACGTAGTCCTCGTTCCTAAAAGCAACGGGAAGTGGCGGATTTGCGTAGACTACACCGACCTCAACAAAGTTACGCCAAAGGATAGCTTCCCCATGCCATGGATCGACCAACTGGTCGACGCTACGGCCGGGCACGAGATGCTAAGTTTCCTAGATGCCTATTCTGGGTATCACCTGATTAGCATGCACAAGCTCGACCAAGACAAGACAGCGTTCGTCACCGACCACGGTTTGTACTACTACACCCGCATGCCGTTCGGACTGAAGAATGCAGGAGCAACCTATCAACGTCTGGTCAACCACATATTCGACGCACAGATCGGTCGTAACATGGAGGTTTACATCGACGACATGCTCGTCAAAAGTCTCCGGGCAACCGAGCACCTGGAAGACTTGGCGGAGACGTTCGCGACACTCAAAAGGTACAATATAAAACTCAACCCAAGCAAATGCACGTTCGGTGTGAAATCAAGGAAGTTCCTCGGATTCCTCGTCACCCATAGAGGAATAGAGGCAAACCCCGACCAGATTCGAGCAGTGTTGGAGATGAATTGAAGTGACCGGGACGAGTGAGGGATGTATAGTGTCTCATTGGCCGCGTCGCAACCTTAATTCAGTTCCTGTCCCGAGCAGCAGAGAGATGTCTCCCCTTCTTTCGGCTTATCGAGCAAGCCAACAAGGATCCGGAGAAGAAAGGGCAGATCGAATGGGATCAGGAATGCGAGCAGATGTTCGAGGAGCTGATGCGGTACCTAGCATCCCCTCCCGTGCTCTCCAAACCACAAAAAGGGGAACAATTACTCCTTTACCTATCGGTGACACTGAGCACTATGAGCGCAGTGCTCGCATGAGAAGAGGGAAACATTATGAAGCCCGTCTACTATGTAAGTTGGGCACTGTAGGGGCCGAAGTTTCGGTACTCAAGGATGGAGAAGTTCACGCTGGCCTTAATCACGGCTACTCGCAAGCTGCGACCATACTTCTTGGCTCACTCGATCGCCGTCCTCATCGATCAACCTCTGCGCCAAATCCTCAAGAACCCCGATGCGTCAGGAAGGTTGATCAAGTGGGCTATCGAGCTGGGTGAGTTCGACATCAAATTTTGCCTAAGGACTACGATCAAGGCTCAGGCTCTCACCGACTTCATCGCCGAGTGCACAATACCTGTGGAAGACTCACCCGAGTAGCCCTCAGGGCCAACATGGGAGCTATATGTCGACGGATCGTCCTACGCCTCCGACAGCGGAGCAAGATTAGTCTTACTATCACCCGAGGGGATAGAACCTCAATACGCCCTTCGCTTCAACATCCCGACCAAGAACAATGTGGCCGAATATGAAGCGCTTCTCTCAGGGCTACGAATGGTGAAACATCTGGGGGCTACTAGTGTGCGAGCATACAGTGACTCCATGCTCATCGCCAACCAAGTCAAAGGAGAGTTCGAAGCACGCGAGCCAAACATGATCAAATATCTTGATAAGGCCAAAGTCGTCTTTGCAGAATTCTCTCATTTCGAGATGATGCACATTCTCAGCGAGGAGAACGTTCGAGCAGATGCTCTATCTTGATTGGCATCGGCAACCACAGTCTCCAACTCAAGGTCCATCTTGATAGAGGAATTGTCATCGTCGAGCATATAGGAATTGGCTCCCCAGGTAAACGCCATCGACTACAAACCCTCCTGGATGGATCCCCTCTTGGATTTCCTCCTTCGACAGTGTAACGACCCGAGAATCCGATTACCGGGAAGGCCCGATAACCCGAGACTCGCACCGCCACCCACGAGCCCGAAGACTCGGAAGGGTTAAAAAGGATGGTGTGGAGACTACACAAGTATCACAAATAATTACAGAAATTAAACAGTTAAAATATTAAGCAGGAAATAAATTAACAATTTACATGGTCCACAATAAAGAACAATAATAACAGCAGTCCACGACTAGTACAGTGACAAGAAAGAAAAGTACAGCTACACGGGGCATCCCCCGGCTCTGACCTCCGGCACTACCGCTGGGCACCCGCACCACGCTGCGCTCCTGACGCGCTCCCCGAAGGTGGCGCCTCACCTGAAACACGGTGAAAACACGCAGGGAATGAGTCTCGGAACAAGACTCAGTAGGGATCACTCGAACCCTACCTCGAAAAACGAGAAACCACTACTCTAGCGGTAGAAAAGTATCTCGGAAAGGAAAGCCCTGTACTCTACAGAACTAGACCCTAACGGCACGTAAACCGAGACACGTGCCACGGTACGAGAAAACTGAAACTCAACGGTTGAACCGTCAAAAACCCGAAGGTCGGAAACACACGACTGACAGTCTGACACTCCGTACTCGACAGGAGTACCACCCACTAGAAGCACAGCCGGTAGCGTCCCCTGGCGTCTTACACCGCACCGCAGGTGCACCGCCTGACATGGTAGGTCCTACCCGAGGCGCAAACACCGTACAAGTAACCACAAACAAGTAACTAGTTGGGGTCACGCCCATCGACGTGGGTCCAACCGCCCCCAA
This sequence comes from Amorphophallus konjac, assembly GCA_022559845.1. Lineage (NCBI taxonomy): Eukaryota > Viridiplantae > Streptophyta > Magnoliopsida > Alismatales > Araceae > Amorphophallus > Amorphophallus konjac. The sequence goes on from CM040118.1 coordinate 33,730,830, forward strand.
CCACGTGTGCACACACAGACCTTGCGTCACTAGGTCTGGTCCTCTGACCGGTTTTCCCCCGTAGCCGGACTCTGGCTACCGACGAGGGGCCTACGGTAACCGGTCCACAAACCGTCTCGAAAGGTGGGTGCCCGTACACCACTCCCAGGTGAGACCAGCACCGCGCACTGGTGGGCTACGACTAGTGGAGGGTCGCTAAAGGAGTAGACTCTCGAGTCACGGAAAACAACACCCAAGCCCGACAACGTGTGGGAATCACCCCACGCACCAGTCCCGTCACACGGAGACCACGGTCGGAGAAAAGCGAGGTTGCCACCCTCATGGGGCAACACAGGAAGTGGCGGTCTACCCTCAGACCGTCACTGCCAAATGGCGGTCCACTCTAGGGCCGTCACTTGGAAATAGCGGTCTAAGGCGGACCGTCACACGGCCAGGGGGTAGGGGGAAGCGGCGCGCCTACCCTAGTGCGTCGCTTGGAAGCGGCGCACCTAGGCCAGGGCGTCACATGGCACCCCACACCCACGAAAACCACAGGGAAAGTAACGCGCTTACCCTGGCGCGTCGCTTGCAAGCAACGCGTCGGGCTCAGTGCGTTACTCGCATGTGACGCGCCTAGACCAGCGCGTCGCATGGCCCTCACGCTCGGGATGGAAAGGGAAGTGACGCGCCTGCCCCAGCGCGTCGCTTGGCCCATCCACATGGGGGACAACAGGAAGTAACGCTCCTGCCCCAGTGCGTTACACGCATGTAACGCGCCTATCTCGGTGCGTTACATGGCCTGACCCCCAACGGTCAAAACCCAACGGTCGAAAGCATGTGACGGCCCAGCCCAGGGGCGTCACTAGCAAACGGCGGCCAGTCGCAGGACCGTTACAGCCCTCGACCCCAAAGGCCAACACCCAGGGAAGTAACGCACCCCTCTAGGGGCGTTACAAGCATGTGACGGCCACTGGAGTGACCGTCGCTTGCCCCAGAGCACGCTACGGCGGGAGAACCCCAAAAACACCAACCACGCCCCCGTACCTCCACCGGAGAGGGGGAAAACAAGGGGGAAGACCCCTGGGGACCCCTAGCATGCATCTAAGCCACCAAAACATAGAATCATGGGCTAAAACCATAGATCGGGCGGCTCACCCCAAAACATGGAAAAACCCCAAAAACGCCCAAACATGCCTCTCTCGTCCTCCCCGCGGCCTACAAACCACGGAAAAGAACGGCGAAGAGCTAGGGAACGTCACCCTACCTCAATGGAGCGAATGCTCCGCCGGATCGTCCACGAATCGCGAAGAACGCTTGAAAACCCTCGTTCTTCCTTAAGCTTCCCACGCTTGCCGCACGCCCCCACGACCGCCTCGCCGCCGCCCACGTCGCCGCGCCGTCGCCCCGCCGCCGTCTGCAGCCGAAGGGGAGCTCGCCGTGGCCAACCGGGAGGAAGAGAGGGAGAGGGAGGGAGACACGGTGGAGGAGGAAGGAGGAAGAAGAAGATGGTGGGGGGGGAGAGAAAAGAAAAAGGGTTTTATAGAAAAACCCGGAAAATCCGTAAAATTCCAAAAAATAGGAAATCACACCCCCGCGATCCTCGGAACGCACCGATCGCAACGGTACCACTCGTGTCCGTGTGAACAGCCCGGTTCACCCGCAACGAGCGTCCGAAGAGAAAAGCCGAAACACACACCGGGAATCGGAAAACACACGCGGAAAAGCCGCGGAACGCCTCCGGGCCTCCGAAACAACTCCGGATAGCGCCGACCCGAACACGAAAGATGTCCGAAACGAAATTTCGGACACAACAGAGCCGGACACTCCGAAAACCAGATCCGGGACCCACGAAGAAGGATCCGAAAGGTCCGGGATATTACAGCCCTCCCCCCTTAAGGAATTTCGTCCTCGAAATTGAGAACAACCCAAGGGGAAAGAAGAGGAAGACTCACTCAAACAGGTACGGGAACTGCTGACGCATCTCGTCCTCACGTTCCCACGAAGCCTCACCACCAGAGTGTCGTTGCCACACGACCTTCACCAAGGGAATAACCTTGTTCCGCAGGCGCTGCTCTCGCCTATCCTCCACGCGGATCGGAAACTCTGGGAGAGAAAGATCTGGAGTCACCTCAGGCCAAACGGAAAACTCGAGCACATGAGAGTCATCGGGCATATACTTCCGCAACATAGAGACGTGGAACACGTCATGCACCGACGCCAACTCAGAGGGTAACTGCAACCGGTAAGCAACCTCACCGATGCGTTCCACAATCGCGAAAGGACCAATATAGCGGGGACTCAGCTTCCCACGCCGTCCAAACCGCATCACCCCCTTCATCGGAGAAACTCTCAAGAACACATGATCGCCCACGGCGAACTCGAGGGGCTGCCGCCTACGGTCAGCATAGCTCTTCTGCCGACTCTGGGCCGCCAACACGTTCTGACGAACCAGGTGCACAACATCCACACATTGCTGCACCAATTCCGGTCCCGTCAAAACACGCTCACCCACCTCAAACCAATCGAGTGGAGTCCGACAAGGACGCCCATACAGAGCCTCATAGGGAGCCATGCCGATGCTCGAATGAAAGCTGTTGTTATAGGCAAACTCCACCAACGGTAGGTGATGAATCCAACTCCCCTGCCACTCCAGGCAGCAGGATCTCAGCATGTCCTCCAAAGTCTGAATGGTCCTCTCAGACTGACCATCCGACTGTGGATGATACGCCGAGCTAAATGCCAACTCCGTGCCAAGAGCTCGCTGGAAACTCCTCCAGAATCCAGAAGTGAAGCGCGGATCCCGATCCGACACGATCGAAATGGGGACCCCATGCAACGGAACGATCCGCTCCACATAAAGACGAGCCAACTTAGGCACGCTCCAGCTGACCTTGACCGGTAGCAACCGCGTCACCTTCGTCAGCCGATCCACCAGCAACCAAATACTGTCCTGCCCAGTCGGGGTTCTGGGCAACCCCACCACAAAATCCGTGGTCACATGGTCCCACTTCCAAGCAGGAACATCCAAGGGCTGGAGAGTACCGCCTGGTCGCTGATGCTCCGCTTCACTTGCTGACAGATCAGGCACCTGGCCACAAACTCGGCCACATCTCTCTTCATGCCAGGCCACCAGAACTGCCTCCGCAAGTTCCGATACATCTTCGTCGCACCCGGGTGCACAGTGTACCTGCTCCCATGAGCCTCGCGTAACACCGCACGACGAACCTGCTCCTCCCCTGGGACGTACAGCCTGCCACGAAACCTCGCAGCACCGTCCTCGCCAAGCTCCACATCAGCTATCGCCAAAATCCGGGGCAACTCAGGGTCCGCATGCTGAGCCTCTGTCACCTGACGACGGATAGCAGGAGTGACAGTCAGACTCGCAAGCACTGCCAACCCTGGCTCCTGGGGAATCTTGAGCCTGAAAGATACTTCGGGCACCTGTTCCCAGAGCCTCCACTTCCTCAACATCAAGGCACTGATCACGACCTTCCGACTCAAGGCATCGGCGACGACATTCATCCTGCCCGGCTGATAAGACAGGGTGAAGTCATAGTCCTTCATGAACTCCATCCAACGCCTCTGTCTGAGGTTCAGATCTCTCTGCGAGAACACATACCTCAAACTCTGATGGTCAGTGAACACCTCGAACTTCTCACCGTACAGATAATGCCTCCAGATCTTCAACGCGAAGATCACTGCCGCCAACTCAAGGTCATGGGTAGGGTAGTTCTCCTCATGGGGCTTTAGCTGCCGAGATGCATAAGCCACCACTCTACCATGCTGCATCAGAACAGCACCCAATCCGACGCCGGAAGCATCTGTACACACCACAAAACCTCCCGATCCAGAAGGTAAAACCAACACCGGAGCCGAGGTGAGCAATCTCTTCAGTTCCCTAAAGCTCTGCTCACACTCCTCGGACCAGACGAAAGGCACATCCTTCCGCGTGAGCCTCGTCATCGGGGTCGCAATGCGGGAAAAATCCTGGATAAACCGACGATAATACCCCGCAAGCCCCAAGAAACTCCGGATCTCCGTCACCGACCTCGGCCTCGGCCACTGCATCACAGCCTCGACCTTGGCGGGATCCACGGAAATGCCATCACCAGAAATCACGTGCCCCAGAAAGTGCACCTCGCTGAGCCAAAACTCGCACTTGCTGAGCTTCGCATACAACTGGTGATCTCGCAACGTCTGCAGCACCACACCCAAATGGTACGCATGCTCCTCGGCAGACTGCGAATAAACAAGGATGTCATCCACGAAGATGACCACGAACTGGTCCAAATACGGATGAAACACCCTCTGCATCAAGTCCATGAAGGCTGCTGGGGCATTGGTGAGCCCGAACGGCATCACCAGAAACTCATAATGCCCGTACCTCGTACAGAACGCAGTCTTCTCCACATCGGACTCGCGAATTCTCAGCTGATAGTAACCGGACCGCAAATCAACCCGCGAGAACACTCGCGCAGACTGCAGCTGGTCGAACAAATCATCAATCCGCGGCAACGGATACTTGTTCTTAACGGTCACTTCATTCAGCTGCCGATAGTCAATGCACAGCCGCAGACTACCGTCCTTCTTCTTCACAAACAGCACGGGCGCACCCCAAGGGGAAAAGCTCGGACGAATATACCCCTTGGCCAACAGCTCCTGCAACTGCGCCCTCAACTCCCTCAACTCAGCGGGGGCCATACGGTAGGGAGCCTTCGCCAAAGGTCCCGTACCAGGCACAACCTCGATCACGAAATCGATCTCCCGCTGGGGAGGTAATCCAGGCAACTCCTCAGGAAAAACATCGGGAAACTCGCACACCACCGCAATGTCCTCGACATTCGGCTCCATCCGGTCAGACACAACCACTGACGCGAGAAAACCCTGGCAACCTGAATCAAGCAATCGACGGGCTCGAATAGCAGAGATAAGAAATCGAGAAGAGGTGGAACGGATACCTTGGAAATAGAAGGTCCTCTTGCTCGGATGCTGGAAGTAGACCCTCTTCATTCCACAATCTACCACCGCTCTATGAGTCTCGAGCCAATCCATGCCTAGAATCACATCGTAATCCCGAAGCTGCAACGCATACAACCTGCCTGGCATACTCCGTCCATCGATCCACACCGGAACCTGGTCGAAGCAATACGGAGTGACCATAAAGTCACCCGAAGGCAACTCCACAGCCAAATCACAGGACAACTGGGTCACCGGCTCCTCGACGCTCGACGCGAAATCCTCCGAAATAAACGAATGAGACGCGCCAGAATCAAATAAAACCCGAGCCGCACAACCCAAAATCTGAACGGTACCTTCCACGAGCTGCGACGCTACTGCCTCTGCCCTGGTCAAGTGCGTGATCTGGCCACGAGCTCTCTGCCTGCCTCCCACACTAGCTGACCTGGGTAGCGGCGGATACTGTCCCTGCTGCTGCTGCTGCTGGGGAACCTGCTGCTGCAGCGGCCTCTGAGGACAGTCGCGCGCCATATGCCCTGGCTGGTCACACCGAAAACAGATGATCGGCGCCGTGCACTGCCTGCCTGGGTGGGTCCCACTACACCGTGGACAAGGTCCTCGCGATCCACCCACCGATCCCTGACGCTGCAAAGAGAACGGCTGCTGTACACTGCCCGATGAAGCCTGCCCCTGATCCTTGTGCTTCTTACGGAGACTCTTCTTCAAGAACTTCTTGACCTTCGAGCCGAAGGACGCAGATCCTGTCACCGAAGCTGCCGATGCCGGTACTCCTGAACCACCAGACACACGCTGGAAGGAACCCTGCTGCTGGGTAGCCGACTGCTGGCTGCGACCTGACACAGACTGCCCCTGGCTGATCGGTCCTCGAGTCCTCTGCATATCCATCTCCAAGGAAATCGCAACACGAGACGCCGTCTCCAGATCAGTGGCCCCATTCGCGATCAAATGGTGCCTCAGCTCCAACCTCAAGCCCTGCACAAACTGCGTGGTCCTCACCCTCTCATGCTCCATGATATGAGGTGCATACCGACCCAGCTCGACAAATCGGGCCCTGTACTGCAGCACGGACATGTCACCCTGCACCAGCTCCAGAAACTCCCGCATCCGCTGCGTAGTAACAACGTCTGGACAGTACGTACGCTCGAAAGCACTGACAAAGTCATCCCACTCGATCTGCTCAAGTGGACGAAGCTGAAAGGACGTCTTCCACTCGGAAGACCACCACCTACGAGCCGTACCCTGCAACTGGTTGTAGGCCAACACCACTCTGTCCTCGGCAGCACTCTTCGCTGAACTGAACACCCGCTCCATCTCATCAAGCCAATCACGAGCCGCATCAGGGTCTGCCTGGCCGTTAAAGTAAGGTGGATGGAACTGCATGAAATCCCTCACTGCTCGGCCTGGCCCACCCCTGACTGACGAGCCCTCACCGGCCTCTCCGCCAAACTGTTGAGCCATGAGATGGTACATGCCACGGAGAAAACCCTCGGCCCCCGGAACTCTCGCAGCATCCTCGGCCTCGGTAGCCCCCCGTGGTGCTCTGCTATGCTCCTCCTGGTCCCTCTGCTGGACCTCCTGCTGGATCTCCTGGCCTCCAGCCGACTGCCCCTGCTGAGAGCGAGAACTCCTCCTCGGTGCCATCCTCGCTCCTGAAGCAAAAGACAGAAGACACAAAAACGGCAAGGTCAGAATAAACACGCGGTGCCCAATGCCAGCGTCACCTGTACATCATCGTCATGGACTAGTGGACCACTACAATTACCTATGATTCTCATGTAATTCCACAACCGCGCTCTGATACCAGCTGTAACGACCCGAGAATCCGATTACCGGGAAGGCCCGATAACCCGAGACTCGCACCGCCACCCACGAGCCCGAAGACTCGGAAGGGTTAAAAAGGATGGTGTGGAGACTACACAAGTATCACAAATAATTGCAGAAATTAAACAGTTAAAATATTAAGCAGGAAATAAATTAACAATTTACATGGTCCACAATAAAGAACAATAATAACAGCAGTCCACAACTAGTACAGTGACAAGAAAGAAAAGTACAGCTACACGGGGCATCCCCCGGCTCTGACCTCCGGCACTACCGCTGGGCACCCGCACCACGCTGCGCTCCTGACGCGCTCCCCGAAGGTGGCGCCTCACCTGAAACACGGTGAAAACACGCAGGGAATGAGTCTCGGAACAAGACTCAGTAGGGATCACTCGAACCCTACCTCGAAAAATGAGAAACCACTACTCTAGCGGTAGAAAAGTATCTCGGAAAGGAAAGCCCTGTACTCTACAGAACTAGACCCTAACGGCACGTAAACCGAGACACGTGCCACGGTACGAGAAAACTGAAACTCAACGGTTGAACCGTCGAAAACCCGAAGGTCGGAAACACACGACTGACAGTCTGACACTCCGTACTCGACAGGAGTACCACCCACTAGAAGCACAGCCGGTAGCGTCCCCTGGCGTCTTACACCGCACCGCAGGTGCACCGCCTGACATGGTAGGTCCTACCCGAGGCGCAAACACCGTACAAGTAACCACAAACAAGTAACTAGTTGGGGTCACGCCCGTCGACGTGGGTCCAACCGCCCCCAACCACGTGTGCACACACAGACCTTGCGTCACTAGGTCTGGTCCTCTGACCGGTTTTCCCCCGTAGCCGGACTCTGGCTACCGACGAGGGGCCTACGGTAACCGGTCCACAAACCGTCTCGAAAGGTGGGTGCCCGTACACCACTCCCAGGTGAGACCAGCACCGCGCACTGGTGGGCTACGACTAGTGGAGGGTCGCTAAAGGAGTAGACTCTCGAGTCACGGAAAACAACACCCAAGCCCGACAACGTGTGGGAATCACCCCACGCACCAGTCCCGTCACACGGAGACCACGGTCGGAGAAAAGCGAGGTTGCCACCCTCATGGGGCAACACAGGAAGTGGCGGTCTACCCTCAGACCGTCACTGCCAAATGGCGGTCCACTCTAGGGCCGTCACTTGGAAATAGCGGTCTAAGGCGGACCGTCACACGGCCAGGGGGTAGGGGGAAGCGGCGCGCCTACCCTAGTGCGTCGCTTGGAAGCGGCGCACCTAGGCCAGGGCGTCACATGGCACCCCACACCCACGAAAACCACAGGGAAAGTAACGCGCTTACCCTGGCGCGTCGCTTGCAAGCAACGCGTCGGGCTCAGTGCGTTACTCGCATGTGACGCGCCTAGACCAGCGCGTCGCATGGCCCTCACGCTCGGGATGGAAAGGGAAGTGACGCGCCTGCCCCAGCGCGTCGCTTGGCCCATCCACATGGGGGACAACAGGAAGTAACGCTCCTGCCCCAGTGCGTTACACGCATGTAACGCGCCTATCTCGGTGCGTTACATGGCCTGACCCCCAACGGTCAAAACCCAACGGTCGAAAGCATGTGACGGCCCAGCCCAGGGGCGTCACTAGCAAACGGCGGCCAGTCGCAGGACCGTTACAGCCCTCGACCCCAAAGGCCAACACCCAGGGAAGTAACGCACCCCTCTAGGGGCGTTACAAGCATGTGACGGCCACTGGAGTGACCGTCGCTTGCCCCAGAGCACGCTACGGCGGGAGAACCCCAAAAACACCAACCACGCCCCCGTACCTCCACCGGAGAGGGGGAAAACAAGGGGGAAGACCCCTGGGGACCCCTAGCATGCATCTAAGCCACCAAAACATAGAATCATGGGCTAAAACCATAGATCGGGCGGCTCACCCCAAAACATGGAAAAACCCCAAAAACGCCCAAACATGCCTCTCTCGGCCTCCCCGCGGCCTACAAACCACGGAAAAGAACGGCGAAGAGCTAGGGAACGTCACCCTACCTCAATGGAGCGAATGCTCCGCCGGATCGTCCACGAATCGCGAAGAACGCTTGAAAACCCTCGTTCTTCCTTAAGCTTCCCACGCTTGCCGCACGCCCCCACGACCGCCTCGCCGCCGCCCACGTCGCCGCGCCGTCGCCCCGCCGCCGTCTGCAGCCGAAGGGGAGCTCGCCGTGGCCAACCGGGAGGAAGAGAGGGAGAGGGAGGGAGACACGGTGGAGGAGGAAGGAGGAAGAAGAAGATGGTGGGGGGGGAGAGAAAAGAAAAAGGGTTTTATAGAAAAACCCGGAAAATCCGTAAAATTCCAAAAAATAGGAAATCACACCCCCGCGATCCTCGGAACGCACCGATCGCAACGGTACCACTCGTGTCCGTGTGAACAGCCCGGTTCACCCGCAACGAGCGTCCGAAGAGAAAAGCCGAAACACACACCGGGAATCGGAAAACACACGCGGAAAAGCCGCGGAACGCCTCCGGGCCTCCGAAACAACTCCGGATCGCGCCGACCCGAACACGAAAGATGTCCGAAATGAAATTTCGGACACAACGGAGCCGGACACTCCGAAAACCAGATCCGGGACCCACGAAGAAGGATCCGAAAGGTCCGAGATATTACAGACAGCAACTCCCAGCTGACCGCGCTGAGGCCCGTCGCGTACGAGCACGAGCGACACATTTCACAGTGGTCAATGGTCGCCTGTATCGGCGATCCCTTTCGGCCACATTGCTAAAATGCTTGTTCCCTATGGAAGCTAAGCAAGTTGTACAAGAGGTACACGAAGGGCTCTACGGAAGTCATGTAAGAGGGCAAGCACTCGCACGAACACTAATCCGACAAGGATACTAGTGGCCTACCCTGCAATAAGACTGCCTCGATTACGCTCGGAGGTTCCCTCAGTGTCAAAAGTTCTCCAGCCTGCACCACCATCCATCTACACAGCTACAAACCCTGATGAAGCCTCGCCCATTTGCTCGGTGGGGGATAGATATACTGGGTCCCTTCCCCGAAGCTCAAGGGAGGAAAAAGTTTCTCATGGTCGCCATTGACTACTTCACCAAGTGGGTCGAGGCAGAACCGTTAGAAAAGATTACGAGCGAAGCAACTTGGAAGTTCATGTTGTGGGGCATCATCTGCCGGTTCAGGATCCCCCGAGTCCTCACAACTGACAACGACAGACAATTCACAAGCGCTGCCTTCCAGGAAAAGTGCTAGAAACTGAGGATTTGGAACCACTATACCTGGGTGGGACATCCCCAGGGAAATGGGTTAGTGGAGAACGCTAATAGGACGCTCCTCCACGGCATCAAGACCCGCATGGAACAAGCAGGCGACTGATTGTTAGACTCCATCCCGAGCATCATGTGGGCACACCGGACCACCGCCAAACCTACCACAGGTAAAACACCCTTCCACCTAGCATACGGAGCAAAGGCGGTGATTCCGATTGAAATCTCTAACCCCTCATTGCGGGTGGGACATTTTGATGAGGCCAGAAATAACCAAGCGATGCGAGAAAATTTGGACCTGCTCGAGGAAGACAGAGCACGTGCCCAAGTGCGACTCGTAGCCTACCAACAGAAGCTGGCCCAGTACTACAATGCTCGCGTGAAAGAACGACACTTCCTCCCCGGAGATCTGGTGCTACGGGGAGCAAGCGTGGCGGACCCTAGAGCCGCCTCGGGGAAATTTGCGCCCAACTGGGAAGGCCCGTACCGGGTAACCAAAGTTGTAATGCCTCGGACTTTTCGGATATTTTTCGGATCATTTTGTGGGTCTCGGAGTGTATTTTGTGCACACGTGTTTTTCCCTGATGCGCCTTTGGAACTCTATGCAGGGCGAACCGTGGCGTTCTCCGACTCCGGGACAGTAACGGCGCGTTGTGCTCTTCCTAAGGATCGCGGAGGTAATTTTTTGTAATTTTTTGAATTTTTGAATTTTTAGATTTTTCTATATATTAACCCTTTAACCTCTCTCTCTCTCTCCCTATTCTATCTTTCTCACTCTCTCTCATCTCTTTCTCTCCCCTCTCCCCGGGCGGCCGACCGTGGTGGAGGAGGGCGAGGCGGCGATGGCGGGAGGCGAGGAACTAGGAATGGGTCGAGGATCGAGGGCCGATGACGCGTGGAAGCTCGGGTGCGAGTTCGTGAACCGGCGAGGGTTTCGTGGGGATTTCTTCGCAGAACGGCGACCTCGGGACGCGAAATCTTCGGTGGAGGTAGGGAGATGGACCCTCAGCTCGTGTATTTCATTCCCCGCGGATTTGGTAGCCCGCGGCGAGCCGAGTGTGGGTTTATTGCCATTTTGGGGAAAATCCATGATTTTGGGGTGTGAGCCCGATCTAGCATTTTAATGTGTTAATCGGTGATTTGAGGGCATCATCGAATGCCTAGGGGCTTGGGGAAGGGTTTCTCCTTTGTTTCCCCATCACCCAGGGGTGATTGGGACGTGGAATGAATTTCCCGCCGTTTTCCCACCGTTTCGGGTTCGGGACGCCTTAGCGGTCGTTCCAGAGACCGCTAAGGGCTCCAAGCGGACCAAGGGTAGACCGCTAGGGGTCTCCCTGTGTCAGTTCAAGGCTGGCGGCCACGCGATAGACCGCCAGGGTCCTTGGCGGTCCAGAGTTAGACCGCTTGAGCTTCGTGTGTTCCAAGGGTTTAGCGGGCCAAAGATAGATCGCTAGAACCCCGTGTATATCGGTTTGGACATCACGGTCGTACCATAGACCACCAGGGCCGTTGGCGGTGCAGTAATAGGCCGCTAGGCTATGTTTCACGGTCCAAGGGTAGACCGCTATGGGTCCATGGTTTCAGTGTGTAGCGATCCAATGTTAAACCGCTAGCCTTTCCTTAGCGGCCCAATGGTAGACCGCTAGGCCACGTGGCAGTCTAGGGTTAGACCGCTAGGCGATTTCCATGCTTGCAACGTCAGGCTCGCGTTGTGTTGGTCTCCGGTCGACCCGGTTGTGACCCAGTGGTCGACCTTCGGCCTCGTGAGTGTCTCGGACACCCCGTGGGTTCCGTGTCCGTATTTTTGGGATGTCTGGAGGTGCCGTGTTATCTCGATTAGTGTGCCCATAGGTGTGTGTTCTGGGCTTTTGTGCTACGCTGGATCGAGTCACCGTGTATTGGTGTGAGTGCAGTGGGGTTCCCCCACATGTCGTGGGTTTCTGCGGAAGATGATTCCCAAGTGGGCCATGTGTTTGGCCTTGGACTGTGAGTCCAGTCATCTAGCCTAGAGTTGGAGGTTCCCGCTTTTCCCCTGAGATGGGGAATCGGCATGGCGGCTTGTGTGCTACCTTGGGAATCGTGCTTCTATGCTTTCCGCGTGGGTTATGTGTGTGGCCTTGGACTGTGAGTCCAGTCACCCAGCCTAGGGCTGGAGGTCCCTTGAGTTTCCTTTTTGAGGGGCGTGGTCTTGGTGGCTCGTGAGCTACCTCGATATTTGTGCTACCGTGGTTTTAGACCTAGGGATGAGGCTGGATTAACGGCATTGTGCCGTTACGTACGACGGTCTTGACCCCGAGTCTCGTGACTCAAGGACCGTTAGATTTTGTGAGTCTAGAGGACTGTCCAGAGTCCAGTGGCTCGATGCCACTTGGTTCTTCTCGACTTTCGCGTAGGGTGCGTGCGTGTTTCTCGGAGTTTCTCCTTGGAGAGTGGTCACACTAGTGACTCCCCACTAGTCGTAGCCTTCCGACACGCGATTGGTCCCACCAGGGAGTGGTGGCGAGGCTACCCCAGAGAGAGATAATTTTAGACTGGTTTCCGTCGGGTCCCACGTCTACCAGCCAGAGTCCAGCTAAGGGGAAAACCAGTCATAGGGCCAGACCAGAGATGCACAGTCTGTGTGTGCACACGTGGTTGGGGGCGGTTGGACTCGCGCTGACGAGTGCCACCCCAGCTAGTCACTTGTTCTATGGTTACTAGTATTGTGTCCCCGTTCCACCAGAGGTCGAGGGGGACACCTGAGGCGCGGTCTAAGTCGTCAGTGGACGCAATCGGCATTGCTTCTGGTGGGCAGGTACTCCTGTCACGTGAGACGTGACTCTCCTGTTTCCGGATTCTGTTTTTCGTCTATGAGACGTGGTTTTCTGGACCGTCCGGTGTTTCCGAGGTAGTGTCCAGGGTGCCAGTGGCTTCACTGAGGTTTCGTCGTGCCAGTGTGGGACTGTGCGGTCCCGATTGGTCGTGCCTGTGTGGGCAGACTTCTACGGCAGGGTTGCCGTGAGGGTTCCTCCGTAGGCCTGGTGTTAGAGTGGTCTGGTTCCCGATTGTGAGATCGGGATTTCTCTTTCTGCTTGACCGGTACAGTAGGAGTAGCTATAGCGCCGAGTTTTAACCAGCCACCCGTTCGCTATTCCTGTTGTACTTGTAGCTGTATTTCCTTTCCGCTATCGCCGTTGTTCTCGATTGGGGTTCCGCGGTATCTCTACTAAGCCAGTGACAGGAGGCTCACCCCTGCTTTTCAGGTGCGGCGGTTCTGCCTCGAGGTTCGAGGATGCTGTTCAGAGGTTCTTAGTTTTTTTTTTACTAAAGTAATACCTAGGCAGACCCGAAGATCAACTAGGCATTTTTATTAAATGATAGAAAAGAAAGAAATACAAGATAACGGCGCCAAAAGGAAAGACACCCTGCGCAGAGGGGCTATGAACATAAAGTGGCTCAAGACAACCAAAAGGGAAAACACCCCTGAAACAAGATAAACAAAGGCCCAGTCATAAAGTTTAACAAGATACACCGAGGGCATAAAAGCGAAGTGACACTCAAACTTGAACACACGGGGGGCTAGCTAATGTAGAACGACGAAGAGGGCCCCTTGATCGAGTACCGGAAGGCCTGGAGGAGGGCTTAGGGCGCTCCAAGGCTTGCTGACCGACCCAGTTAGCATGCACTTTGGTGAAATCCACGGAGGTGGAAGGCTCATAGCCAGGAACAGTAAGAACCTGGTAAATAACTGGGGGTCTAAAGGAACCATCAGCCGAAGAAGCCGTAGAAGCACCAGCAGAGGAGCTTAGTTGCCAGCTCGTCGGGCCGAGTGTTCACTTGGCATGTGGTACGCTTTACTGCTTTAGATTGTACTTTCTGTTGGACTGGACTCTGTTGTAGTAGTTATTTATTTATGTTAATTGTTGAATTGTCTTGCCTTATTTCCTATTTCTTTGTACCTCCACACTCCTTTTGGCCCTTCTGAGCCCTCCCAGCTCGTGGACGGCGGGCCAAGATTCGAATAGTATCGGGTTCTTCCCGGTATCCGGATCTTGGGTCGTCACAGAAGTACTCGGTAAGGGGGTCTACAGGCTGACGACGCTGGAAGGGCGAGAGGTACCCAGGATGTGGAATTATGTAAATCGCAGAGTATTTTATCAATAAAGCACTCTTTCAACAGTCCAACAAAAGCGTCACCAACTATATTTAATGAAGGTAGCTTACGAGCTCCCTAGAGGCGAGCACTCCTGCTCCCCTTGAAAACGAAGGTAGCCCACGGGCTCCCTAGAGGCAAGTATCCCTACTTCCCTCAGAAATGAAGGTAGCTTACGAGCTCCCTAGAGGCGAGCACTCCTGCTCCCCTTGAAAACAAAGATAGCCCATGGGCTCCCTAGAGGCAAGCATCCTTACTTCCCTCAGAAACGAAGGTAGCTCACAAGCTCCCTAGAGGCGAGCACCCCTGCTCCCCTTGAAAACGAAGGTAGCCCACGGGCTCCCTAGAGGCAAGTATCCTTGCTTCCCTCAAAAACGAAGGTAGCCCTTGAAAACAAAGGTAGCCCATGGGCTCCCTAGAGGCAAGTATCCCTGCTTCATTCAGAAACGAAGGTAGCTCACGAGCTCCGTAGAGGCGAGCACTCCTGCTCCCCTTGAAAACGAAGGTAGCCCACGGGCTCCCTAGAGGCAAGTATCCCTGCTTCCCACAGAAATGAAGGTAGCATACGAGCTTCCTAGAGGTGAGCACTCCTGCTCCCCTCAAAAACGAAGGTAGCCCACGAGCTCCTTAAAGGAAACAACTACAGTGCACCATAGGCACAAAGAGATGAGCACATGCGCGCGACAGAGAGAAGCCGGAAATGATCAAAATATTGATTACCAAGCTCTCATAAACTCACCACATGCGCAAACATCTACCACCAAGAGGTGCACAACAACACAGTTACGAGCTAAGAATTTTTTATTCGTTAGTCAAGATACAAGTCGCCAAAATGGCGTCGTTATGCAGCCAACATACAAGTCTATGGAAGAACAAGACAAACTAAAGATACGGTGGCACCGCAACCGTTCCAGTCTCCAGCCTTCGAACTTCGACATAGCCACCTCAACGGACGCATCACCTTTTGGCACCACTGCTTCTGAGGAAGCGGACCAGCTGGAGAAGTCGCCCGCTCAAAGGCCTGCACCAGGAAAAGGGCTGGAGACCTGCTCCTCTGAAGCTGCGACTCTGGAAAGATCTAGCATCATCATGCTGGCACCGCGGGGATGGAGACGGACAGCGAGGCCCACCCATTAGACCAACTGGCCTACCCATTATCACTACTATTTACAAATAAAAAATGCTTCCCTCCAGTAGTGGAAAGCACCTCATCATGTGCCTGCGAACCAAGGGAGAAGATGAAGAACAAGCATACACCGCAAAGCTAAAGGCAGACTACAGAAGGAGAAGCTTTATTTATAAGCAAAGGGGGAAGCCTACAACGAAACTCCTCGTCCCCTTAGGGACGGAACCTATTTGGGTCACGGAACAGGACCCCCCTACCAAAGTACAGGCGGTTGACCTTCTCCAAGGCCTCCCGCCAGCCAGCCAGATAACCCAGCTTGTATTCTTCGGAGGCGCGTCCACCGTTGTTCTCTCCCAGTGTCGACCACGCTGGCCACAGCGCCGGCAACGCTTCCTTCCGGCAGTGCAGGTGATCGCGCAGAACCTGCGAGGATCCATCGTCAGAAGAAGTGCCAGACTTCTCCGACGACATCTTGCAAGAACTCCTTCCTCGTAGCCCAGCGAACCGAAGATGGCCTGGGGGCTCAACGGGGGTCGTTACTTATAGAAAGAAGCGAAGTTCCCAGAAGGAGGAGGGAAACTCACCGCCTTTTCAACTTCATAGAAATCGAAGCGGCGGATCCCGAAGGTCGCACCCTCACGGAATAACTTCTGAGGTGCCGTTACGTATCCCTAGGAGATCTCAATGTAAATGGAAAAGAGCAAGATACACGGCAGGCCCCAGTGGCTCCAGAAATTGCAAAGGAAAGGCAAGTTTTCATTTCAAGAAAAAAAGGTTTACAAAATAAGGGAACGACTAACCCCATCCAAGCAGAAAGAAAACTACAAGAGAGGGAAAAGAAAAAATAGCGGGCATTCTCTCAAGGGCTCGCCTTGGCAGCAGCGTCACGTGACCCGACATCCTCGAGCTCACGTTCGGCCATAGCTTCTGGAGGTAGCGGATCGTCGGTCGAGTTGACCAGACCTTCCTTCCCCAACAGGTCATCAACGGGTGCGCACCCACAAGTACTCGGCTCTGGTGTGTGATCCTCGGCCCCAGCCTCCTCGTCACCAAGTTCCTCCTCGCCACCACTAGCCTCAGGGCCATATGGCGTCGACGGAGGAGGAAGAGAGGGCACCGAAATGCCAAGACTCTCGGTCATGGTCTGGAGAGTAGCCGTCCAACCCTCTCAGAAACCGCGGTCACGGGCCAGCCCAAAGACTTCCAAGGCCGTCGTGGTCAGCTCGGCTCAATAGGCCGAGGATGAATGGAAGCTTCCCACTGCCTCCTCACCGGCAGTAGACATCGACAAGCGCAGGTTTTCAACATGTACCTCCACCTCTTGAGCTTGGAGCTCGACGGCCTTGACCAGTGCCCCCAGCTTGGACGCCTGGGCTTCAGTCGTCTCGGCCCGAGCATGAAAGAAGTCTCGATCTCGCTCCATCTCAGCGAGGACCCGCTCCACTTGACTCAATTATCCTCGGAGCTCGGCGACTTCTGCCTCATACGCTTTCTGACGCCCCTCGAGCTTCTCGCAGTTGGCCGTCAACTTGGCTTGCGCGGCCTGACTAGCCTCCAGCTCCCGCGCAACGCCACAAAAGTGGTACCGCATGTGGGGATATATTTTATTAAACTCTTTATATTTATTTATTTGGTTTATTTATTAGGGGCTTTATTTTAGCGTAGGACATGCCAGTCACTAGGTGATGAGTTTATTGTGCGCTCGATCTGACTCGGTCAGACGAAAGTGAGGTCCGTGTCGGGACTGACAGTCCGTCATACCACAAAGGCTATAACGTTAATTACATCCTCTGGAAAGGAGGAAAACCCTTGATTAATTGTCAAGATAATGAACCACTGAGGCTGTATAAGTATGCAAGCATAAGTAGAGTAACAGAATGATATTGCACAATGTCGGAACCGAACACAAGTTCACACATGCAGTTCAAACGCATTTATTATCCTAAGCCCTCGGTACATGGCGGAGAACATAGGTCCGAAGACCACCATCACACCTAGTGAAAGCTTCCAGTCAGACCTGATCTGGCCTTTAGCAAATCACCATTTGATATATCGAAGTCTTGATTAATGACGAATAGACAACAATAACAAGCAGGCATTCATGTATATATATAGATGCATGGCAAAAGCAGACCCAAAACAGCTTAAGACCGGGAGCCAGCAATGATTTTTTTTATTGGTTTATTATGGAGCACTCATGAGTTAAGTGTGATACGGAAATGGGAAGTAAACGGATTGGTAGAAGTATGAGTGAGGAGTTAAATCGGTGTAGAGGGGAGTTGATATATTCTAATCTGGCGCGGGGAAGCGTAGGAATAGGCTTAAATCGGCGTGGGGTGTTACAAAGGTTCAAACGGCGCGGGGGGTGAGGAGCGCACTGAACCAGGCCACGCCGAGTGATTGAGCTTGAGGTTTTCACGGTTTTGTGTGTGGAGCTAATCCGGCACGGTGGGGGTGGACGCCAGAATAGGGCGCGCCGGTTTAGGGGTTTTGCTATTTTTTTTTAGTTTTTTTCTGAGTTTTAAGCCTATTTGAATTAGGTTGCAACTTAGTTCATTCACCAATTGTTTTCATTGATAATTAGTGTTGATTATTGAGCGAATTCAAGTTCTAATTACCCTGCAAGTGTGATGGATCAAGACTTGTGCAAAGTTCATACTCAAGCACAGTCTATTCTCAATTCAAAGTGCATCCATAGTCACCATAATTTGGGTTTCAACAGAACTTGGTTAAATTGACCAAACAAAATTTGGGCAGCATCGCCCCATACCCAGAGGGTCACGGGGGAGAAGTGGAAACATACCCACAGAAACTAGGGTAAGCTCCTGAATGTCGGGAGGCCAAGACGGCGACCGGCGGACCCTAACGGATGGAAATCCCGAGGGCTAGCCTACAAGGGGCACCAACATTCCGTGGGTCTAAAATTTGTTCAACGAGACGGCCTGACTAGGAGGAGACCCCGAGGGCTAGCCTACAAGAGGTTCCCTGACCCATGGCCACCACCATTCTCCAAAAGGAATGTGGGTTTAATGTCGGATCAGAAGACCCAATTCTATTCACCTTTGATGGCTCGTAGGGCTCCACGCCACAAGAGGATGAGACCCTATGGCCTTCTAGTGATTCAGAGGAAAATTGGCGGCATGAATGTTTGATGGGGGATGTTCCCCCTCCCCGGTCAGTGGAATGTTACTGTCAAGAGAGACATAGTGATTGCAATGGCATCCTGACATCGCCCATATAGCAGGAAGGGGGAATGGGCCACATTGGATAGACCCTCACCTTATACTTCTCGGGGCAAAACAAAATACAATGCTCAGTCATTCAACCATTAAACCATCGATGGTAGGTTAGGCGTAGAGAGATTAGTTGGTTAGCATCTGGGGGGGGGGGGTTATCCATAAGCGTGTGAGCCACGGGGCTCACAAAGAGGGGTGACATACAGATGATTGTATGCAACAAAGGCTCGAGCAGTTAGCAGGCGGCCTGCAGGAACATAACTATGTCATCAGACACACTGTGCCCAGGTTGTAGGGACAACCACATTCTCGCCAGTTCATAGTTGTGAACGAAGGAGCCATGAGGGGGCCAGTCCCGGGGACGGCCGGAGATGCACATACACATATGTCTCCGGCGGTGAAACCCAGGATGAACACACAGTATATTCGATATAACCAATACACTGAAAGGGGCCTGGGGAGAGGGGATGATATTAATATAGCCCTTGGTTAGCCCAGGGCGTATTTGGCGTCGTTGGAGGAAATCAGACAACGGCACACAGGTAGTATAAAAAATAGATGTAACAGAGAAGAAGGAGGAGTTCAGACATGCATTAATATTCCCATTCAGACCCGGAGGTCATCACATAGCTTAGGACATAAACAAAATGTGGTATACACAGACACGGCCTGGCACTGTCGCATAGAGGCCGGTCGATTACATCCTTGCCTCAGAAATGAAAAGGGATATCATAAGCAAAGGTTAAAAGAGATTACAGGGGAAATGCGGGCTCATATCATCGCCTGTCTAAATACAAATCGCCATAGAGACATAGGTAAGAGGGGGAAGGAGACGATCGAGGTGATTCGTCGGAACCCACCTCTGTTCTTCGCAGCGAAAATAGAGTATCGGAATGGCTCTCTCTCCCCTCGCTTTGGACCTCTCTCCTCTGCGGAAGAATGGCGAACGATGGCCCAGAGAACTCTTCCCTCAGCTTTCTTCTTTTCCAAGTCTCTTCTCTTCGAACCTTCTTTTTTTTCTCACTCAACGTGTGTTCCTCCAATCCCCCCTCTTCAGCAAAATCGAACCTCTTTGTAGGCTTAAAATGGCGTGACTTCACCCGCGCGGGGGGTGAGCACGCCGATTAAGTGCCGCTCATCTTTTCTTTGCGCGCCGGATTTGGAGGGCGTTGGTGGCAGGGGAGCGCACAGGGTAAGGGGCGTGCCGGATTAACCCCTTGTTGCGTTTGTACAGGCCGGTCTCGGCTTTTAGATCTCGGACTGGCTCCAAAAGTCAACTTGAACTTTCATCTCATCGTGGCCCTGTGGAACCGACATGAGAAGTATCGAGAAATCCTTCAGGCCACTGACTGGCCAATTTCGGCACCGTCCGTGCCCTTAGTTCGGTCACTTGGGTTTTCCGCTGACATGGCCTTCGGCACTGTGATCTGTGCTACCGAGCCCACTTCAGTTATACTTGTAAGATTCCCAGAGAGTGGATCACCGCCCGGGGTGCTTTCGCCCTGGCTGGGCCGCTATTCGGTCACTAAAGGACCCATCTGATAAGAAGACATACCCGTGCCGGGTCACTCGGGTCTTCCGCTGATACGGCCTTCGGCACCTTGTTCTGGGGGTCAGAGACATTCCTTCACCTCAGGAGGGTTTCTTATCAGGTGGCAGACCACCAGGTACATTCTCATCCTGATCGGACGACGAATGGGGTTTGTTCGACATGACCGAGTCGACATCGGTTTGTTGTGCAGGCCGTACGACACTGTCGATTTGTTGCAGCTTTCTTTCGACCATCCTGAGGTGGAGTCCCTGACACTCTTGTCAGGTGACCAGCGGTTTCAGTAGTCCGAGAGGACCCTTGTGTGTTGATTTTCTTTGTCTTTTGTACTTTGGAGGGCCGCACTCTTTCCGTCGTTCAGGCGTGATTGCCATCGACTATATTTCGGGTGCTAACACCGCCACAAGCTAAGCACCCTGGCACACGAGGTGAAGTTCCTCGCCGTCAGATCCATCAGCTCATCGTGGGCCCCGAAGTTGAACTCCCCAGTCCAGTCCCGCGGCTGCATAGCCTTGTCCATAATGCTGGCCACCTCCGCCTGGAGGACAGGCTTAAGGACAGGCTCGTCCGACGGCAAGAAGCGAGAGCCCGAGGGAACGACGGGCGGCAGAAGATGAGCTCTCACCTCCTCCCAACTGAGCGACATGCCTTCAAGGGTAGGAGTCTTGCCCTTGTCTTGCGCCTCCCTCACGGGGGTAGGCGCAGGAGAAACGATCACAAGCTCCTCCGTCGGCGGTAGAGGAGGAGGAACCTTAGACGGTGACGGTGGCAGAGTCTGACTTCGGATCGGAGCAGGAACTCTATTCCTCTTCCTCAGGCGATGCTGGGTGTCCAGTACCGCCAGCTCGTCCACATTCAACGAGATACGTCCACCGCCAGGCATGGTAGACTCTACTTTAATAGCGCTGGTGACTTTTTCAGAGATGTCCCTCCGAGCACTTGACCCGCCATTGGCCACGGGAGGCACAGTCAAACCCTCCGCTGGGAGAGACACAGGGAGCGGGTACTGAAGGTGCCCAGGAACGAAACCAACCGCGACCTGAGGGGCAGCAATAGTCACCTGGCCGGTCCCTGGCTAAACATGGTCTATCAAGTGAGGAGCACACTGCGGCAACCGAACTATCTCGCACCACAACACCAACGACTCCTGTACCCCTGCAAGGAGATCCAAAAAAGATTAGTTCAGCTCACTACCAACAAACGTGACAAAGATCAAGGTTAGTACCCTGAGGCAATGGGGGGCTCATCCCCAACTCCCGTAGTACCACCGGAGTTAGCTCAAAATCGGCATTTAGGAGGGGAAAGTGAAGAAGAGCCTTGATCACCCTAGATTCTGCGGTTGTGGCCGAAGGCCGCCTATCAGCCCAAACAGGACGAGAGCCCGCAACAAACCTCCAGTCACTAGAATGCCCGTGAGCTCCCGCCTTGGTGATATATAAAAAATGCTCCGCCCAACGCTTGAGGTTGGATGCGGCATCAGAGACACGGATGAGGTTTCAGTTAGGCTGAGCCCGGAAGTAGGCGAAGGAACTATCGACAGGGCAATTCTGGAGACTGAAGAACTGCCGAAAGAGG
Source organism: Amorphophallus konjac (assembly GCA_022559845.1). Lineage (NCBI taxonomy): Eukaryota > Viridiplantae > Streptophyta > Magnoliopsida > Alismatales > Araceae > Amorphophallus > Amorphophallus konjac. The sequence continues at coordinate 33,752,474 of CM040118.1, forward strand.
AAGACACTTGGTTCCACCGAAGCCTTCCTACACACAAAGATAAAACCACAAAGAATGTGGTAGGAGTTGGGGGAAAGTTCCCCTGGGTGCTGACCATAATGGTGGAGAACGGACTCAATGAAGGGATGTACAGGGAGGCGGAAACCCGCCTTGAAGGATGCTACGGGGACCCTAATGTCACCCGGAGGCAGACTCAACAGGTCGTCATCGACAGTCGAAAAGATAATGTTGAAGTCAGGGGGAATATGAAAGGCTTCCCACAGTCCGTGAACCACCCTATAAGCCACCAACGGCGGAGAACGGGGACGACTAGGGCCTGCACCCGAAGTACTCGGAGTGCCACCACGACCAAATTCCACCTCTTCAGCAGACGGTGTGGGGCTGACACGAAGGGTTCTCTTGCGGGGCGGCATGGCTCCAGAAGATGGGAGACACAGAATAAGGAAGAAGACCCACACCAGGCAAAGAGGGAGGAAGCCTACAACGAGCGCGGCAGACAACAGGGAGCAGATGGGGTTCTAAGAAAAACCCTGTGGCGGTCCTTATAGCCTTCCAAGACAGAATGGCCGCTTCGAAGCCCTAGGGCAGGTGAAAAGGCACCCATCATTGTCATGGTACGACCGCCAAGCTCAGATGCCCGTTCGAAGTCCACACTCCCAGACAACAAGACTCGCGTCATAATTACAGGAGTGGCACCTGCCACTGCCAGGGGAACCTTGCGGGCCAAGCATGCAACTAGGACCATCGGTCCTAACGATACGAGGAAATCACCCTCGAGTTCATCCCTCCAATTGACTCTCTCATGCTCGACTCTCAGTTCCCTGCAAAGTGCTCGGCAACTGAGCGTAGGGGGGCTAGTGAGGAGGGTAGATCTGGCTCGGCCCATAACAGGGCCGTCAACAACGAGCCCAATTCGACTCACGGTGTACAATGCACCCAAGGGCGCCCGACAGCCGCGGCCCATAAAGGCGCGGCCTTCTACGACTCGGCATCGGATTCGACAGCATAGAAAGGGATTTGGCCTAGGCGCAATTACCGCTGGATGACCCTCCAGTGACTGACCGTTACCCCCCACGACGCTGGCTTCGACCCCGTAATAAGCGAGCACGCCCCACGAGCACCGTAAGACTCATCTAGGGATCGACCGACTCGGGGGTAATCGTCCCTCAACGGGAAACTCCTGCCACGATTGCAGGGAACGTTACTCTACGACTTATGACCTTCCCTCTTAAGGGACCGGCCGTCCCTACCAGGGGGACCCCCTATAAAAGGGACCCCAACGAAGGACAACCCACGGTGGATTTTTTCTGCCAAGAGCTACACATAGAGAATAGAGCCACCGTCTAGCTACTACGAAGAGAGGTCACGATTGTCTACTCCCTGAGAGGGAATCCCTTCTGAGCAATCCCACCGCCCGACGAACACTCATCGATTGGTCTCTGGCGCGGCGAGCACTCGCGCAGAAGCCCTACAACTCTCTCCGGCCTCCTACGGTGACCTTTATCGTTCTCCCTAATTCCTACTCTTCTTTGTTAATTTATTAATCCTTTACTGACTTAAACATCATAGGGTTATCCCCGGGGGTATCACTCAGGGCTCCTTCTGACGCTCTACTTCCTGGTGCTTGCAGGCTTCCACGGGTGCCGGATGACCTTCCATAACAAACAAATATAAAAGTGTGGTACGTGGCATAGGAACCAGATTCTTGCCGCTACATTTATAAAACCATATCTCATTTCTATCAAGTAATTTTGCCACATATTCTATAAGACCTGATAGTTAACGGATTCTTATCGGTAGCGAAGAATGAACTAATTCATGAGTTTAAACCATTTTTATTGGGCTTAATGGGCCTAGTTTAATGGGCTTGGGCATATTTATAAGCTTTTAGAAGCTAGATAAGGCATTTATGCAATTTTGCTTATTTTAAGGCCTTATTGTAATTTAAAGTTTTATAACAAAAAAAATATCATAAAATCATTTAAAAATTTTTTATGTGGAATTTCCTCTCTCTCCCTCTCTCTTTCTCTCCCACGGTCACACCTCCCCTCTCTCTTGCTCTCCGGTGGTTTGATCACCCTGGGGGCTTTGCAGGGTGTGCAGGTGGTGCCTTAGCGAGCCCGAGGCGTGGGTAGAGCGGTGTTGTCATCGTGGAGGCGACGATGGAGAGTGGAGGCGGGAAATCGCATGTGAAGGGCGCGGCTCCTTTATGAAGAACGTGCATAGAATGGCATTTTCGTCTTAAACCAAGTAGGGGGATAGCTTCCTTACCTCCTTAGGATCATCCCCATCCATTGACATGCGAATAGGATGGTTATACGCATGAACTTCGTCATTTATGTTTTAAGAGCATGAATATTGTCATTTGTGTTTTCAATCCATTCTTTGACATTATTTTATGTTTTTGGATATAAAAATGTCGTGGAATGGATGTGGAAAGGTAGGGAACAGGTTTAATAATGGTTTCCCATCAATTTGAAGGGAACTCCATTGAGTTTCCCACATTTTGGAATCTCTGGATGACTTGCGGTCGTTCCAGAGACTATTTTTATACCATTGTATGGCGGTGGACCTTAGCGGTCTCACCCCAGACCGTTTGTGGTTTCTTGGCGGTCCTTCGATTGACCGTTTGGGGACCTTAGCGGCCCAGTAAATGACCGCTAAGCCTCTTTGACCAAGTCAGGCGGTGCGAGCCTAGCGGCCCCGTCCTAGACCATTTTCCACCCTTTGGCGGCCAGTCGTGCGACCGTTTTCTATTCTATTTATTTTAGTTTAAATTATATGAAGTGTTCATGGCTAAGCGGTCATGGAGAAGACCGTTTGGGCCAGGGTAGCGGCCAAGCATTTGACCGCTTACCAGACCCTTGCGGCCCTGTGTTAGACCGTTTGGTCATGCAGCATATCAATTATATCTTGTTCATTTCATTATGCGTTTAATGATACATGTTCACCATGTTTAGATATTTTTACAAACTGTGGCACATTTCAATATTCCAATAGAATTGTTTTCTCTTTCCTTGTTATGGAACCACTAGTCGTAGCCCGACGACCTTTAGTGTCGGCCCACCTGGGAGAGGTGGCGGGGTAGTCCTGGTATACAGTTTTTAAGCTGGTTTCCGTGGACCCCCTTGCTTGGCAGTAGCGTCCTACTGGGGGGGAAACTAGCTAGAGGTCTGGCTCAAAGCATTGAGCCTATGTGTGCACACGTGGTCAGGGGCGTGGACTGACACTGACGAGTGTGACCCTGACTAGTTCTTGACCTTGGTTACTATTACGTGTCTCACTTGTCGCGTTCCAGGCTAGTGGAGATACTTGAGACACAGTATAAGTCGTTAGTTGACGTGTCTGGTCTTCTCTTTCTCCTATCACTTGGAAATGATGGAAACATTGCATTTTTATTCTATTAGATAGATTATGATTCCTCATGTTTAAATATTCAGTCGAATATTAAATGGCATTTAAGTTAGCTATCTTTAATTGTTCATATACCTGTACAGCTTTAACTTCTATTGTTATTCTTATGCCATTGCATTATTAATTACTTTTATAAGTTTAGTTACGAGGTAGGGATCTGCGTGAACCCTACTGAGTCTTTTTTGTGAGACTTACCCCTTTCCTTTCCAGGTGAGCAGTAACAGCAGCCGTCCACCGGTGGTTCTCGTGCTTTTGACAGCAAGTCATAGGTGCTAGTAGTGGTCCGTCTGTTTGTCTGTCTTTCTTTCCCTTTTGACTGGGGTATGCCCCATGTAGTTGTTTATTTTAACTTCTAATTAGTGTTTGGACTTGTGAGGTATAGATCTAGACTACTTTATATAAATATATCACTTGGATGCTGTGAACTGCTTCCGCCTTAAAATTGCTTTAAAATTACTATTTTATAATGCGCAAGTGTAATTCCAATTCATTATGCACCTCCTCAACCAATCCTCCCAACTCTTACGGGGCCTCATCAGCCTCTTGGGTGGCGTCTCCGAGTTCTTGGTATCGGTTTACCGGTATCCGGATGTCCGGGCCGTTACAATTGGTATCAGAGCGGTGTTGGGGTGATGTATAACGAATTGAAATTGCAATAGTTCAGAACAAGTCCATGTGTACCACAATTGCTGGCTTAGGTTATTTTTCCGTGAGTACTTATGATTCTTTCGTTGTGTGTTTTCTTTTAAGCTTAGATTTCAATGCCGCCTAGACGGAGAGTTCATTTCCAAGCCAACGTGGCCCAAGATGTTCCAAGGGAAGAGAGCGGTACTTCGCCTCATCCAGTGAATGTTCAAGGGCAAGGCCACGTTAACCCTATTGCTGGAGAAGAATTATTGCCTCAAGGTGGTCATGGTCGAGTTCTAAAGGAATTTCTTTTATTCTACCCACCAACATATGAAGGACAAGCGGATCCAGATGCATCTAGGGTTTGGCTGGATGCAACCGAACGTGTGTTCTACTCTATGGAGTGCATTGAAGAGGAGAAGGTGATGCTAGCTACTTTCCAGTTGCAGGGGGCAGCGCTCGCGTGGTGGACCACGGAGTGGGAGGTGACTTTTAAGTCCCGTCCTCTTTGACTGATTACATGGAAGGAGTTCGTTACTTCGTTTGAGCGTACATACAGTCCGGCATATCTTAGAATGGACAAAATGTACCAGTTCATGGAATTGGCTCAGGGTGATATGATAGTTTTACAGTATCGAAACAAATTTATGGAATTGGGTTGGTATGCTCCTCATATTCTTGCTGATGAAGGGCTGAAGACTGAGCAATTTCTGTGTGGTTTGAAGCCAGAGCTGAGACAACCTCTTATTGCAACTAGAGTGGCCGAGTTAGATGTGGCTTATCAAGCAGCTGCAACATTAGAATTGGATATGGCAAGATCTCGAGGGTGAACCCAAGTTGAGCCAATGCAACAGAGTGTGCAGCATCAGCAGGCTAGTAGTCAACCAAGTGTGACGGGGGTACCATCTTCTGTTCCTTCTGCCAGTGGTACTTCCTCCATGAAATCAAAATTCAAGCGGATGTTCAGGAAATCCAAGAAGCAATATGACCGGCAAGCTTCCTCTGGTACCGTGCAATAATCAACACCCTCTTCTTTTCAACAACAAGGATCGGTGGCTAGTCAGCCGAGACCATGTCCGAGATGTGGTGGTAATCATTTGGGTAGACCGTGTTCGATGCCCGTGGTGTGTTTTCGGTGTGATCAGGTGGGACACGTGGTCCGTGATTGTCCGTTAAGGCCGAAGCAGCCTGTTCAATTTTCACAGCCACAGTAGTTCCGTCCTCCACCACCATCACAGTCACAGCAGTATTCACAGGCATCAGTATCATCATCGCAGCAGTCTACGGCAGGTGGTAAGAAGCAGAAAGGGAGAGTCACGCATATGACTCGTTCTAAAGTAGTTGTGTCTCATCTTGTGGAAGGTACTCTTATGATTTATGGTCATGTAGCTCGTGTTTTATTTGACTCAGGTGCTTCTCATTCATTTATTTCTGAAGATTTTGTTGCTTGTATTGAGGAGCCGACATCAGAGATGTCTTGTGAGTTAGTTGTTGAATTGCCTTCTGGGGAGTTCATGTTTACGCCTTTCTATCTTGATGAGACTCCTATAGTGATTTGAAATCAGCAGTTGCCAGCTAGATTATATGCGTTGAAGCTGGTAGACTATGATGTTATTCTGGGCAAAGATTGGTTAGAGGGTTATGGAGCCGTGGTTGATTGTAAATCGAAGAAAGTTTATTTTCAGCCATCTGAGAAAGCAGCATTCTATTTTCAAGGCATTCGATCTCGTTCTCCTCTCTTGCTTATTTCTGCTATTCGAGCCGGTCGATTACTTAATGCAGTTTGTCAGGGATTCTTTGCTTCCGTGGTTGCTGTTGAGGCACCACAGCAGGAGATATGTGATATTCCTGTGATTTGTGACTTTCCTGATGTGTTTCCTGATGAGTTACCAGGCTTACCCCCACAGCGAGAGATTGAGATGGTAATTGAACCAATTCCAGGTACGGCACCTTTATCAAAGGCACCTTACCGTATGGCTCCTGCATAATTGAAAGAATTGAGAGCACAGTTGTTAGAATTGCTGGAAAATGGCTATATCCGTCCTAGCTTTTCTCCGTGGAGTGCTCCTGTATTATTTGTGAAGAAGAAAGATGGAAGCCTGAGGCTATGTATTGACTACAAGCAATTAAATCAGGTGACTATCAAGAATAAATATCCTTTGCCCAGGATCGATGATTTATTTGACCAACTTCAGCCGGCTAGTGTCTTTTCACGGATTGATCTTCGATCTGGTTATTACCAATTAAGGATTAGGGAATCTGATGTGGAGAAGACTACCTTTAGCACGAGGTATGGTCATTATGAATTTTTGGTTATGCCATTTGGGCTAACCAATGCTCCAGCAGCGTTCATGGACCTAATGCATCGTGTGCTTCGTCCATATTTAGACCAATTTGTGGTGATCTTTGTGGATGGCATTTTGGTCTATTCGGCTTCTGAAGAAGAACATGTTCAGCATCTTAGGGTGGTATTGCAGACTCTGCGAGATCACGAGCTCTATGCAAAATTCAACAAATGTGAGTTTTGGCTTCGGAAAGTTCATTTTCTAGGCCATGTGATTTCTGGTGATGGAGTGGCAGTTGATCCTGTTAAAATTGAAGCTGTTCTTCAATGGCAGAGCCCTAAGACCGTGACAGAGATCAGGAGTTTTCTGGGTCTTGCTGGTTATTATAGAAGATTTATTCAAGATTTTGCACGAATTGCCGCGCCAATGACTAAATTGACTCGCAAAGATGTGCTCTTTGTGTGGTCGGATAAGTGTGAATAGAGCTTCAATGAGTTGAAAAGGATGCTCACCGGTTCTCCAGCGCTTGTTTTACCTTCTGGCTCGGGTGGATTCGTTGTGTGTACGGATGCTTCTCGAGTAGGTTTGGGTGCAGTGCTTATGCAGCATGGCAAGGTCATAGCCTATGCATCCCGGCAATTAAAGCAACATGAAGAAAATTATCCTACTCATGATCTGGAGTTGGCAGCGGTAATTTTTGCATTAAAAATCTGGAGACACTACTTGTATGGTGAAAAATTTGAGATCTTCACAGATCATCAAAGCTTGAAATATGTGTTTTCTCAAAAAGATTTGAATCTTCGTCAGTGCAAGTGGATGGAGTATATGAAAGACTATGATTTTTCTCTGTCTTATCAACCTGGCAAGATGAATGTAGTGGCTGATGCACTGAGCAGAAAAGTGCAGATCAGTCATTTGTTGATGCGAGAATGTAAGTTGTGATGGGGCATCAAAGGCGATTTCCATACACGGGTGAAGTGTATTTGTGTGTTATGGCTTGTATAAGATTGTAATTGTGTAATTTCTTTCTTTTGGGCTCCTTGTAAGGCTTATATCAAGCCAATGGGCCATTTGTTATGTCAAGTCCAAGGTTAGATTGCCATTAGTAGAGTCCATTAGAAAGCCTAGTTCATATTGGACCAAATGCCACCCTTATGGACCATATTAGTCATTTAAGGCCCAATTGGGCCACTCCCTCTCATGGACCACCAAGACTTGGAAGGCCCAAGTCTAGACATGAGTTATTGGATTGGGTTGGCTGGCCTTGGACCAGCCTAGGCCCAAGAGAGGCCCATGAAGGGGGCGCCCCCTCTTTTGGCCTTATTAGGCATGGTTGGTGTGTATTAGGTGGTGTTTGAATAGATTTAGTCTAAGGTTGAATGAAGATGGTCAAATTAGATTAAACAAATGTTTTAAGTGTGTTATTCACATTGTATCTCAGCCATTCACTCATCAACCCTTGATCCAAGGGCCTAGAATGGATTAGAAACCTAGCATATAAAACCTTGTATTTTCATGAGAAATTCAATGGAAAAATCAGAAAATTGTTGAGTCTCTTGGAGCTTGGTGCGCCCCTCTCTCCTCCCCCTGCTGTTCTTCCACCTTCAACCCCAGATCTAGAGTGGTTCTACCTCCCTTCATCCCCTCTCAACCTCTGATCATCACCGGTGCCGCCGCCGCCGCCGTTCGTGCCGCCTTCGAGGCGCCACGGGATCAATTTTGGTGTTCTGTCTTGCTAGATAGAGGTGAAGCTCGGAAATTCCTCAAGTCAGCCACGAGTTCAGATCGACTTCAAATTTTGAGGGTTTGTTCCTACCTTATATCCCCTTCCCCACAAAAAAACTCAGGCTCAAATTCTCCCGTTTCATATTGTTTCCACTTCATTCATTCCCAACACTCAGATCAGATCTGTCTCTGTCTACAGTGATAGAACCTTTGAATTCGTCCCCTTCTACCACCATTTTAAATTTTTTTAGGCCTCCCAATTTAACTGAGAGTTCTGTCCCTTTTTTCATACCTCCACAATTTTTATTAATTTTTTTTGAGTCTTTTACCTATTTTTCAAAATTCATGTTCTACCGGAGCTACAGTACTTCCAGCCAGATCCCAGATCCGACCTTCTTCCAGTAAACAAATCATATAAATTCATAGACACATCTAAACATGTCCAAACCAACTTTTTCATCTTCCCAACTCAGAATCCTACAACTTTCATGAAGAAGTCGAACTCTGAATCTAAGGTCTTCCTAGCGGTCAACGGCAGTTATCAGAGATCAGCTCTGCAGATTTGAGTGTTCAGTTACTGTACAACAGGAGGTTGTAAATTCCATAAGTCCAGATCAGCGAAGATCCAGGCCAGATCTCTAGGCCTACATTGAAGTACTTCGAGTCAGCTTTCCAACGGCGCTAATTTCGTGTCAATCCGACATCGGATCTGATCTCAGCGTCCGTTCTCGCCGGACAGCGCGCTGAAAACCAGAAACTGCAGATCCGTGGGAAGTTTTCCCGACGGGCGCCGGCCGGAGCCGCCTGGCCTCCGATCGTCGTTCCAGCGTGCCGCCAGCCCAGGGATCACTTCCATCAGTGTCCCCCACCACAGCGGTGACCCGGGTCCCACACGGTCCCTCAGGACAGCACGTGGGCCCCACCGTCATTAGTTCGGGCATTGCCGAATCAACGCGAGAAGCCGCCCGTCAACCCGAATTCGGTCCTCCCGGACCCCATTGTGTAGCCCTTTACCTCCCTGCGTGGAGTGGGCAGCGGCTTGCATTTCTGTAATATTGTGTAATATTGTTCCGGGAGTACGAGTTTCGGCCGGGTCCGTCGTCCCCACGCCGAGCGCGTGGAGGTATCGTCTTCGCTCCTACACTTGGCATTTCGCTTATTTCATATATGCTTGTTTATGCCACTGCTAGAGAACATGTTTTAGGACCTAGCTTGCTATAATTTCATATCACCGCTGCTGCGAGAGAGTGAGCGAGACCGTCCCGTGACCCGATCCGGGTACGAAAGTGCGAGCCGACCACCCTAGCTCTTGTCGGTTTCTCAACCGTGCACGTCCGACGCTTCCCTCGTTAAGGGACGATCGCGAGCTTGTCGTGTCCGTGGTCCCGTCCCGCATCAGTTTGGTATCAGAGTGAGTTTGATTCTAGGGTGTCAAAAAAAAAAGAGTGTCATTTACATCGAGTCATTAGTCGGTTTAAGTCGAGTCTAGGATCATCATTATTTTAAAACACAAAAAAGAGTGTCTTTTCACATTGCATCCCTTTACTCGGTATATCAAAAGGTGTTGTCCGAACGTTAGGCCATGCCTATCGGGAAGGCTGCACACTTGTGCGAGTGATCTTCGGATCGGTTATCTCCGCCACGTACCGAGTCTTAGTTTACGTCTAGGGTCCTTAGTGTGCATGCATTCCAAACTTGCATAGTCGGTCTAGTGTCTTGTCACCGTATGTATGCATGTCCATGTCCACTACCCATGGCCGATCCCCAAGACCATACGTCCGAGTGGTCAACTTTTGTGGCCAAAATGAATGTCCTCATGGACCGAGCCTTTGGTTTTGCCCCTCTCATTATGAAAGCCGCTCTACCCAACGGGTCCACAACGGAGCTCCATTTCACCGATAGGGAGTCGGATAATTGGGTTTCTCTTGACATCGTGGAGTCTCTCTCTAAGACAGGCGAGATTGTCCGCGATGGTGATTTTGCTTGTGTTGAGTTCTATAAGAGGATCGGCTCTGTTCTCTACACCGATGGCGCATGGTGCAGGATCGGCACACTTGCTGGTTCATGCATCATTTTAGGGCAAAAGTGGTTAGGAGAGAGAAGGGCCAATCTTGACTGGGACAAGAGGACTTGCACCTTATGCCCACCATACCTACCCGGTAAGATCACCCTTAGGGACCCCGTATGTCCAGCCACCCAGCCCCAGCGACCCACTCCACCTTCGGATTCGCGCTTGGAGCCACCTCATCCCGAGCCACCCGTATTTCTAATGGGTACATTGTACATAGCCGAGCCGCTTCTTAGTTGGCTCAAGGATGGCTTGGTCCCACTCCCTTACCCGTCTATGGACCCTACCCTACCTTTGGTGTCCGTCAACTCCTACCACACAACTTTTCGGTCTAGTCACCATGTCGATACTTTGGATGATCTTATTATGGGATTAGATTCACAATGGGAGTCGACGCATCTTTTGGCCCGAGGCTTTGACCAACCCGCTAGTCTTAGCTTCACCCATCCGGCCTTAGGATCCATTACCTCTGTGTGCACCGTGGGGTGTGTCACAACGGAGATTCTTCTACTCCTCCCGATGTCGGCTGTAATATCCCGGACCTTTCGGATCCTTCTTCGTGGGTCCCGGGTCTGGTTTTCGGAGCTTCCGGCTCCGTTGTGTCCGAAATTTCGTTTCGGACATCTTTCGTGTTCGGATCGGCGCGATCCGGAGTCGTTTCGGAGGCCCGGAGGCGTTCCGTGGCTTTTTCCGCGCGTGTTTTCCGATTTCCGGTGTGTGTTTCGGCTTTTTCTTCGGACGCTCGCTGCGGGCGAACCGGGCAGTTCCCCGAGGCACGAGTGGTACCGTTGCGATCGGTGCGTTCCGAGGATTCCGGAAATGTATTTTTCTAATTTTCGGTATTTTTCCGAAAAATCGGATTTTCTATATATTCCCATTTTCTTTTCTTTTCTTTTTTCTTCTTTTCTCTTTTCTTCTTCTTCCTTCCTCTCTCTCCCTCACGCGACCGTGGCCGGCTCTCTCCCTCCTTCTCTCCCGTTCGACCGTGCCGACCCCCGTTCCGGCTGCAGACTTCGGCGGTGCGACGGCGCGAGGACGTGGGTGACGTGGTGGCGATCGTGCGGGCATACGGCGAGCGTGGGAGGCGTGGAGAGGCGAGATTCTAGCGGCGTTCTTCGTGACTTCGAGCTCGGATCGGAGCGTTTCGTCGCGGACCGGAGGTAGGGTGACGTTCCTTAGCCTCATGTCTTCCTTCCCCGTGAGTTTCAGCTCGAGACGAGGTCGAGAGGGGTTTATTTTGAGCCGGGAAGGGTCGATCATGCCGCGGGGTGAGTTCGTCCGATCCATCGTTTTGAGCCCCGATTTCACGGTTTAAGGGCGTAGGAGCATGCTAGGGGGCTTGGGGGTTCTTCTCTCGCCATTTCCCCCTCCGTGGGGTTTGTTTTGAGGCCGATTGGGCGATTCCGGTGAGGTTCGCCATTTTCTCGCCGGTGAGCGATGTGCGGTCGAACCAGTGGCCGCACAACCCCTATGCGGTTCCGTTCGGACCGTTCATCGGCTCGGCGCGCTTTGGGTGAGGCTTGGCGCGCAGTGGGCTTGGGCGGTCTATCGTGGGACCGCATATCCTAATGTGCGGCCCCACAGCTACCGCCCAACCCCAAGGGTTTTGACCGTTGGTTGTGACCGTTGTGCAGTGCTCTGGGATGTGCGGCCAGGAGCTGACCGCATAACCCCTTGCACGGCCAGGTGCTGGCCGTACATCCCCTAGCGCTATGGTTGGATGTGCGGTCTGGCCCTGACCGCACAACACCTGAACGGCTAAGCCGTAGCCGCCCTTCCCCAAGTGCGGCTAAGGACTAACCGTCCAGGCTTTTTACCGTTGGGAGACGAGCGGCCAGGAGGTGACCGTTCCTCACCCACGTGCGGTCAAGAGTTGGCCGCACATCTGTTTGAACGGTCCTGTGTTGGCCGTTTATCTGTCGTTTGGACCCTGGGTGGAACGGTCCTGATATGACCGTTCTAATCCTTGTGCGGTCCCTGTGTGACCGTACTTCCGTGGGCGGCCCAGTGTGGACCGTTCAAGGGTACGGGTTGCGTCGGTGTGTCTCTCGTCGTACAGAGTGTACCGGGAGATGTTGTTGTCAGCTGGTCACCGTGCGTCGGTGTTGGTACAAGGAGCGTTCCTCGTACCTGCAGTTGCACCGTTGTTTTCCGAGACTTGAGAGTCTACTCCTTCTGTGACCCTCCACTAGTCGTAGCCTACTAGTACGCGTGTGCTAGTCGCACCAGGGAGTGGTGTACGGGCTGACCTTTAGAGACGGTTTGTGGACCGGTTACCGTTGGGCCCCACGTCTTGCAGCCAGAGTCCGGCTGAGGGGAAAACCGGTCAGAGGGCCAGACCAGGGACGCGCGGTCTGTGTGTGCACACGTGGTTGGGGGCGGTTGGACCCACGTCGACGGGCGTGACCCCAGCTAGTCACTTGTTGTGGTTACTTGTACGGTGTTTGCGCCTCGGGTAGGACCTACCATGTCAGGCGGTTCACCTGCGGTGCGGTGTAAGACGTCAGGGGACGCTACCGGCTGTGCTTCTAGTGGGTGGTACTCCTGTCGAGTACGGAGTGTCAGACTGTCAGTCGTGTGTTTCCGACCTTCGGGTTTTGACGGTTCGACCGTTGAGTTTCGGTCTTCTCGTACCGTGGCACGTGTGTCGGTTTGCGTGCCGTTAGGGTCTAGTTCTGTAGAGTACAGGGCTTTCCTTTCCGAGGTACCTTCCTACCGTTAGGGTAGTGGTTTCTCGTTTTACGAGGTAGGGTTCGAGTGATCCCTACTGAGTCTTGTTCCGAGACTCATTCCCTGCGTGTTTTCACCGTGTTTCAGGTGAGGCGCCACCTTCGGGGAGCGTGTCAGGAACGCAGCGGAAGCGTGGTGCGGGTGCCCAGAGGTAGTGCCAGAGGTCAGAGCCGGGGGATGCCCCGTGTAGCTGTACTTTTCTTTCTTGTCACTGTACTAGTCGTGGACTACTGTTGCTGTTGTTGTTATTTTATTGTGGACCATGTAAAATGTTAATTCATTTCCTGCTTAATATCATAACTGTTTAATTTCTGCAATTATTTGTGATGCTTGTGTAGTTTCCACACCATCCTTTTAACCCTTCCGAGTCTTCGGGCTCGTGGGTGGCGGTGCGAGTCTCGGGTTATCGGGCCTTCCCGGTAATCGGATTCTCGGGTCGTTACAGCTGGTATCAGAGCGCGGTTGTGGAATTACATGAGAATCATAGGTAATTGTAGTGGTCCACTAGTCCATGACGATGATGTGCAGGTGACGCTGGCATTGGGCACCGTGTGTTTTATTCTGACCTTCCGTTTCTGAGTTTTCTGTCTTGTGCTTCAGGAGCGAGGATGGCGCCGAGGAGGAGTTCTCGCTCTCAGCAGGGGCAGTCGGCTGGAGGTCAGGAGATCCAGCAGGGGGTCCAGAGGGACCAGGAGGAGCATAGCAGAGTTCCGGGAGCTACCGAGGCCGCGGATGCTGCGAGGGCTCCGGGGGCCGAGGGTTTTCTCCGTGGCATGTACCATCTCATGGCTCAGCAGTTCGGCGGAGAGGCCGGTGAGGGCTCGTCAGTCAGGGGTGGGCCAGGCCGAGCAGTGAGGGATTTCATGCAGTTCCATCCACCTTACTTTAGCGGCCAGGCAGACCCTGATGCGGCTCGTGATTGGCTTGATGAGATGGAGCGGGTGTTCAGTTCTGCAAAGAGTGCTGTCGAGGACAGAGTGGTGTTGGCCTACAACCAGTTGCAGGGTACGGCTCGGAGGTGGTGGTCTTCCGAGTGGAAGACGTCCTTTCAGCTTCGTCCGCTTGAGCAGATCGAGTGGGATGACTTTGTCAGTGCTTTCGAGCGTACGTACTGTCCAGATACTGTTGCTACGCAGCGGATGCGGGAGTTTCTGGAGCTGGTGCAGGGTGACATGTCCGTGTTGCAGTACAGGGCCCGATTTGTCGAGCTGGGTCGGTACGCACCTCATATCATGGAGCATGAGAGGGTGAGGACGACGCAGTTTGTGCAGGGCTTGAGGCTGGAGCTGAGGCACCATCTGATCGCGAATGGGGCCACTGATCTCGAGACGGCGTCTCGTGTTGCGATTTCCTTGGAGATGGATATGCAGAGGACTCGAGGACCGATCAGCCAGGGGCAGTCTGTGTCAGGTCGCAGCCAGCAGTCGGCTACTCAGCAGCAGGGTTTCTTTCAGTCTGCGTCGGGTGGTTCTGGAGTACCGGCATCGGCAGCTTCGGTGACAGGATCTGCGTCCTTTGGCACGAAGGTCAAAAAGTTCTTCAAGAGAGGGTTCGGCAAGAAGAAGTCCAGGGATCTGGGGCAGGCTTCATCGGGCAGTGTGCAGCAGCCGTTTCCTTTGCAGCGACAGGGATCGGTGGGTGGATCGCGAGGACCTTGTCCACGGTGTAGTGGGACCCACCCAGGCAGGCAGTGCACGGCGCCGATCATCTGTTTTCGGTGTGACCAGCCAGGGCATATGGCGCGCGACTGTCCTCAGAGGCCGCCGCAGCAGCAGGTTTCCCAGCAGCAGCAGCAGCAGGGACAGTATCCGCCGCTACCCAGGTCAGCTAGTGTGGGAGGCAGGCAGAGAGCTCGTGGCCAGATCACGCACTTGACCAGGGCAGAGGCAGTAGCGTCGCAGCTCGTGGAAGGTACCGTTCAGATTTTGGGTTGTGCGGCTCGGGTTTTATTTGATTCTGGCGCGTCTCATTCGTTCATTTCGGAGGATTTCGCGTCGAGCGTCGAGGAGCCGGTGACCCAGTTGTCCTGTGATTTGGCTGTGGAGTTGCCTTCGGGTGACTTTATGGTCACTCCGTATTGCTTCGACCAGGTTCCGGTGTGGATCGATGGGCGGAGTATGCCAGGCAGGTTGTATGCGTTGCAGCTTTGGGATTACGACGTGATTCTAGGCATGGATTGGCTCGAGACTCATGGAGCGGTGGTGGATTGTGGGATGAAGAGGGTCTACTTCCAACATCCGAGCAAGAGGACCTTCTATTTCCAAGGTATCCGTTCCGCCTCTTCTCGATTTCTTATCTCTGCTATTCGAGCCCGTCGATTGCTTGATTCAGGTTGTCAGGGTTTTCTCGCGTCTGTGGTTGTGTCTGACCGGATGGAGCCGAATGTCGAGGACATTGCGGTGGTGTGCGAGTTTCCCGATGTTTTTCCTGAGGAGTTGCCTGGATTACCTCCCCAGCGGGAGATCGATTTCGTGATCGAGGTTGTACCTGGTACGGGACCTTTGGCGAAGGCTCCCTACCGTATGGCCCCCGCGGAGTTGAGGGAGTTGAGGGCGCAGTTGCAGGAACTGTTGGCCAAGGGGTACATTCGTCCGAGCTTTTCCCCTTGGGGTGCGCCCGTGTTGTTCGTGAAGAAGAAGGACGGTAGTCTGCGGCTGTGCATTGACTATCGACAGCTGAATGAAGTGACCATTAAGAACAAGTATCCATTGCCGCGGATTGATGACTTGTTCGACCAGCTGCAGTCCGCGCGAGTGTTCTCGCGGATTGATTTGCGGTCCGGTTACTATCAGCTGAGAATTCGCGAGTCCGATGTGGAGAAGACTGCGTTCAGTACGAGGTACGGGCATTATGAGTTTCTGGTGATGCCGTTTGGGCTCACCAATGCCCCAGCAGCCTTCATGGACTTGATGCAGAGGGTGTTTCATCCGTATTTGGACCAGTTCGTGGTCATTTTCGTGGATGACATCCTTGTTTATTCGCGGTCTGCTGAGGAGCATGCGTACCATTTGGGTGTGGTGCTGCAGACGTTGCGAGATCACCAGTTGTTTGCGAAGCTCAGCAAGTGCGAGTTTTGGCTCAGCGAGGTGCACTTTCTGGGGCACGTGATTTCTGGTGATGGCATTTCCGTGGATCCCGCCAAGGTCGAGGCTGTGATGCAATGGCCGAGGCCGAGGTCGGTGACGGAGATCCGGAGTTTCTTGGGGCTTGCGGGTTATTATCGCCGGTTTATCCAGGATTTTTCCCGCATTGCGACCCCGATGACGAGGCTCACGCGGAAGGATGTGCCTTTCGTCTGGTCCGAGGAGTGTGAGCAGAGCTTTAGGGAACTGAAGAGATTGCTCACCTCGGCTCCGGTGTTGGTTTTGCCTTCTGGATCGGGAGGTTTTGTGGTGTGTACAGATGCTTCCGGCGTCGGATTGGGTGCTGTTCTGATGCAGCATGGTAGAGTGGTGGCTTATGCATCTCGGCAGCTAAAGCCCCATGAGGAGAACTACCCTACCCATGACCTTGAGTTGGCGGCAGTGATCTTCGCGCTGAAGATCTGGAGGCATTATCTGTACGGTGAGAAGTTCGAGGTGTTCACTGACCATCAGAGTTTGAGGTATGTGTTCTCGCAGAGAGATCTGAACCTCAGACAGAGGCGTTGGATGGAGTTCATGAAGGACTATGACTTCACCCTGTCTTATCAGCCGGGCAGGATGAATGTCGTCGCCGATGCCTTGAGTAGGAAGGTTGCGGTCAGTACCTTGATGCTGAGGAAGTGGAGGCTCTGGGAACAGGTGCCCGAAGTATCTTTCAGGCTCAAGATTCCCCAGGAGCCAGGGTTGGCAGTGCTTGCGAGTCTGACTGTCACTCCTGCTATTCGTCGTCAGGTGACAGAGGCTCAGCATGCGGACCCTGAGTTACCCCGGATTCTTGCGATGGCTGATGTGGAGCTCGGCGAGGACGGTGCTGCGAGGTTTCGTGGCAGGCTGTACGTCCCAGCGGAGGAGCAGGTTCGTCCTGCGGTGTTACGCGAGGCTCATGGGAGCAGGTACACTGTGCACCCGGGTGCGACGAAGATGTATCGGAACTTGCGGAGGCAGTTCTGGTGGCCTGGCATGAAGAGAGATGTGGCCGAGTTTGTGGCCAGGTGCCTGATCTGTCAGCAGGTGAAGGCGGAGCATCATCGACCAGGCGGTACTCTCCAGCCCTTGGATGTTCCTGCTTGGAAGTGGGACCATGTGACCACGGATTTTGTGATGGGGTTGCCCAGAACCCCGACTGGGCAGGACAGTATTTGGTTGCTGGTGGATCGGCTGACGAAGGTGACGCGGTTGCTACCGGTCAAAGTCAGCTGGAGCGTGCCTAAGTTGGCTCGTCTTTATGTGGAGCGGATCGTGCCGTTGCATGGGGTTCCCATTTCGATCGTGTCGGATCGGGATCCGCGCTTCACTTCTGGATTCTGGAGGAGTTTCCAGCGAGCTCTTGGCACGGAGTTGGCATTTAGCTCGGCGTATCATCCACAGTCAGATGGTCAGTCTGAGAGGACCATTCAGACTTTGGAGGACATGCTGAGATCCTGCTGCCTGGAGTGGCAGGGGAGTTGGATTCATCACCTACCGTTAGTGGAGTTTGCCTATAACAACAGCTTTCATTCGAGCATCGGCATGGCTCCTTATGAGGCATTGTATGGGCGTCCTTGTCGGACTCCACTTGATTGGTTTGAGGTGGGTGAGCGTGTTTTGACGGGACCGGAATTGGTGCAGCAATGTGTGGATGTTGTGCACCTGGTTCGTCAGAACATGTTGGCGGCCCAGAGTCGGCAGAAGAGCTATGCTGACCGTAGGCGGCAGCCCCTCGAGTTCGCCGTGGGCGATCATGTGTTCTTGAGAGTTTCTCCGATGAAGGGGGTGATGCGGTTTGGACGGCGTGGGAAGCTGAGTCCCCGCTATATTGGTCCTTTCGCGATTGTGGAGCGCATCGGTGAGGTTGCTTACCGGTTGCAGTTACCCTCTGAGTTGGCGTCGGTGCATGACGTGTTCCACGTCTCTATGTTGCGGAAGTATATGCCCGATGACTCTCATGTGCTCGAGTTTTCCGTTTGGCCTGAGGTGACTCCAGATCTTTCTCTCCCAGAGTTTCCGATCCGCGTGGAGGATAGGCGAGAGCAGCGCCTGCGGAACAAGGTTATTCCCTTGGTCAAGGTCGTGTGGCAACGACACTCTGGTGGTGAGGCTTCGTGGGAACGTGAGGACGAGATGCGTCAGCAGTTCCCGTATCTGTTTGAGTGAGTCTTCCTCTTCTT
This sequence comes from Amorphophallus konjac, assembly GCA_022559845.1. NCBI lineage: Eukaryota > Viridiplantae > Streptophyta > Magnoliopsida > Alismatales > Araceae > Amorphophallus > Amorphophallus konjac. The sequence goes on from CM040118.1 coordinate 33,770,613, forward strand.
TCCCCTTGGGTTGTTCTCAATTTCGAGGACGAAATTCCTTAAGGGGGGAGGGCTGTAATATCCCGGACCTTTCGGATCCTTCTTCGTGGGTCCCGGGTCTGGTTTTCGGAGCGTCCGGCTCCGTTGTGTCCGAAATTTCGTTTCGGACATCTTTCGTGTTCGGATCGGCGCGATCCGGAGTCGTTTCGGAGGCCCGGAGGCGTTCCGTGGCTTTTTCCGCGCGTGTTTTCCGATTTCCGGTGTGTGTTTCGGCTTTTTCTTCGGACGCTCGCTGCGGGCGAACCGGGCAGTTCCCCGAGGCACGAGTGGTACCGTTGCGATCGGTGCGTTCCGAGGATTCCGGAAATGTATTTTTCTAATTTTCGGTATTTTTCCGAAAAATCGGATTTTCTATATATTCCCATTTTCTTTTCTTTTCTTTTTTCTTCTTTTCTCTTTTCTTCTTCTTCCTTCCTCTCTCTCCCTCACGCGACCGTGGCCGGCTCTCTCCCTCCTTCTCTCCCGTTCGACCGTGCCGACCCCCGTTCCGGCTGCAGACTTCGGCGGTGCGACGGCGCGAGGACGTGGGTGACGTGGTGGCGATCGTGCGGGCATACGGCGAGCGTGGGAGGCGTGGAGAGGCGAGATTCTAGCGGCGTTCTTCGCGACTTCGAGCTCGGATCGGAGCGTTTCGTCGCGGACCGGAGGTAGGGTGACGTTCCTTAACCTCATGTCTTCCTTCCCCGTGAGTTTCAGCTCGAGACGAGGTCGAGAGGGGTTTATTTTGAGCCGGGAAGGGTCGATCATGCCGCGGGGTGAGTTCGTCCGATCCATCGTTTTGAGCCCCGATTTCACGGTTTAAGGGCGTAGGAGCATGCTAGGGGGCTTGGGGGTTCTTCTCTCGCCATTTCCCCCTCCGTGGGGTTTGTTTTGAGGCCGATTGGGCGATTCCGGTGAGGTTCGCCATTTTCTCGCCGGTGAGCGATGTGCGGTCGAACCAGTGGCCGCACAACCCCTATGCGGTTCCGTTCGGACCGTTCATCGGCTCGGCGCGCTTTGGGTGAGGCTTGGCGCGCAGTGGGCTTGGGCGGTCTATCGTGGGACCGCATATCCTAATGTGCGGCCCCACAGCTACCGCCCAACCCCAAGGGTTTTGACCGTTGGTTGTGACCGTTGTGCAGTGCTCTGGGATGTGCGGCCAGGAGCTGACCGCATAACCCCTTGCACGGCCAGGTGCTGGCCGTACATCCCCTAGCGCTATGGTTGGATGTGCGGTCTGGCCCTGACCGCACAACACCTGAACGGCTAAGCCGTAGCCGCCCTTCCCCAAGTGCGGCTAAGGACTAACCGTCCAGGCTTTTTACCGTTGGGAGACGAGCGGCCAGGAGGTGACCGTTCCTCACCCACGTGCGGTCAAGAGTTGGCCGCACATCTGTTTGAACGGTCCTGTGTTGGCCGTTTATCTGTCGTTTGGACCCTGGGTGGAACGGTCCTGATATGACCGTTCTAATCCTTGTGCGGTCCCTGTGTGACCGTACTTCCGTGGGCGGCCCAGTGTGGACCGTTCAAGGGTACGGGTTGCGTCGGTGTGTCTCTCGTCGTACAGAGTGTACCGGGAGATGTTGTTGTCAGCTGGTCACCGTGCGTCGGTGTTGGTACAAGGAGCGTTCCTCGTACCTGCAGTTGCACCGTTGTTTTCCGAGACTTGAGAGTCTACTCCTTCTGTGACCCTCCACTAGTCGTAGCCTACTAGTACGCGTGTGCTAGTCGCACCAGGGAGTGGTGTACGGGCTGACCTTTAGAGACGGTTTGTGGACCGGTTACCGTTGGGCCCCACGTCTTGCAGCCAGAGTCCGGCTGAGGGGAAAACCGGTCAGAGGGCCAGACCAGGGACGCGCGGTCTGTGTGTGCACACGTGGTTGGGGGCGGTTGGACCCACGTCGACGGGCGTGACCCCAGCTAGTCACTTGTTGTGGTTACTTGTACGGTGTTTGCGCCTCGGGTAGGACCTACCATGTCAGGCGGTTCACCTGCGGTGCGGTGTAAGACGTCAGGGGACGCTACCGGCTGTGCTTCTAGTGGGTGGTACTCCTGTCGAGTACGGAGTGTCAGACTGTCAGTCGTGTGTTTCCGACCTTCGGGTTTTGACGGTTCGACCGTTGAGTTTCGGTCTTCTCGTACCGTGGCGAGGGTAGTTTTGAATCTCCTAGCCCTTCTTCACCCAAATCCCATCGGTCACCAATGCATGAGTGGTACATCTTAGGGTGTCTAGGAGTCCTCCCTTCCATCAACCATCGTGTACATCTAGTATATGCATGGCACATATTCGGGTGTCCTGGTCCGCCGTCACCCATGTACGGGTCGGACTAACAGTGTGCTTTTCTTTGTGTGATTTGTTTGCATGGTTTGTGTGTCGTTTGTTTGTCTACATGCGTCTTGTGCAAGCTCGTTGTCGTTCTCTTATGAGTAAGAGGCGAGTGGACTCACTTGATGAGTATGGGACCGGTTCCACATCTATACCCGGATCAGTCACCTATAGGGACTCAGCGGTGATTCCTAGTGAGTCTTCGAGCTGTTTCCTTCCTTTGAGAGTGCCCCTTCGGAGTGACCACCTTTAGCCCATAGCAGTTCGCATATCGAGTATATATGGAATGAGCAGGTGACGATCACTTGGAGTGGAGCATACCCGCGCTACATGGCACGGTGACGGATCCACCGGAGTACCGGAGCAGCCATACCCCTACTCGACGGGGTCGAGTTCCTCCCACCCGGGGAGAATTGATGGGGCACCAAAGGCGATTTCCATACACGGGTGAAGTGTATTTGTGTGTTATGGCTTGTATAAGATTGTAATTGTGTAATTTCTTTCTTTTGGGCTCCTTGTAAGGCTTATATCAAGCCAATGGGCCATTTGTTATGTCAAGTCCAAGGTTAGATTGCCATTAGTAGAGTCCATTAGAAAGCCTAGTTCATATTGGACCAAATGCCACCCTTATGGACCATATTAGTCATTTAAGGCCCAATTGGGCCACTCCCTCTCATGGACCACCAAGACTTGGAAGGCCCAAGTCTAGACATGAGTTATTGGATTGGGTTGGCTGGCCTTGGACCAGCCTAGGCCCAAGAGAGGCCCATGAAGGGGGCGCCCCCTCTTTTGGCCTTATTAGGCATGGTTGGTGTGTATTAGGTGGTGTTTGAATAGATTTAGTCCAAGGTTGAATGGAGATGGTCAAATTAGATTAAACGAATGTTTTAAGTGTGTTATTCACATTGTATCTCAGCCATTCACTCATCAACCCTTGATCCAAGGGCCTAGAATGGATTAGAAACCTAGCATATAAAACCTTGTATTTTCATGAGAAATTCAATGGAAAAATCAGAAAATTGTTGAGTCTCTTGGAGCTTGGTGCGCCCCTCTCTCCTCCCCCTACTGTTCTTCCACCTTCAACCCCAGATCTAGAGTGGTTCTACCTCCCTTCATCCCCTCTCAACCTCTGATCATCACCGGTGCCGCCGCCGCCGCCGTTCGTGCCGCCTTCGAGCCGCCACGGGATCAATTTTGGTATTCTGTCTTGCTGGACAGAGGTGAAGATCGGAAATTCCTCAAGTCAGCCACGAGTTCAGATCGACTTCAAATTTTGAGGGTTGGTTCCTACCTTATAGCCCCTTCCCCACAAAAAAACTCAGGCTCAAATTCTCCCGTTTCATATTGTTTCCACTTCGTTCATTCCCCAAACTCAGATCAGATCTGTCTCTATCTACAGTGATAGAACCTTTGCATTCGTCCCCTTCTACCACCCTTTTAAATTTTGTTAGACCTCCCAATTTAACTGGGAGTTCTTTCCCTCTTTCCATACCTCCACAATTTTTATTAATTTTTTTGAGTCTTTTACCTATTTTTCAAAATTCATGTTCTACCGGAGCTACAGTACTTCCAGCCAGATCCCAGATCCGACCTTCTTCCAGTAAACAAATCATATAAATTCATGGACACATCTAAACATGTCCAAACCAACTTTTTCATCTTTCCAACTCAAAATCCTAAAACTTTCATGAAGAAGTCGAAGTCTGAATCTAAGGTCTTCCTAGCGGTCAACGGCAGTTATCAGAGATCAGCTCTGCAGATCTGAGTGTTCAGTTACTGTACAACAGGAGGTTGTAAATTTCATAAGTCCAGATCAGCGAATATCCAGGCCAGATCTCTAGGCCTACATTGAAGTACTTTGAGTCAGCTTTCCAACGGCGCTAATTTCGTGTCAATCCGACATCGGATCTGATCTCAGCGTCCGTTCTCGCCGGACAGCGCGCTGAAAGCCAGAAACTGCAGATCCGTGGGAAGTTTTCCTGACGGGCGCCGGCCGGAGCCGCCTGGCCTCCGATCGTCGTTCCAGCGTGCCGCCAGCCCGGGGATCGCTTCCATCAGTGTCCCCCACCACAGCGGTGACCCGGGTCCCACACGGCCCCTCAGGACAGCACGTGGGCCCCACCGTCATTAGTTCGGGCGTTGCCGAATCAACGCGAGAAGCCGCCCGTTAACCCGAATTCGGTCCTCCCGGACCCCATTGTGTAGCCCTTTACCTCCCTGCGTGGAGTGGGCAGCGGCTTGCATTTCTGTAATATTGTGTAATATTGTTCCGGGAGTACGAGTTTCGGCCGGGTCCGTCGTCCCCACGCCGAGCGCGTGGAGGTATCGTCTTCGCTCCTACACTTGGCATTTCGCTTATTTCATATATGCTTGTTTATGCCACTGCTAGAGAACATGTTTTAGGACCTAGCTTGCTATAATTTCATATCACCGCTGCTGCGAGAGAGTGAGCGAGACCGTCCCGTGACCCGATCCGGGCACGAAAGTGCGAGCCGACCACCCTAGCTCTTGTCGGTTTCTCAACCGTGCACGTCCGACGCTTCCCTCGTTAAGGGACGATCGCGAGCTTGTCGTGTCCGTGGTCCCGTCCCGCATCAGTTTGGTATCAGAGCGAGTTTGAGTCTAGGGTGTCAAAAAAAAAAGAGTGTCATTTACATCGAGTCATTAGTCGGTTTAAGTCGAGTCTAGGATCATCATTGTTTTAAAACACAAAAAAGAGTGTCTTTTCGCATTACATCCCTTTACTCGGTATATCAAAAGGTGTTGTCCGAACGTTAGGCCATGCCTATCGGGAAGGCTGCACACTTGTGCGAGTGATCTTCGGATCGGTTATCTCCGCCACGTACCGAGTCTTGGTTTACGTCTAGGGTCCTTAGTGTGCATGCATTCCAAACTTGCATAGTCGGTCTAGTGTCTTGTCACCGTGTGTATGCATGTCCATGTCCACTACCCATGGCCGATCCCCAAGACCATACGTCCGAGTGGTCAACTTTTGTGGCCAAAATGAATGTCCTCATGGACCGAGCCTTTGGTTTTGCCCCTCTCATTATGAAAGCCGCTCTACCCAACGGGTCCACAACGGAGCTCCATTTCACCGATAGGGAGTCGGATAATTGGGTTTCTCTTGACATCGTGGAGTCTCTCTCCAAGACAGGCGAGATTGTCCGCGATGGTGATTTTGCTTGTGTTGAGTTCTATAAGAGGATCGGCTCTGTTCTCTACACCGATGGCGCATGGTGCAGGATCGGCACACTTGCTGGTTCATGCATCATTTTAGAGCAAAAGTGGTTAGGAGAGAGAAGGGCCAATCTTGACTGGGACAAGAGGACTTGCACCTTATGCCCACCATACCTACCCGGTAAGATCACCCTTAGGGACCCCGTATGTCCAGCCACCCAGCCCCAGCGACCCACTCCACCTTCGGATTCGCGCTTGGAGCCACCTCATCCCGAGCCACCCGTATTTCTAATGGGTACATTGTACATAGCCGAGCCGCTTCTTAGTTGGCTCAAGGATGGCTTGGTCCCACTCCCTTACCCGTCTATGGACCCTACCCTACCTTTGGTGTCCGTCAACTCCTACCACACAACTTTTCGGTCTAGTCACCATGTCGATACTTTGGATGATCTTATTATGGGATTAGATTCACAATGGGAGTCGACGCATCTTTTGGCCCGAGGCTTTGACCAACCCGCTAGTCTTAGCTTCACCCATCCGACCTTAGGATCCATTACCTCTGTGTGCACCGTGGGGTGTGTCACAACGGAGATTCTTCTACTCCTCCCGATGTCGGCCGAGTCCGACTTCATTCTCTTTTGCCCAAGGGAGGAAGTTTATTTTCTTCACATGACCATCGTCCCGTTCACTATGGCGGATGAAGGTGACCATTCACACCTTCAAGAATTTCACGATTGGGACCGTGTCATGGAGGAACCCATCTCCCGGGGTCATACCTTCTTTGACCCTTTTGACCCCTCCACTAGTGAAGCTCCCGAGCTATCACATTCCCTCCACCTCTTCCAAGGAGTTCCCTATTCCACCCATACCCCTCGGTCTATTTGGCAAGTCGTCTCTACATCTAGGGATGATGGCGAGGGTAGTTTTGGATCTCCTAGCCCTTCTTCACCCAAATCCCATCGGTCACCAATGCATGAGTGGTACATCTTAGGGTGTCTAGGAGTCCTCCCTTCCATCAACCATCGTGTACATCTAGTATATGCATGGCACATATTCCGGTGTCCTGGTCCGCCGTCACCCATGTACGGGTCGGACTAACAGTGTGCTTTTCTTTGTGTGATTTGTTTTGAGTGATTTGTTTGCATGGTTTGTGTGTCGTTTGTTTGTCTACATGCGTCTTGTGCAAGCTCGTTGTCGTTCTCTTATGAGTAAGAGGCGAGTGGACTCACTTGATGAGTATGGGACCGGTTCCACATCTATACCCGGATCAGTCACCTATAGGGACTCAGCGGTGATTCCTAGTGAGTCTTCGAGCTGTTTCCTTCCTTTGAGAGTGCCCCTTCGGAGTGACCACCTTTAGGCCATAGCAGTTCGCATATCGAGTATATATGGAATGAGCAGGTGACGATCACTTGGAGTGGAGCATACCCGCGCTACGTGGCACGGTGACGGATCCGCCGGAGTACCGGAGCAGCCATACCCCTACTCGACGGGGTCGAGTTCCTCCCACCCGGGGAGAATTGATGGGGCATCAAAGGCGATTTCCATACACGGGTGAAGTGTATTTGTGTGTTATGGCTTGTATAAGATTGTAATTGTGTAATTTCTTTCTTTTGGGCTCCTTGTAAGGCTTATATCAAGCCAATGGGCCATTTGTTATGTCAAGTCCAAGGTTAGATTGCCATTAGTAGAGTCCATTAGAAAGCCTAGTTCATATTGGACCAAATGCCACCCTTATGGACCATATTAGTCATTTAAGGCCCAATTGGGCCACTCCCTCTCATGGACCACCAAGACTTGGAAGGCCCAAGTCTAGACATGAGTTATTGGATTGGGTTGGCTGGCCTTGGACCAGCCTAGGCCCAAGAGAGGCCCATGAAGGGGGCGCCCCCTCTTTTGGCCTTATTAGGCATGGTTGGTGTGTATTAGGTGGTGTTTGAATAGATTTAGTCCAAGGTTGAATGGAGATGGTCAAATTAGATTAAACAAATGTTTTAAGTGTGTTATTCACATTGTATCTCAGCCATTCACTCATCAACCCTTGATCCAAGGGCCTAGAATGGATTAGAAACCTAGCATATAAAACCTTGTATTTTCATGAGAAATTCAATGGAAAAATCAGAAAATTGTTGAGTCTCTTGGAGCTTGGTGCGCCCCTCTCTCCTCCCCCTGCTGTTCTTCCACCTTCAACCCCAGATCTAGAGTGGTTCTACCTCCCTTCATCCCCTCTCAACCTCTGATCATCACCGGTGCCGCCGCCGCCGCCGTTCGTGCCGCCTTCGAGCCGCCACGGGATCAATTTCGGTGTTCTGTCTTGCTGGACAGAGGTGAAGCTCGGAAATTCCTCAAGTCAGCCACGAGTTCAGATCGACTTCAAATTTTGAGGGTTGGTTCCTACCTTATAGCCCCTTCCCCACAAAAAAACTCAGGCTCAAATTCTCCCGTTTCATATTGTTTCCACTTCGTTCATTCCCCAAACTCAGATCAGATCTGTCTCTATCTACAGTGATAGAACCTTTGAGTTCGTCCCCTTCTACCACCCTTTTAAATTTTGTTAGACCTCCCAATTTAACTGGGAGTTCTTTCCATTTTTCCCTACCTCCACAATTTTTATTAATTTTTGTTGAGTCTTTTACCTATTTTTCAAAATTCATGTTCTACCGGAGCTACAGTACTTCCAGCCAGATCCCAGATCCGACCTTCTTCCAGTAAACAAATCATATAAATTCATAGACACATCTAAACATGTCCAACCAACTTTTTCATCTTCCCAACTCAAAATCCTACAACTTTCATGAAGAAGTCGAAGTCTGAATCTAAGGTCTTCCTAGCGGTCAACGGCAGTTATCAGAGATCAGCTCTGCAGATCTGAGTGTTCAGTTACTGTACAACAGGAGGTTGTAAATTCCATAAGTCCAGATCAGCGAAGATCCAGGCCAGATCTCTAGGCCTACATTGAAGTACTTCGAGTCAGCTTTCCAACGGCGCTAATTTCGTGTCAATCCGACATCGGATCTGATCTCAGCGTCCGTTCTCGCCGGACAGCGCGCTGAAAACCAGAAACTGCAGATCCGTGGGAAGTTTTCCCGACGGGCGCCGGCCGGAGCCGCCCGGCCTCCGATCGTCGTTCCAGCGTGCCGCCAGCCCGGGGATCGCTTCCATCAGTGTCGCCCACCACAGCGGTGACCCGGGTCCCACACGGCCCCTCAGGACAGCACGTGGGCCCCACCGTCATTAGTTCGGGCGTTGCCGAATCAACGCGAGTAGCCGCCCGTCAACCCGAATTCGGTCCTCCCGGACCCCATTGTGTAGCCCTTTACCTCCCTGCGTGGAGTGGGCAGCGGCTTGCATTTCTGTAATATTGTGTAATATTGTTCCGGAGTACGAGTTTCGGCCGGGTCCGTCGTCCCCACGCCGAGCGCGTGGAGGTATCGTCTTCGCTCCTACACTTGGCATTTCGCTTATTTCATATATGCTTGTTTATGCCACTGCTAGAGAACATGTTTTAGGACCTAGCTTGCTATAATTTCATATCACCGCTGCTGCGAGAGAGTGAGCGAGACCGTCCCGTGACCCGATCCGGGCACGAAAGTGCGAGCCGACCACCCTAGCTCTTGTCGGTTTCTCAACCGTGCACGTCCGACGCTTCCCTCGTTAAGGGACGATCGCGAGCTTGTCGTGTCCGTGGTCCCGTCCCGCATCAATTTGGTATCAGAGCGAGTTTGAGTCTAGGGTGTCAAAAAAAAAAAGAGTGTCATTTACATCGAGTCATTAGTCGGTTTAAGTCGAGTCTAGGATCATCATTGTTTTAAAACACAAAAAAGAGTGTCTTTTCGCATTGCATCCCTTTACTCGGTATATCAAAAGGTGTTGTCCGAACGTTAGGCCATGCCTATCGGGAAGGCTGCACACTTGTGCGAGTGATCTTCGGATCGGTTATCTCCGCCACGTACCGAGTCTTGGTTTACGTCTAGGGTCCTTAGTGTGCATGCATTCCAAACTTGCATAGTCGGTCTAGTGTCTTGTCACCGTGTGTATGCATGTCCATGTCCACTACCCATGGCCGATCCCCAAGACCATACGTCCGAGTGGTCAACTTTTGTGGCCAAAATGAATGTCCTCATGGACCGAGCCTTTGGTTTTGCCCCTCTCATTATGAAAGCCGCTCTACCCAACGGGTCCACAACGGAGCTCCATTTCACCGATAGGGAGTCGGATAATTGGGTTTCTCTTGACATCGTGGAGTCTCTCTCCAAGACAGGCGAGATTGTCCGCGATGGTGATTTTGCTTGTGTTGAGTTCTATAAGAGGATCGGCTCTGTTCTCTACACCGATGGCGCATGGTGCAGGATCGGCACACTTGCTGGTTCATGCATCATTTTAGGGCAAAAGTGGTTAGGAGAGAGAAGGGCCAATCTTGACTGGGACAAGAGGACTTGCACCTTATGCCCACCATACCTACCCGGTAAGATCACCCTTAGGGACCCCGTATGTCCAGCCACCCAGCCCCAGCGACCCACTCCACCTTCGGATTCGCGCTTGGAGCCACCTCATCCCGAGCCACCCGTATTTCTAACGGGTACATTATACATAGCCGAGCCGCTTCTTAGTTGGCTCAAGGATGGCTTGGTCCCACTCCCTTACCCGTCTATGGACCCTACCCTACCTTTGGTGTCCGTCAACTCCTACCACACAACTTTTCGGTCTAGTCACCATGTCGATACTTTGGATGATCTTATTATGGGATTAGATTCACAATGGGAGTCGACGCATCTTTTGGCCCGAGGCTTTGACCAACCCGCTAGTCTTAGCTTCACCCATCCGGCCTTAGGATCCATTACCTCTGTGTGCACCGTGGGGTGTGTCACAACGGAGATTCTTCTACTCCTCCCGATGCCGGCCGAGTCCGACTTCATTCTCTTTTGCCCAAGGGAGGAAGTTTATTTTCTTCACATGACCATCGTCCCGTTCACTATGGCGGATGAAGGTGACCATTCACACCTTCAAGAATTTCACGATTGGGACCGTGTCATGGAGGAACCCATCTCCCGGGGTCATACCTTCTTTGACCCTTTTGACCCCTCACTAGTGAAGCTCCCGAGCTATCACATTCCCTCCACCTCTTCCAAGGAGTTCCCTATTCCACCCATACCCCTCGGTCTATTCGGCAAGCCGTCTCTACATCTAGGGATGATGGCGAGGGTAGTTTTGGATCTCCTAGCCCTTCTTCACCCAAATCCCATCGGTCACCAATGCATGAGTGGTACATCTTAGGGTGTCTAGGAGTCCTCCCTTCCATCAACCATCGTGTACATCTAGTATATGCATGGCACATATTCGGGTGTCCTGGTCCGCCGTCACCCATGTACGGGTCGGACTAACAGTGTGCTTTTCTTTGTGTGATTTGTTTTGAGTGATTTGTTTGCATGGTTTGTGTGTCGTTTGTTTGTCTACATGCGTCTTGTGCAAGCTCGTTGTCGTTCTCTTATGAGTAAGAGGCGAGTGGACTCACTTGATGAGTATGGGACCGGTTCCACATCTATACCCGGATCAGTCACCTATAGGGACTCAGCGGTGATTCCTAGTGAGTCTTCGAGCTGTTTCCTTCCTTTGAGAGTGCCCCTTCGGAGTGACCACCTTTAGCCCATAGCAGTTCGCATATCGAGTATATATGGAATGAGCAGGTGACGATCACTTGGAGTGGAGCATACCCGCGCTACGTGGCACGGTGACGGATCCGCCGGAGTACCGGAGCAGCCATACCCCTACTCGACGGGGTCGAGTTCCTCCCACCCGGGGAGAATTGATGGGGCATCAAAGGCGATTTCCATACACGGGTGAAGTGTATTTGTGTGTTATGGCTTGTATAAGATTGTAATTGTGTAATTTCTTTCTTTTGGGCTCCTTGTAAGGCTTATATCAAGTCAATGGGCCATTTGTTATGTCAAGTCCAAGGTTAGATTGCCATTAGTAGAGTCCATTAGAAAGCCTAGTTCATATTGGACCAAATGCCACCCTTATGGACCATATTAGTCATTTAAGGCCCAATTGGGCCACTCCCTCTCATGGACCACCAAGACTTGGAAGGCCCAAGTCTAGACATGAGTTATTGGATTGGGTTGGCTGGCCTTGGACCAGCCTAGGCCCAAGAGAGGCCCATGAAGGGGGCGCCCCCTCTTTTGGCCTTATTAGGCATGGTTGGTGTGTATTAGGTGGTGTTTGAATAGATTTAGTCCAAGGTTGAATGGAGATGGTCAAATTAGATTAAACAAATGTTTTAAGTGTGTTATTCACATTGTATCTCAGCCATTCACTCATCAACCCTTGATCCAAGGGCCTAGAATGGATTAGAAACCTAGCATATAAAACCTTGTATTTTCATGAGAAATTCAATGGAAAAATCAGAAAATTGTTGAGTCTCTTGGAGCTTGGTGCGCCCCTCTCTCCTCCCCCTGCTGTTCTTCCACCTTCAACCCCAGATCTAGAGTGGTTCTACCTCCCTTCATCCCCTCTCAACCTCTGATCATCACCGGTGCCGCCGCCGCCGTTCGTGCCGCCTTCGAGCCGCCACGGGATCAATTTCGGTGTTCTGTCTTGCTGGATAGAGGTGAAGCTCGGAAATTCCTCAAGTCAGCCACGAGTTCAGATCGACTTCAAATTTTGAGGGTTGGTTCCTACCTTATAGCCCCTTCCCCACAAAAAAACTCAGGCTCAAATTCTCCCGTTTCATATTGTTTTCACTTCGTTCATTCCCCAAACTCAGATCAGATCTGTCTCTATCGACAGTGATAGAACCTTTGAGTTCGTCCCCTTCTACCACCCTTTTAAATTTTTTTAGACCTCCCAATTTAAATAGGAGTTCTGTCCATTTTTACCTGCCTCCACAATTTTTATTAATTTTTTTTGAGTCTTTTACCTATTTTTCAAAATTCATGTTCTACCGGAGCTACAGTACTTCCAGCCAGATCCTAGATCCGACCTTTGTCCAGTAAACAAATCATATAAATTCATAGACACATCCAAACGTGTCCAAACCAACTTTGCCATCTTCCCAACTCAAAATCCTACAACTTTCATGAATAAGTCGAAGTCTGAATATAAGGTCTTCCTAGCGGTCAACGGCAGTTATCAGAGATCAGCTCTGCAGATCTGAGTGTTCAGTTACTGTACAACAGGAGGTTGTAAATTCCATAAGTCCAGATCAGCGAAGATCCAGGCCAGATCTCTAGGCCTACATTGAAGTACTTCGAGTCAGCTTTCCAACGGCGCTAATTTCGTGTCAATCCGACATCGGATCTGATCTCAGCGTCCGTTCTCGCCGGACAGCGCGCTGAAAACCAGAAACTGCAGATCCGTGGGAAGTTTTCCCGACGGGCGCCGGCCGGAGCCGCCCGGCCTCCGATCGTCGTTCCAGCGTGCCGCCAGCCCGGGGATCGCTTCCATCAGTGTCCCCCACCACAGCGGTGACCCGGGTCCCACACGGCCCCTCAGGACAGCACGTGGGCCCCACCGTCATTAGTTCGGGCGTTGCCGAATCAACGCGAGAAGCCGCCCGTCAACCCGAATTCGGTCCTCCCGGACCCCATTGTGTAGCCCTTTACCTCCCTGCGTGGAGTGGGCAGCGGCTTGCATTTCTGTAATATTGTGTAATATTGTTCCGGGAGTACGAGTTTCGGCCGGGTCCGTCGTCCCCACGCCGAGCGCGTGGAGGTATCGTCTTCGCTCCTACACTTGGCATTTCGCTTATTTCATATATGCTTGTTTATGCCACTGCTAGAGAACATGTTTTAGGACCTAGCTTGCTATAATTTCATATCACCGCTGCTGCGAGAGAGTGAGCGAGACCGTCCCGTGACCCGATCCGGGCACGAAAGTGCGATCCGACCACCCTTGCTCTTGCCGGTTTCTCAACCGTGCACGTTCGACGCTTCCCTCGTTAAGGGACGATCGCGAGCTTGTCGTGTCCGTGGTCCCGTCCCGCATCAAGTTGTGGGAACAGTTTCCTTGTGAGACATTCAGATTGAAAATTCCCTATGATCCGATGGTAGTTGTTCTTGCTAGTATGGTGATGACTCCAGCTATTTATCAGTAGATCAGGAAGGCACAGCAGGCAGATTCTGAGTTCTCTCGCATTGTGTTAATGCCAGATGTGGAGTTCGGTGATGATTCAGTGGTTAGATTCAGAGGTAGACTCTATGTTCCAGCTGATGATTCTTTGAGGAATGTTATTTTACGTGAAGTGCATGGATCCCGTTATGTTATTCATCCAGATACCACCAAAATGTATCAAAATGTGAAAAGACAATTTTGGTGGCCAGGTATGAAAAGGGATGTAGCTGATTTCGTGTCTAAATGTTTGAGATGTCAACAGGTCAAAGCTGAGCATCAAAGGCCTGGAGGAATGCTTCAACCCTAGGAAATTCCGATGTGGAAGTGGGATCATCTCACTACTGATTTTATTGTGGGTTTACCCCACACTTCACAAGGTTATGATGGTATTTGGCTGTTAGTTGATCGTTTAACTAAGACAGCGAGGTTGTTGCCGATTAAGGTGACGTGGAATATTCAGAAATTGACTGAGCTTTATGTTGAAAAGATTGTGCCATTGCATGGAATTCCAATATCCATTGTGTCAGATCGTGTCCCGCGTTTTACTTCTGGCAAAGTTTTTAAAAGGCGTTGGGTACAGAATTGGCATTTAGTTCGACGTATCATCTTCAGTCTGATGGTCAGTCCGAGAGGACTATTCAGACATTAGAAGATATGCTGTGATCGTGTTGTCTGGATTGACAGGGTTCGTGGAGTCAACACTTGCCATTTGTGGAATTCTCTTATAATAATAGTTATCATTCCAGTATTGATATGGCACCGTATGAAGCTTTGTATGGGTGTCCTTGTCGTACACCATTGGACTGGTTTGAGACTGGTGACCGACTATTGACAGGACCAGATATGATTCAACAGTGTGTTGATGTGGTACGTCTGATCAGGTAGAAAATGTTGACAGCTCAAAGTTGACAGAAAAGCTATGCAGATCGGCGTAGAAGACCGTTGCAGTTTGAAGCTAGAGATTCTATTTTTGTGAAAATATCTTCAATGAAATACGTGATGAGATTTGGGAAGCGTGGAAAGCTTAGTCCCCGATATATTGGTCTGTTTCTTATCTTGGAACGTGTGGGTGTGGACGCACTTTATATTAAATATGTTTGGTTCATTCGTGTTATTAGTTTATTAAGTGCGTGGGCTTGTCAGTCACAAAGTGACGATTTATTGTGCGCTTGATCTGACTAATTAGAAGATTGTGTGGTTCGTGTCGGGACCAAAATCTACCGTGCCATAAAGGTCACGGCATTATTTACATCCCCTCGGAGAGGGGAACACCCTTGATTAATCGACGGGAATCAGGGCCTCATGGCCAGAAAATTATGTCGAGAGAAGCAAGACGATAGCGATCTTGAATCAGTCGGAAAGCCCTATGTCTAGGGAAGCAGGCATTCGAAACATGTCGGTCACTCAGGGGACCATTTGATATTCGGACGAGTGTCCAGCTTGATAAGAGCGTCACGGGAAAACCGGAACGTATGTATGCCGGGGTACAACAAATTTATTGTTCAGAGGAACGGGAAATATTCAGTTGAATCCTGGTTGGAATGGTAGGAAATCAGTGAGTTTATTGGCCCGATGTGATGAGGACATCACCGGCACTTTCATATGATCGAGGATCCCGATGCTCGCCACCTATGCTACATCTTGTTCACCACTTTATTTCGAGTCATATGATGTAATTTTTATTTTCTTATCATGTCCTTTTCCTTTTATTTGAGTCCAATACCTAGGTTAGGTAGCTATTTACCTAAGTCTTAAGTCATTGTGTGTGTTATTGGGCCCAATTATATGGGCTAGGCCCAGGGGCACCCCTTCCCCTTGGTTTAGTGTTAGAAGTCCAAAAGTTAGGGACTTAAGTTAAATTGTGGGGTTCCTATAAATAGGACCCCAATCTCTCATTTGTAAGCTAACGAAGATTTGATAAAAAAAGTTGCCACAAGATTTGTGCTTCTCTCTCTCTCTAGCTCTCTCTCTCTCTCTTCTTCTCTCTCTCTCTAAAGGGGGCGAACCCCATTCTCTTTCCTCCCCACCCCAAATTCGAAATTCACTCTCTCTCCTCCCTATTCACCTCTAATTAAGACCCCTCCCCCTTCCCCATACCTCCCATTTAAGTCCCCTCCAACCCCTAGGTGGAATCCCTTTCTCCTAGGCATCTCTCCCTCCTCCCAAGCAATCTTTCCCCTTCCCCATACAACCTTTCATTTTCCCAAGGGAGAATCCCTTCTCCCAAGCACCCCTTCCTCTCCCCAACACAACCCTTCCCCTTCCCAAAGCAACATTAAACCCCATTAACCTCTCATTCAAACCAAAGGAGAGAGATCTCCCTCTCTCTCTATCCTAACCCAAATTCGCAGCTCCCCCTTTCTCCACCTGCTAGACCATCTTCCAGCCCCCATTATGCCCCTCCCACACTTAGATCACCCTATACCAGACCCCCACACAGCCCGGGGTCGCCCCCCACACACATCCACCCCATCTCCCACCCCATCTACCCCATTTTCTATATACTAGTGAGCAGCTGCAGTTCTGCAGAACCGCCCCCCCTGTTGCAGCAGCCGCCCACGACCTCATCCCGGAGCTCCTGGGGGCGTGGCCTACATCGACGGAAAGGTCTGCGAGTCTTCTTCGCAAGCAAGGTGGAATCATCTCATTCTGACTTCGCTACAGTTCGTGGTGCCCCTTCTCGTCCAACTGCGCAACAAGGACCAGAACCTGGACCTGAGCTGCAGTGCAGAAGCTCCCACGGCCACATCTTTCAACTTCTGGAGGCGCCACTTGGCCGAGAGCTGCAGCCACGAGTCGTCCACCACCACCAACAAGTGGCGTCCCGTTCAGCATCAGGAAGTGCCTTTTCCATTTTTCTCCCCCGGGCGCGCAGACAGTCTGTTTAGGTCCTACCCCGATAGTGCCTCACTCAACGGACTCCTCCTTACCACCCCGACATTCTCTGGTGCTGTTCTTGGTTGCTGCTCAAATAAGACTCATCCACGGATGTCCTCGACTTGGTCTCGCCTCATTCGGACTTCGGGAGCCACCGTGGTGACTTCGGCCATCCGCTGCTGCCCCTGGGAACAGTCTGCTTCTGCACGCAAGGACCTGTTCCATAGCCCGTCCCCGCCGGCGACGACTTCGGGACCACCCACAAAAAATCACAGTCGTACCTGGGTACGTCAGAAACATTTTGGCGTAAGTCTCATCAAGTTTTGAGTCCGAGAGAGCTCACAGTGGCAACTACATCGACACCCTGTCTTGCTGCCCAGACCCGGGCAGATTCGGCCGGGTGCTCTGTCGGCGCGATTCGAGCGAATCTCCCCTCCCCGCCTGGCTGGCTTAACGCCCCTCCCTGGGTGGAGGTAGTGTTTGCATTGTAATACTGATATCCTCACCCCAAGTCCACCCTCCTGTGTGAGGCGTAGTGGTTGTATAATTTAAACAGGGATCAAGCTTCATCGGCGCAGTGTGCGGGGAACCCACACTTCCCCGCTCGCCCTCGTCTCCGACCGGGATCGGTGTCTTCACACCGATCAGGTGAGCCTCGGGTTGCCCTACTCTACTGGAATTGCTTTGCTTGTTTAGTATTGCTGCTTAGTGCCGTCGGTCGGTGAGTGAGCGCCCGATCTCAAAATATCATCAATTT
This sequence comes from Amorphophallus konjac, assembly GCA_022559845.1. Taxonomy (NCBI): domain Eukaryota; kingdom Viridiplantae; phylum Streptophyta; class Magnoliopsida; order Alismatales; family Araceae; genus Amorphophallus; species Amorphophallus konjac. Next base: position 33,787,877 of record CM040118.1, read on the forward strand.
GAGTGCCACCGCGGAGTGAGTTGAGAGAGAGCCACTACATCCCACGCCCTTGGCGTGCTGGTCGCCCACGGAATTGGGGCATCCCAGACCCTTAGGGGGTACAGCCCAAGCTAGTCAAACCTCTGGAAAGGTGAGGTCCATCCTCGGACCCTCACCGCTATCGCCGGTCCACTTACGGACCCGGGTGTGCGCGACGCGAGTGAGTTCACTTGAGTGGGTCCGCCGTTCGGTTCGATTGCTTGCAAATTTTCAGGTCCAAGGGGTTGTGTCACATCAATTTGGTATCAGAGCAAGTTCTAGACTTGTCTCTACTAAGTCTTGTCCTAGGGCCATTGCATGCATCACACTTGTCCTCCATCATGACTACCTCATACTTGGCATATTCGCCACTCTTAGGCCCATTAGAAGCCTTTGTGTTTGATGGAACTCGCCCTAGTATATATATAGAGTGGGAGGACTCCATAGATCGACACTTTGGGAGGTTCACTCTATCAGGGCCTATGAAAGTCAACTATGCCAAGAGTTTGCTCTGGCGCCAAGCTAGGAAAGAATGGGAGAACATTGTAGGATTGAGAGAAGCCAAAGGGGAAGCACCCATTGAATCTTGGGATGAAATGAGGGCCAATCTTAGAAAGATCTACGCACCCCAATCCAAACCTCTTCAACCAACCGATCTTCCACCCCCGACCCCAACTCCAACCCAAGAACTTCCCCGACCAAACCCAACCCAAGTCCACCCATGTTCACCACCCCGAGAGTTACAAGATGACCAACCAAGTCCCCCCACCCATCCCTCCATGAGAATTGTAATTTTAGGGGAACCCCTCATAGAGTGGCTAAAGCAAAACCTCCTCCTCCGCGTCACACGCCCCTCCATGGATAACCACAACCCAATCATGCCCACCCCACACCTCCACACAACCTACCATTCATTCTACCTTGTAGGGACCCTGAGGGACTTGATTAGGGGAGTACTACGGCAAATAGAGGTGACAAACCTGCTGGCCTTAGGGAAAAGTGACACTGGATACCTTAGTTTCTCACACACCTCTATTGGATCCATCACCTCCATTTACACTAAGGGTCCTTGCACAAGCAAGCTATTATTGATCCTGCCCGAACCCGAAGAATTTTGCCAAAACCAACCCTATGACCCCCACCTCCCTCAAGAAAAGGGCACCCCATCTAGGGAGTCAACCTTGGTGATTGTCCCACTAGGTAACGAGTGCACAGTCCGCACTAGGCAGTGTGTGACTTGGAATACTATAAGTCTAGAAATGGAAGAAGCATCCTTCCCCACAAGCCAAGCCCACCTACATCCTTGTGACCTATTCCCTTGGGAGCCCCAATGCCAACCTGGCCACTTTCCCTCCTTCACCATTGCCCACCCCTCATCCAATCCCAAGGGCCATTTCATTATACGCAACCAGGCCCATTGCTCCCACACCACTACATGCCTAGTAGGCCTCAAACTGATCCCTTGGGGCGAGCAACACCCACCACTCACACCCTTCAATTTTCCCGTTGACGAGGTCCCAACCTACATTAGGGAATCTATGGAATGGACTTTCTTGATCCATGGGATTGAAAACACCCCCTTCACCAAGGGCCTAACCATACTTGACCCATTTGATCCCTCCGCATGGGAACCCCCAAACCTGCCATCCTTGTCCCATTTCTCCAAAGAATTCCTAAGCCTCGCCCCTTGCCGAGACCATTGCGCCAAAGTTGAACCAAACCCCTCCTTGTCAACACCCACGCTTTGGAAGATAAGACTCAACGTTTGGGTAGAGTGGCATGGTAGGATCACATTTGGGTGTCCTGGACCCCCTATAGAAGTCAACATTGTTAGGAGACACATGCATTTTAGGACCACATGTGGATGCCCCGGTCCTCCAACCTTCCGTAGAGAACCTATGCATGATAGGGCCACGTTTGGATGCCCCGGACCCCCAGTCTTCACCCACCTTGATAGGAAACCTAAGCAAGCTAGATCCACCTATGGTTGCCCCGGCCCCCCTGAGTCCATGAAAGTCTTCATCACATCTATGCATGATAGGTCCATGTACGGTTGCCCCGGTCCACCTTTGCATGCTATCCTCCGTCACACCCACTCACCGCATCATGATGCATGGCATGAGCATACACGCAAGCAATTCTTGACGAGCGGTGACGGTTCACAAAGAGCGGGCAAGAGCTCGCGAGCACCACTTGGAATTCCAAGTAGGCAATCTGGTGATGATGACATTGGAGTGGCTCTACCCTAGGGTCACCTCCAATTCGAGGGCACGAGGACTTGGACCTTCCCAAGTTCCGAGTGACTTTGGCAACCCGGCTAACGGGTTGGACTTACTAATGGGTTTTGGGATTCACCCCATTTTCCACGTGGCGGATCCGGCACCCTATATGGGCACCGCGGCGGATCCTAGTGAGTGCCTCGAGCCTTTATCTTCCTTTGAGAGAGACACCCTCGGAGAGCCACCAAAAATCAGCCTGAGAGTCCGACGTGTGCACACGGAGGCAGTACTAGGCAAGCAGGGTTCCATCGCCAGCAAGAGGGTGCGCCTGAGCCACCTCGAGAGGATGAAGGACCGTCCCCTGGTTGCGGACGCAGGGTTGAGTTTGGAGGTTGAGGCTCACTCTGAGCTGCTTGAGAGGACCACTTCCCCGGTGGGCCCATACTCGACGGAGTCAAGTTTTCCGCACCCCGGGGGTATGATGAGGACATCACCGGCACTTTCATATGATCGAGGATCCCGATGCTCGCCACCTATGCTACATCTTGTTCACCACTTTATTTCGAGTCATATGATGTAATTTTTATTTTCTTATCATGTCCTTTTCCTTTTATTTGAGTCCAATACCTAGGTTAGGTAGCTATTTACCTAAGTCTTAAGTCATTATGTGTGTTATTGGGCCCAATTATATGGGCTAGGCCCAGGGGCACCCCCTTCCCCTTGGTTTAGTGTTAGAAGTCCAAAAGTTAGGGACTTAAGTTAAATTGTGGGGTTCCTATAAATAGGACCCCAATCCCTCATTTGTAAGCTAATGAAGATTTGATAAAAAAGTTGCCACAAGATTTGTGCTTCTCTCTCTCTCTAGCTCTCTCTCTCTCTTCTCTCTCTCTCTAAAGGGGGCGAACCCCATTCTCTCTCCTCCCCACCCCAAATTCGAAATTCACTCTCTCTCCTCCCTATTCACCTCTAATTAAGACCCCTCCCCCTTCCCCATACCTCCCATTTAAGTCCCCTCCAACCCCTAGGTGGAATCCCTTTCTCCTAGGCACCTCTCCCTCCTCCCAAGCAACCTTTCCCCTTCCCCATACAACCTTTCATTTTCCCAAGGGAGAATCCCTTCTCCCAAGCACCCCTTCCTCTCCCCAACACAACCCTTCCCCTTCCCAAAGCAACATTAAACCCCATTAACCTCTCATTCAAACCAAAGGAGAGAGATCTCCCTCTCTCTCTATCCCAACCCAAATTCGCAGCTCCCCCTTCCTCCACCTGCTAGACCATCTTCCAGCCCCCATTCTGCCCCTCCCACACCTTAGATCACCCTATACCAGACCCCCACACAGCCCGGGGTCGCCCCCCACACACATCCACCCCATCTCCCACCCCATCTACCCCATTTTCTATATACTAGTGACCAGCTGCAGTTCTGCAGAACCGCCCCCCCTGTTGCAGCACCGCCCACGACCTCATCCCAGAGCTCCTGGGGGCGTGGCCTACATCGACGGAAAGGTCTGCGAGTCTTTTTCGCAAGCAAGGTGGAATCATCTCATTCCGACTTTGCTACAGTTCGTGGTGCCCCTTCTCGTCCAACTGCGCAACAAGGACCAGAACCTGGACCTAAGCTACAGTGCAGAAGCTCCCACGGCCACATCTTTCAACTTCTGGAGGCGCCACTTGGCCGAGAGCTGCAGCCACGAGTCGTCCACCACCACCAACAAGCGGCGTCCCGTTCGGAATCAGGAAGTGCCTTTTCCATTTTTCTCCCCCGGGCGCGCAGACAGTCTGTTTAGGTCCTGCCCCGATAGTGCCTCACTCAACGGACTCCTCCTCACCGCCCCGACATCCTCTGGTGCTGTTCTTGGTTGCTGCTCGAAGAAGACTCATCCACGGACGTCCTCGACTTGGTCTCGCCTCATTCGGACTTCGGGAGCCACCGTGGTGACTTCGGCCATCCGCTGCTGCCCCTGGGAACAGTCTGCTTCTGCACACAAGGGACTTGTTCCATAGCCCGTCTCCGCCGGCGACGACTTCGGGACCGCCCACAAAAAATCACAGTCGTACCTGGGTACGTCAGAAACATTTTGGCGTAAGTCTCATCAAGTTCTGAGTCCGGGAGAGCTCACAGAGGCAACTACATCGACACCCTATCTTGCTGCCCAGACCCGGGCAGATTCGGCCGGGTGCTCTGTCGGCGCGATTCGAGCGAATCTCCCCTCCCCGCCTGGCTGGCTTAACGCCCCTCCCTGCGTGGAGGTAGTGTTTGCATTGTAATACTGATATCCCCACCCCAAGTCCACCCTCCTGTGTGAGGCGTAGTGGTTGTATAATTTAAACAGGGATCAAGCTTCATCGGCGCAGTGTGCGGGGAACCCACACTTCCCCGCTCGCCCTCGTCTCCGACCGGGATCGGTGTCTTCACACCGATCAGGTGAGCCTCGGGTTGCCCTACTCTACTGGAATTGCTTTGCTTGTTTAGTATTGCTGCTTAGTGCCGTCGGTCGGTGAGTGAGCGCCCGATCTCAAAATATCATCAATTTGAGTGCCACCGCGGAGCGAGTTGAGAGAGAGCCACTACATCCCACGCCCTTGGCGTGCTGGTCGCCCACGGAATTGGGGCATCCCAGACCCTTAGGGGGTACAGCCCAAGCTAGTCAAACCTCCGAAAAGGCGAGGTCCATCCTCGGACCGTCACCGCTATCCCCGGTCCACTTACGGACCCGGGTGTGCGCGACGCGAGTGAGTTCACTTGAGTGGGTCCGCCGTTCGGTTCGATTGCTTGCAAATTTTCAGGTCCAAGGGGTTGTGTCACATCACGATGTAAGATCAAGCCAGGACCATTCTGGGGAAGCTTCCCGCGGTCAAAGCGAGGCTTGTGTGGACATCGCTAATATTTCCTGTGTCGAAGGGCAGCGGGAAAGTGTCCCAGGATTAGATCCCAAAACAAAGATATGTTCGAGGATAGCGGGCTATAGGCCTAGGATATGGGTCGGGCAATGACCATGGTTGGGGCAAACCCGTGGTCTAAGCATGACCCAGGAAGGTCTTATCAATATTCCCATGCGAAGGGTCCGGGGATGACGAGAGCCATCTCGTTCTATTCATTATTATTATTATTAGTATTATTATTTATTCATTTATATATATATATATATATATATATATATATTTATGTTGATTGACTCTTCTTTTATTGCATGTGCGTAATGTCCCTTCTTATTTTTTTATTTTTTTTATTATTCTTCTTCTCGTTATTATTAGTATTATTCATCGTTATTATTATTTATTTATTTATTTATTTATTTAAAAATATTTTTTATGTTCATTGATTCTTGTTTCATTGCCTATGCGTTATATCCCCCTTTTATTGTTTATTTTTGCTTCAAATTTTTCTATTATTATTATTATTATTATTCTTTTGATTATTATTATTCTTTTGTTTTATTATTATGTTCCTCCTTGTTTTATTGCATTTCGGGTGTACCGGGCAAGGGAGGCTGGGGGTGGTGTACCGCTGGAGGAAGGTGAGAGTGCACCGGGTAGGGAGATAAGGCTGTGTTGGGTAGAGGCACAGAGAGTGTGCCGGAGAAAGAGGCACGAGTGTGCCGGGGGAGGCTGGGCAGAGCGTGCCGACAGGGAGACATTGGAGTATGTCGGACAGGGCGAAGGCAGAGTGTGCCAGGTGAGGATGGACCGAGGGTATACCGGGTGGAGGAGGGTGCAAGTGCCAATACAGCTGAGATAGAGTCCATGTAGGTGGAGTAAGGTCTGAGAAGAGGTCCCCTTGTTAGTGAGGCTCATGTGAGGAGTCTTCTTTTATTCATGATATGCATGCGCAGGGATTTTCTTTTATTCACGAAATGCATATACTCCCATGTGGAGGGTTGTGGAGGTTTCAATTCCTAGTGTTAATGGGTTGGGTAGGTCTAATGCGGGAGAATTGGTGATAGCTGGAGCATGGTGCACTTGGGGTGGTGGGCAAGGGTGGACTTGGATTGGAAGGGGAAGTAGAGGAGGCCTAGGTTGGGGAAAGATTGGTGTAGGAAGCGGGAGGTGAGTTGGGTGAGGGGTTTTGGGTTTGGGGATGGTGGCCATTATGGGCCTTGGTGGAGGGGTGGACACGGTGTCCACATGGGTTTTAATGGTGAGGGTTGGATGAGTGGTGGTCACCATGGAGGGAATTGGGTCGGTTAGGGGTCTCTTGCCCTTGGGATCATTTGGGGTGGAAGTGGGGGCTAAAGAGGCTTGACTAGTGTAGGTTAGTGAAGGGGGTTTTGGTTGGGGTGTGGGGGCCCTCATGGGATTAGGTGGGGAGGTGGAGGCCTTGGAGACTTGGGTTCTAGTGGTAAGGGTTTGGACGGGTGGGTTTGGAGGAGTGAGAGTGCTCCTCGAGTTTTGGTAACCCGGGTAGGAAGGGGACATATATTTTGCTATAAGTTGCTCCTTCATGTCCTTCCAAGTGGTGATGGGAGTTTCCCTTCTAAGTATCTTTAGCCCGACAATTTGCATCCAATAAGTTTCCACCCGTTTGGTAAGTTGCATTTTGGCAACCAATGCCTTTTCATCCTCGGATATATGATACCAAGTGAAGTATTGGTCCATTGTAACTTCCCAATCTAAATATTCTCTAGGAGAGGTTCCATCAAAGGTGGGAAGTGGGAAAGGGACCATTCTATCGTCTGTCCTTGGGGCGGGCCTATTTTCTCCAAGTTGGTTGAGTCTACCCGATATGTTATCAAGCCGCTCATTGGCATGGGTTAAGGCCTTCATGAGGTAGTTGACATGGCCCGGGAGGTTATGTGTGTTAGTGGTAGGCATCCTTTGGTGATTTGGACTTATGGAGAGGACCGATTGGTGAGGTTGGTAAGAGGTGGCCAAGCTAGGGACCAAAAGATGCAACCGAAGACTCTAAATGCATAAACATGCCCTAGGACCAACTTGATAGAGACAAGTTATGAACTTGCTCTGATACCACTTGATGTAAAACCGACCTTGGACCTATTTTGTAAGCATTCAAGTTTGAGCAGCGGACTCACACTAGCGAACTCACCCGTATGGCACACACTAGGGCCCGAAGGCAACTAGGCGATGTTGGAGAGGGTCCGAGGTGGGACCATGAGGCTCCAAGGATTGGCAAGCTTGGGGAGAACCCAAAATGGGCCTAGGATGACCAAATCATGGGCGACCAACACACCAAGGGTGTGGGTTAAGTGGATTCACTCTCAACTCGCCCGCGGTGGTCACTCAATTTGGTGGCAATGTAAAATCGGACACTCTCTTACCGCCGACGGAGTAACTATAGCAATACTAAGCTAAGCAAGTCCAATACAGCAATGAGGGATGTTCAGGAGCTCACCTAGCCGGCGTGAAGACGCCGACTCCGGCCGGAGACGGGGGCAAGCGGGGAGGCGAGGGTATGCACCCGCACGCCGCGTCGGTGTCGCTTCAACCTGAAAGTGTAAAGAGTATAACACTACACCTCTCGCAGGAGGGATGATCTTGGGGTGGGGATTAAGTTAATTACATCCAAAACTACCTCCACGCAGGGAGGGGCCTTCAGCCGGCCAAGCGGGTTGGGGATTACGCAATGAAACTTGACCTCCCGAGCTCCACCGGTTCTGCCCTGCTTCAGGTTCACTGGACAGACAGTCGGAGACGGTGCTGCCACGGGTTCCACAGAACTCGGATCTTGACGAGACCAGCGCCAAAAGTTTCCCAACTGACAGAGGATGAAGCTTGAATTTTTTAGGAAGCTTTGATACTCGGGGCTGACCGCGCAGGCGACTGGAACAGGACAGCAGTGTCTGGTCTCTGGCGGGTACCGAACTGATGCAGCAGGTTGCGGAAGTCACTGTGGGCTCTCCCGGACTCTGATTGGAATGAAACTAGTGGTGATGCGATCATGGTCGGGGTAGCTTCGATCTGGAGTTGACAGGGATGCGATCCGATGTCGGTGGAGAGAGGGGTAACCGGAGGAGTGAGGACTGTTCTAACTTGGGACCACAGGGGGCAGTCTGCCGTCTCCGACGAAGAAAATTGGAACAGAGGGTTCCGGTGGCCGATTGAGTCCCTTCTTCTTGGAGGTGACAGCTAGCTTGAATTAGTTTCTTCCCTCCAAAAATGGCACTCATAGCCTTCACGAGCTGGCCGTGGCATAGTCTGGGACCAGACTGATTGATTCTGCCTCTGTCTGGTGCAGATCAATGTGGCTGGTTGCAGAGGGTGCCACGATCTCTAACGAGCTCTGATTGAGGCGAGACCTGAACCGTTAGAACCTTAGCCAAGTCTTCTTTCTGTCGGCACCAACGGCGACGTCGGCAGATGTCGGAGAAGACCGGGACGATCAGATGAGTAGAGGGGTGTCGGTTCTGGCTCCTGTAAACTGACCTGACACACTTGGAGTAGAAAATTTATAACTTGAGATTCCGATGTCCAAATGCAGTTCTGCTTCTTTAGGATGAAAGAGGACTTATGAGGGAAGAACTTTTCTGAAGAGCACTTGATCTGAATCCCAAAAGGTTCGTCGTGGTCGGGCTTCCAATCTCGCTCTAGTTCTCTGCCGGGGGTCTGTTGCGCAGTCGTGGGAGATCAGCTCCTGCGGACAGCTCCGACCTCGGAAGCCAGCGAGACCACCACCGTTGGAAAGCTATCTCGATGACGATTCCAGCAATGTAGGCCTTGCCACCTGAATCTTTGAGAAACCGTCGTGGCTGTCTCTGCAAGTTGCTGCAACTCTGCTGTCTGAAACAGAGGCTGAATGAGAAGAAGATGAGGGGGTGGGGAAGGGGATGGCCAAGAGAGTAAGAGGTGGAGGGTGAACTTGGCTGGTATGGGGAAGGGGGGCTGCGACTTTGGGTGGTTTGGGTGGTGGGGAGATGGAAGGGCACTGCCCTAGGGAGAGGGAAATTCGAATTTGGGCTTAGGGAAGAGCCCCTTCAACCTTGGGGAGAGGAAGGGGTGCTTAGGAAGTGGTGTTGGGTAGTTGGGGGTTGGGAGGTGGGGTGTAGATTGGAGGATGCCACCTTGGGTTGGGGGGGAGTTAAATGGGTGTATGGGGAAGGGGAGAGGTCTTAATGAGGGGTGAATGGGGAGGAGAGAGAAAATTCTGAAAATTGGGTGGAGGGAGAGAGAGAGAGAGATAAAGAGAGAGAGAGATAATGGGTGAGAGAGGGAAGAGAGATTTAGTAGAGAGGAGTAAGACTAGAGATTTTTTTCTATTCAAATGATTCTTCAAAAGTTGTTACATATGAGGAGTGGGGTGGCCTATTTATAGGCATATGACTTTTTTCACAAAGGACCCTAACAAAAGACACAATGACTAATAACCGAAGGGAAGGGGGGGCATCCATGGGCCTAGCCTAATGAGATGGGCCCAATAACTTATCAAACCAACATAATGACTCAATACTTAGGAAAATGACTCAACAACCTAGGTACATGACTCAAATAAAGGGAAAATTACATGATATTGACTCAAAGAAAATGTGAAGATTACATGACTAGACTCCAAAATACATGACTAACATAATGGCGCTTGCCGACGAACAATCCGAGTCCGGAGAAAATGTGGAGGGGCAAGGGATGCCCTCATCACGAGCCTTAGAGTGGATTGCCCCGCCGTGGAGATGGACGCCGCCGAGAGGACCAATGGAAGAAAATCCGCCTTGGGATATGGGAAGAATATAGGGGAGAGGATAGATAGATGAAAAAAAAGATAAAGAAGACTTAAAAAATCTATTGTGAGAACATGTGTGTGTGAGTGTGTTTTGAAAAGGAGATGAACAATGGAATGGAAGGGGGTTCGGTGGAGAGGAAAATGCAGTCAAGAGCAAAAATAGAGAGATATTGCAGGAGAAATAACTAAAAAACGGAGAAGATTTAGGAGAAGTGGAAGAAGAGAAAGTTGGATATCAGAGAAAGAAGAAAAAGATTGATGAAGAGTGAAGAGAGATAAAATGAAAGGAAAAGGGTAAAAAATGAGGATGAACAGAGACTTACCGGCGTGGGTGAACAGTGAAAAACCCAGAACCTGAACTCTGAAAAATAGTGGATAACTTGCAAACAAAAAGGAATTGGAAGAAGAGAGATTTGAAGAACTTTTAAAGATCTACAACTTTTGTGAATAAAGTAAAGAGAGAAAAAAATCGCAAAGGAGAGAAAACGGGCGAAGAACATGGGGATGCAGGTTCAGGTGAACAGTAAATGAGGAAGATAGAACTTTGAAAACTGGATGATGGCATGAAAATTAAGGGGAATTAGAAAATAATTAAGAAGACAAAGTTGGAGATGATTTAAAACTAATGAACTTTTATGATGAACACAAGAGCATAAAATGAACAAAAGGGGGAGAAATTGGCGAAGAACAGGGGGATGCAGGTTTAGGTTAACAGTAAATGATGAAGATAGAACTTTGAAAACTGAATGATGACGTGAAAATTAAGGGGAATTAGAAAATGACGAATAAGACAAAGTTGGAGAAAATTTAAAACTGAAGAACTTTCATGAAGAATGCAAGAGCAGATAATGAATAGAAAGGAGAGAAATCGGTGACCTAAGATGTGAGAGGGAGAGGGAGAGAAAAAATTACCAAAGGAAGCACACCTTTCTCCTCCTTGTCATGTGTTATTTATAGGAAAAGTTGGGTCAATAAAGGGTGGAGTGTAATATCTCGAACCTTTTGGACCCTTCTTCGTGGGTTTCGGATTTGGTTTCTCGGAGTGTCCGGCTTTGTTGTGTCTGAAATTTTGTTTCGGACATCTTTTGTGTTCGGGTCGGTGCGATCCGGAGTTGTTTCGGAGGCCCGGAGTGCGTCCTCGACTTTTTTGTGCGTGTTTTCTGATTTTCGGTGTGTGTTTCGGTAATTCCTTCGGAACCTCGTTGCGGGTGAACTGGGTCGTTCACCTAGGCGAGAGTGGTACCGTTGCGATCGGTACGTTCCGAGAATCGTAGAAATGTAATTTTTAATTTTTTGATATTTTTTGGAATTTCTGAATTTTCTATAAATATCACTCTTTTCTCTCTCCCCCACCCTTCTTCTTCTTCTTCCTCTTCTTCTTCCTCCCACCGTGACCGCCCCCTCTTCCTCTCTCTCTCCCATTTCGACGCGGCGGGCCTCTCTCCGGCTGCAGACGGCGGCAGGGCGACGGTGCGGCGACGTGGGCGGCGGCGAGGCGATCTCGTGGGCGTGCGGTGCTCGTGGGAAGCGTGAAGGAGCGGGACTTCTAAAAGCATTCTTCGTGGTTTGAGCTCGATTCGGCAGACCTTTCGCTCCATTGAGGTAGGGGGACGAATCCCTATGCTCATCCCGTCATCCCCCGCGATTTGTAGGCCGAATGGGAGCCGAGAGGGGTGCTTTTAAGCGGGTTAGGGCAAAATCATGTTTTGGGGAGAGTTCGCCCGATCTATGGATTTGAGCCGCGATTCGGTGTTTTGATGGCCTAGAAGCATGCTAGGGGTCCCCAGGGGTCTTCCCCTTTGATTTCCCCCTCTCCTATGGAGGCATGGGGGCGTGGTCGATGTTTTTGGGCGTTTCACGCCGTTTCACCGCCGGGTCGGTGTGACGGTCCTTCCAATGACCGTCACACAGTGTGACGCGTACAGGAGGGTGCGTTACATCCCTATTTTAGCCAAATGGGGGTCTGTGGGATGTAATGGTCCCACGATAGACCGCCAGGGCGCTGTGACGCGCCTCGGTTGGACCGTCAGGGACGATTCGACCGTTGGTTTGACCGTTGGTTTTGACCGTTGGGGGTCAAGGCCTGTGACGCACCAGGACTGGCGCGTCACAGCCTTGTGACGCCCCTGTGTGGGCGCGTCAGAGCGGACGCATTCCCACCCTGTAACGCACCAGGGTTGGTCTGTTACAGTCTGTGACGCACCGAGTGGCACGCGTCACAGTTTGTTCCTTCGTGCCCTGTGACGCACCAAGAGTGGTCCGTTACAGCCTGTGACGCCCCGTGAGGTGTGCATCATAGTCATTTTCTGCTCGCCTTATGACGCACCAGGCTGGGTGCGTCAGGGCCTGTGACGCAACAGGGTAGGCGCGTCACAGTCATTTTTGCACCGAGGATCTGACGCCCCTGTGTTGGGTCGTCAGGTGGCTGTGACGGTCCAGCCTTAGACCGTCAGAGCTGTTGATTTGTTTTCTTAATTAGATTAGATTCCTATCCCGCCCCCTTTAAATACATATATGCATAAACATGTGAATCAAAGACAAGGGGGATGAAAGGATGAGAAATACTAACCGTGATCGCCACCAAGGATTAACAACGCCAAAGGATGAAGACGTGTAAAGAACGGCGTCGTGTACCTTGAAACTTAAAGACTTGATCGCGCTTGAAACGGGGTGCGGGGAACTTGTGAATTCAAACTTCCTCTCCTTCCAGCCGGCTAGAGGAAGAGGGCCTCACGTTGTATTCATGCTCTCCTGCGAAACAAAGATGAAACACAAAGGCAAAAACCCATTAGAACATGCATGTGTAGTATCAATCCCGCAGTGATAAAATAGGGGTAGAAATTGAGGGCAAACTCACCGGGGAAGGGTTTTTAACCCCTGTGGAAGGGTGAAAATAATAGGTGGGTGTGTTGTGCATGCATGGGATTTGAAATCATAGAATTTGATTGAGAGAATAGAGAGAAAACGATGATGCAAAACGGAGAAAAACGCATGTGTAACAGAAAGTGCAGAAAACTGTGATGATTTGTGATTTTGAGGAGACTAGAACTAAGAGTGTAGACCATGAAATCAAGCCCAGAAGGATAGAATAGAAAGCCAATACTTCCCTCTTCAAGATGGGGTCGAAGTTGTGAGTCGACGGTGCAGCATGGCTTCGCCCCACGTCCGGAAAGAGCCCCCCATCGCGACTGCGAGCTGGGCAGTTTTTATAGAGTTTTGTAAGAAATCCTCATCTTCTTATCACGATTCCCGGAGATAGAGTCCAAGATAAATCGAGTTCTTTGGATCAAACTCGAGATAATACTAAGGACAAGAGATAGGAACAAACGGGGATCAATTCAGAGGATGATTCTAGAAGATATGTCTTTTGGAAGGCAGCCCCGGAGCCTTATCTGCAGAGTTTTAGTTGAACTAGGAAACATAAATCCTGATCTTGCGACCCAGATTCCAAGAGATATTGCCAATAAAAATTTGATTCCTATGAACCAAATTCAAGATAATACCAAGGGCTAGAAGTAGGAAAAAACGGGGATCAATTTGGATAAGAAGTCAAGAAGTTATGGACTCTTCAAGAGGGCCACGGCGCACAAAAACGGAGCAGAGTCCAGCACGAATTGGACTCTCTGGTGCATGTAACGGTCTATCATAGGACCGTCAGAGTGATGTAACGGACTAGGGTAGGTCCGTCACACTCTGGAGGTCGAACGAGACGTTTTCGGATGAGATTGGATGTAACGCACCTAAATAGGGCCGTCACTTGGTCTAACGGTCAAGGATAGGACCGCCACACTCTAGGGGTTGAACCGGGCTGTTTTGGGCAAGTTTTGGTGTGACGGTCTATCGTAGGACCGTCACACTGAAGTAACGGTCTTAACTGGGCCGTCACTTCAATGAAGTAACGCACCTGCAAACGACCTTCACTTGGATGAAGGCAGATTCTGGGCAGACTACGCGCGACTTTAGAAATCGAAGCGTATCTCTCAAACGGTGGAGAATTAGACAAAGTGGTAAACATAGAAGTTGTAGATAACTGAGAGAGGAACAACTTTTATGAAGAAAGAAATTTGAGAAAATGATTGTAAGAGGGTGAAAATAGGGCTGGAAGAGAGAGGAAAATTCTGGAATGTAGGTGAACAGCACGGCATGCCAGAAAAATGTGAATAGCTCACAATCGGGGCAGAACCGGCCAACAGTGTAGAAGAAGAAATTGTAGATCTTTGAAAGACGCACAACTTTGATGAAGACAACTTTTTGAAAAGAGGATTGGAAGAGGGTGAAAAAGAACCACTTTCAGGACTGCGCAGTGAGAGAGAGCCGATTACTTGGGGGAAGCCGGCCTAAATGGGCCGAAAGTCGACTTGGAAGTGGGAATTTGACAAGATAAGCTCCGGGGCTATAAGAAATCATGATCTCCAAGACTCAAAGGATATGAAATGGTAAAAATGGGCTTGAAATCCATCCGAGAAAGCTCCAAAATAATGGCTAATTCGGGACATCAAAAAAAATGGTGAATAAGAGAAATGACACAACTTGTGGGCTAAAACGGGTGTCAACAGATGCCCCTCCTTGATGTCCGCTTTGCAAGGGAACGAGCGAAAGCGACGCGGAGGCAAAATGGAAAGGAGGTGGAGTGAAAGCGACAGCGACGTGAAATGGAGATGAAGCGGAGATGAAGCGGAGAGAACTGATAAGCGGGCATCAAGGCCAAAAAAGACGCCCGTTACAACCAACAAGCGACAGGAATTCTCCCGAAAACGCCAAACTAACCACCTGAAATGATTGACAAGGATGAGACATGTCTGGAGAACTAAACTAAAGGAGGAAAAGGAAACACGACCAGCCTCATCGGGGACACAATCCACGGACAATGAGTGGGTCGGAAGGAACACAGCATAAGAGCTGGAAATGAGAGATAAGACTGAGATAAAATCCAGATAGGAATCACACTGGCCAATTAGACCAAGCGGCAAGATCAGAGAAATCGTTCAAATTCGGAGTGGAATGAAGAATTTCTTATCCAAGAGAACTGAGTGCAATCAACCATTGCTGAGGAGAAATCTTTGAACGGATCACGAGACATGAATGCTCAAAATGACATGATGCATGCTAGGCTAAAATAAAGAAATCATTAAAACGAATGCAAAGAAAAAGAAAAAATAGAAAGTACTCAAGGATAATATTGCTAGACTGAACCAAGACGGGGTCAAGAGTCTTCTTGCAACCACGGCGTGCGAGACAGAGTCTATCGTCCCCCACTCGACTCAACCGAGCGGCCTATCCAACGATTAACCGTATGCTCTTAGATCATCATCGTTTTTGTTAAAGGGGAACATCAGATCCCAGAACACACGGGCAATCATCCGGTCCTTGAGAGTCTATAATAACGTAGATACCATATAGTAATGCAACAATGAGCAAGGATAGAGAGCCATACCTGACTTACCTGCCAAGCGAAGCGGCATTCTTTTGCATTTTTGATTTTTGATTTTTTGTGGATTTTCATCATAAGACAACAACCACATTGGCATGATATAATGTGAACATGAACGAATATGAACGAGCATAACATGAACATAACATAATAAGAGAAATATGAATAAAACATGGCACAACATAACATAACAAAGATGGATGAAATATAACAAACAAACAAATGGCAAACATGCATGCGACTAAAGGCACGGTGGGACAAGACAACACGCACACAGCGGGACAACACATGCAGTGGTATAAGGACACGGTGGGACAAAGACACGTGGGATGACAATACCACGGAGGACAACACGTGTGATGAATGACACGGCAGGATAGGGATACGTGTGACGAATGACACGACGGGACAAAAGACACGGAGGACCATAGACATTATAAAGACAAAAAACACATTCTTCAATCAAAGCCCAAGATCAGATGAAGCGGAACCGCCAGGTTCAAAACCGTGAGATAATTCCCTGTCATGGAGACATGATTAAGCAGTAGGCAAAAGCTGAGAAAGTCATGAGCTTCAGAAGAGATATTGAAGAGATGAGAACAGATCGAAGAATGTGAGCAGGAGACAGAGCGAATGATAGAGCAAGGAAAGCTTGAACCTGCAACCTGCAGCCTGCACACTTAGCAAACAGATTACGTATATGTCCTCAAGATAAAAAAATAAAAGGAACAAAAGAGAAGTATTTTTGGATTTTTGTATTTCTGATTTTTTTTTTTTGCCATATTCAAATTTTTGTTATTTTTTTGACATATTCAATTTTTTTGTTTTTTTGGAATTTTGACAATATTTCTTTTTTTTTCAGAATTTTGACATATTTGATTTTTTTTGGATTTTGAACTATATTTCATTTTTTTGGATTTTGACATATCAATCTGCAGCACCCAAAGACGGGCTCGAACTACTGGCCAGGGATCGCCGTCCCTCCCCTCTCATTAAAAGCTTCCCTTAAGCAGGGCGTGCATGTGAGGGTGGCTTACCATAACCAACCGCCTCTAAAGAACGGCGCCCCTACTAAGGCCATACCCGGGATACAACCCAGCCTAAGAGGGAGATAGAAGAAAATTGGAGACAAGCTTTATGCAGGATGGGAGACATCAGGATTTGAATTCCTTCCAGGGCACCACCCCTCAAAGAGATAGTCTGTTGCGCTGGAGCTTTGTGTCTTTGATTTTGAGACCCATATTTATCAAGCACGCATACGACCGGGCTCTTGATGTCCCGCGGGGCTTCGCCACTCTTGCCATGCCTTTGATTCATAATATTCTTTTTGATTCATCATTGATTTTTGACAGCCCTTGTTGGCTAGATATTGCATGAAAGCTCACTTTCGAGGGTCAAGACTGCCCCTATTTGAGACCTCTCTCGTATTAGGGAGCGCCTAGGTTGGTCATCTTATCCATCAACCTCTTGCCCCTACACTTGGCCGAGTAGAGAAAAGAAAAAGACCTTTGTGCATACCCATGGTATGGCCAAAGCAGCAGCGTTGTTGCACTGGAGGGGTCGGCTATGGCTCGCCGTGTGGTGTGTGAAAAACCCATGCTCAAAGGTCACCCTCAACGATCGGGGAAAGAACTAGACTCCCAGCGCGGAGCTATCACTGGCCTAAGGATGCTGCAGAAGCGAACTCATTCTAAATGAACTAAGCAAATTTCTAAAAGCCACTTAACCATGTCGAGGAACCAACGTTATAAACATGTGCAGGAGTAATAAGAGTGATAGCAATGATAATATATTCTTGCACAAAATGATGATACCTTGCAAATCCATAGAGTGGAAGTAGCGTCCTGACGCGATCTTGATCATCGAGCTTCGCACAACATGAGCTTCATATTCCTTGCTTGACAGGATGAAAGGGAGAGGATAGCAAAGGGATTGAAAGATTCCTCTACACGGAGGAGCGGCAGACACGACACTGGATGAAGAAGGATAAAAAGGAAGAGAGACGAGGGCTAGAACTCCCTCGTTAAGGCACAGAGACCTTGATAACAAGGAACCAATTACAGAAGAAACCAGATTAACCGAGATCAAGGCGGGCTAAAGCCTCGAAAACAGCAAGAGAAAGGGCGAAGACCCCGAAAGGGTGAAGAGGAAAGAGTAGAAAGATGATAAGAAGAATCATCCGACGTGGTCGGAGAAGAGGAACGATAATCATCCGGCAGTGCCAGAGAAGGAGAATGGGAGACACCCGCCAAGGTCGGGGAATAAGAAGAACCCGGAGATACCGGAGGGGAAGAATCAGAGGCAACACCTAGAAGTCTCGAGGAAGAATAATCAGGTGATGTCCCGAGATTAGGATGGAATGATGACATAGGCCAGGGCCTAGAATCGTGAGAGGAGGGAAAATCTGGAGGATCCGGGGAAAAAAGAGAGGAATGGGGACGCATGGACCTATGGAAGGAGGAGAAAATGATGGAGATAGGATCAGATGGAGGAAGATACACCACCCAAGGGTGGGAACTGAGTAGAAGGAAGGATGAATGAAAAGAAAAGGAGGAAGAGGTGGACCCCTGAATGCACAACCGATAGCCATTGAGTTTACGTCGCCGCCTCTTCTTGGCAGAAATTTCTTGAAAATGGACCCACCTGGTGCGGGCTTGGACCTTCGGGCTTCTTAATCTATAATACCTTCTCAAATAACGGGCCCACCTAGCAGATGACCTGGCCCGACTGTGAACATGCAACTTCATCGGTGCGGTTGCCCCTAGACACCCAAAGCTAACAATAGTAGGACATTCTTGAACAACTAACTCCTCATAATACTGAATATCATAAAACCATGGAGTCTTGTTACTTGGCACAAGTAGCATGAGATTCGGCAACTCCACTCGGAACTCAGCCTTGAAGCACAACTCCCTTGGTAAAAGGTGAAGCTGAGGGAGAGTAATACACGGCGTTGACATGGCCGGTTTGCTAATAAACTGAGGAAGATTGCATAACAAGTGCAGAATATCCTTGGAAAGTGTAGAAGATACATCCAATTGCCCCTTGAACATAGAATCCATAATCTGCTTGGCGGCCGTCTGCGTTAGCAAAACACGGGTAGAGAACCCTTCTTGGCATGTCATCTGAACAGCAATAGAGCGAGGAGAAATAATAGCATCAATAGTGAACTCTCCGACGAGAAATGAGATTGCCACCGGCCTTGCTCGGGAAGAAACTGGCAGTGCCTGGGAACTCTTCTTATCAACTGTCATCTTTGAAAGTGTAGGCACATCATCCCCAAAATAACCAGGGACCAGGACACGAACCGGCATCCGACAGATAAAATCTTGAATCTTGAAATGCACGGTCGGCACTGAATCATCCTGACTTGGCTTATTATCTCCCTGGGGATTAGACCCGAGGGGCACCAAAGGAAGCGCACACCCGCTCCGTGGGGTGGAAGTGGTTGGAGAAGTAAAGGGAATATGTTTGGGTGGAACACGTGAAGGTTTGTAAGGCATGGAGGCTCCAACGGGAGTGGTGATGTAAAGTGAAGGCATAGGCGATGTGGCGATGATAGGCTCAGGTGGTGACAAAGGTGAAGGTGAAGGCGTGGCTGAGGGTAGAGGTAAAGGAGAAGGTTTGGCTTGCTCAGGCTCAGGCAAAGGTGATGGCGGAGATGGAGGCGAGGGTGGAGATGGAGGTGGTGATGGAAGCATTGGTAGTGGAGATGGAGATGATGGTGATGGCAATGGAGATGGCGAGGATAGTGATGAAGGCGATGGGGGTAGTGGACATGGAGGTGGAGAGGGTGAAGAGGGAGGTTGTGGTGTCCACCGTCGACGTGTCGACACAATGCGTCGAGCGGTGTTAAGGGTAGAAGTAGTGGTAGTGACGGTGGGAGAAGAAGGGGAGGCACTAGCCTGAGCAGAGGCTTGGGTTTGTGGAGGTTGCGGAGATTGGATAGGAGATGGCGGAGGTAATGGAGTAGGTGAGGTAGTAGGTGATGGAGCGAGTGCAGAACTAGACGAGGAATCACAAGGGTGCCCCTGGCCTTGAAGTAAGGGAGACGGCTGCCCCGGCGGCACTTCTTGCTGCTGCTGTTGGTTACGAAGATGTAAAATGACTTTGTGAATAGCGGCCCAGTCAATCCTTTTCTTAGCTTCCAGATCATAAACATAATCCCGGAACTCAGGACAATCCTCAACCAAATGCCCCTGTTGGCGGTGAAAATCACAGAACTGAAGCATATCCCCGACCACGGGTCGGTAAGGCACAACCGGAGGGAGCGACAATGCGTGACTGGCCATCAAAGCCCGAAATATATCTGTGAAACACTCTGGCAATGGAAGGCGAGGAGCCTGCTTCGGGCAAGGTGGATGCCGAGGGATATGTAATGGTGGAGAAGGTTGTGGAGTCGGAAGTGGGGGTTGCGTAGGCAGGAGTGCGTGGCTAGTGGTGGAGGGCTTTGGTGATGGCATGTGTGGAATAGGATGAGGGGGTATGTAGACGGCATCTACTTGCTCGGGATGTGGTGTTCCCTTGACCGGAAGTGGAGATGGAGACGGGTATGTGGATGCGGGAGGCTGACTCATGGAAGGTTGATACGCTGAGGCGTATAGGTATGTAGAGGCAGGAGGTTGGCTTGTGGAGGGATATGTGGCGGAAGGCTGACTCATGGCGGTCCGGCTCATGGGAGCGTAGGGTTGACATGTGGAGGGTGAAGGTTGAAATGTGGAGGTGGATGGTAGAGACTCGAGGTCAAGGGAATCTTGGATTTGTTGGCGAATGAAGCGGGCTCGGCTATAAAGTTGCTGCCAGGAGGTGATGTCATTGAGGGCTAAGATGAACCGATACTCGGGTGTTGCATTTGATATCAGCATCTTGATTTGTTCTCCCTCCGGAATGTGTCCCGAGACTTGCGCAGCAAGGCGACGCCAACGATCGACAAAGGTAGAAAACTCCTCTTCGGGCTTCATCATCTCTTGGGCCAAATCCGCGATAGAATACTTGGGCCCAACCTGGTCTTGATACTGCTGAATAAACTTTTCTTGAACGGCATGAAAACTCACAACTTGCTCTTGCGGAAGAGAGAAGAACCAATCCCGAGCTGGGCCTTCCAATGACAGACCAAACAGATAAGCCATCAAGTGTTGGTCATGTCGAAATTGGGCCGACTCATAAACGAACTCCTTCAAGTGCACATATGGGTCACCAACTCCACTATAACGGCGATATGCGGGAATTTGTGAAGATGGCGGAAGCCGAAGACCTTGAAATGCGAATGGGATACTCAAGGAGGATTTGGGATTGATCCGGCGTTGAAGCTCATCAAGTTGGCGTTGGGTTTGAGCAATCATCTCCTGGGTAGGGAGAGATCGAGAAGAATATGGGCCAACTTGAGCAAGAGGGTGTGAATTAGGACCAGGAGCATGGTATTGGGCCGAATAAGAGGATCCGGGCTGAGAATAAGAAGGGCCCATTCCGGGAATGGAAGGATATGTGGGCGTGGAAGAAGCATAAGCATAAGGACCGAATGGGCCAACAACAACATGGGCAGAAGGATGAGGTCCATTAAGAGAATATTGCCCATTAGCAATTGGGCCAGCAACATATGAAGGAGAAGGAGGAGGCCCATGAATAGGAGATGGCCCATTATGAGAAGAAGGCCTATGAAGATGAGATGCAATAAGACGTTGGGCCTGGGCCGGGTCCATTTGGTGAACAAGGCTTGAAAGATGGGCCATGAGATTAGCATGTTCCTTGGATGGATCAGAAGGGCCACGGGAAGATGGGCCCGTGTGGGAAGAGGATTCCACGCGGGAATAAGAAGAAGATTGGGAAAAAGAATGATACAAGGGGTTAGAATACTGCTCCATGAGGGCAAATAGAGACTTAATACATGGAGATCAAGGACAATACAAATGGGGAAGCAATGGCTTAATGGGCTCGAGGACAAGAGGGGACTGACCCACTAGTGCAAAGATGAATGGACAACGGACCACGGGACAATGGACTAGACAATGGACACACAAAATGGGGTAACCTAAGTGGGCCTAATAATGATGAAAGACGTGGGTGCAACACAAAACACCACTAATGGGCTTGGACAAGCCCAAATAACACAATCAATGCAATGTAAGAGTTTTCACCCAAGTCAAACAAGTTGATATGATGGGAAATATTTTAGAGATTTCAATGGACCTTTTAATGATTTGAATTAATAATAATTCCCTCGAGATAGGAATCCTATGGGAATAAGATCCAAACTTTGGGTTGACTAAGGTTAACTCCCTCACACTTATGCAAATGCAAGCCTAAGGGGTGGAAAGGTACAACCGGCCCGGTGTCCGTGTGGGAATCCACGGCTCACGGGGACTTATGGAGGTCCTTGACGTGCTTTCCTGGTCGGCTCCAAGGAATATGGAGACGAGAGGTCCACGCACCAAGGTAGGAAATGCAACTATGATATGCAATGTATGGCCCTATGTGCACCGGAGTGCATGTAAATTCTAGCTTAAAACTAGAAAATCAAGACTAGATAAAACTATGCAAACATGATCCAACTAAAACAAATAGTATATGGATGGAAAGATAATACAAAGGTCTGCACAACGGCCCCAAGAATAGATCAATCTGACCCCGGGAGGTCAATCAAATCACTAAGCAAAGATGCCCCCGTGAACCTATGCGCAGACCACATGCAGATTTTATGGACAAAATGCTAAAATGATGACAATTTTTAACTAAGCAAATGAGACCCAAATGATGCAAATAAGCCATGGATGGAAAGACAATACAAAGGACTATCCAATGGATCAAAAATTAGTGTAATCAGACATCGGGAAGGTAGTCAAATCACTCATTAAAGATGTACCTGTGAACCTGTCCCTGAGCCTGCCTGCAGAACTTATGCACAAAACTCAAAAAAGATGGACAAGATTAGAATATGCAAATGTTAACCAAATGATGCAAATGATATATGGATGGAAAGACAATACAAAGGGCTATCCAACGCAATAAGAATCAGCTCAATCGGACTCTGGGATCAAAAGTTATGCCTCGATGAACACGGCCCTGTGAGCATGCACGCAAGACTGCCAGAAGCCTTGTAACGGTCTACCAAAGGACCGTTACATGCATGTGACGGTCTACTGTAGGACCGTCACACTACCAGAGCCCTTAAAACACCAAAAATAGTTGGAGAATGGAAGAAATATCACCTAAACATGAACATGCACCCACCCAACCTACAAAAGAGCATGAAAACAAGCGTGATGGGCATTGGTGTCCCACCGTGATCGCCAAAAAACTGTTGATTTGTTTTCTTAATTAGATTAGATTCCTATCCCGCCCCCTTTAAATACATATATGCATAAACATGTGAATGAAGGACAAGGGGATGAAAGGATGAGAAATACTAACCGTGATCGCCACCAAGGATTAACAACGCCAAAGGATGAAGACGTGTAAAGAACGGCGTCGTGTACCTTGAAACTTAAAGACTTGATCGCGCTTGAAACGGGGTGCGGGGAACTTGTGAATTCAAACTTCCTCTCCTTCCAGCCGGCTAGAGGAAGAGGGCCTCACGTTGTATTCATGCTCTCCTGCGAAACAAAGATGAAACACAAAGGCAAAAACCCATTAGAACATGCATGTGTAGTATCAATCCCGCAGTGATAAAATAGGGGTAGAAATTGAGGGCAAACTCACCGGGGAAGGGTTTTTAACCCCTGTGGAAGGGTGAAAATAATAGGTGGGTGTGTTGTGCATGCATGGGATTTGAAATCATAGAATTTGATTGAGAGAATAGAGAGAAAACGATGATGCAAAACGGAGAAAAACGCATGTGTAACAGAAAGTGCAGAAAACTGTGATGATTTGTGATTTTGAGGAGACTAGAACTAAGAGTGTAGACCATGAAATCAAGCCCAGAAGGATAGAATAGAAAGCCAATACTTCCCTCTTCAAGATGGGGTCGAAGTTGTGAGTCGACGGTGCAGCATGGCTTCGCCCCACGTCCGGAAAGAGCCCCCCATCGCGACTGCGAGCTGGGCAGTTTTTATAGAGTTTTGTAAGAAATCCTCATCTTCTTATCACGATTCCCGGAGATAGAGTCCAAGATAAATCGAGTTCTTTGGATCAAACTCGAGATAATACTAAGGACAAGAGATAGGAACAAACGGGGATCAATTCAGAGGATGATTCTAGAAGATATGTCTTTTGGAAGGCAGCCCCGGAGCCTTATCTGCAGAGTTTTAGTTGAACTAGGAAACATAAATCCTGATCTTGCGACCCAGATTCCAAGAGATATTGCCAATAAAAATTTGATTCCTATGAACCAAATTCAAGATAATACCAAGGGCTAGAAGTAGGAAAAAACGGGGATCAATTTGGATAAGAAGTCAAGAAGTTATGGACTCTTCAAGAGGGCCACGGCGCACAAAAACGGAGCAGAGTCCAGCACGAATTGGACTCTCTGGTGCATGTAACGGTCTATCATAGGACCGTCAGAGTGATGTAACGGACTAGGGTAGGTCCGTCACACTCTGGAGGTCGAACGAGACGTTTTCGGATGAGATTGGATGTAACGCACCTAAATAGGGCCGTCACTTGGTCTAACGGTCAAGGATAGGACCGCCACACTCTAGGGGTTGAACCGGGCTGTTTTGGGCAAGTTTTGGTGTGACGGTCTATCGTAGGACCGTCACACTGAAGTAACGGTCTTAACTGGGCCGTCACTTCAATGAAGTAACGCACCTGCAAACGACCTTCACTTGGATGAAGGCAGATTCTGGGCAGACTACGCGCGACTTTAGAAATCGAAGCGTATCTCTCAAACGGTGGAGAATTAGACAAAGTGGTAAACATAGAAGTTGTAGATAACTGAGAGAGGAACAACTTTTATGAAGAAAGAAATTTGAGAAAATGATTGTAAGAGGGTGAAAATAGGGCTGGAAGAGAGAGGAAAATTCTGGAATGTAGGTGAACAGCACGGCATGCCAGAAAAATGTGAATAGCTCACAATCGGGGCAGAACCGGCCAACAGTGTAGAAGAAGAAATTGTAGATCTTTGAAAGACGCACAACTTTGATGAAGACAACTTTTTGAAAAGAGGATTGGAAGAGGGTGAAAAAGAACCACTTTCAGGACTGCGCAGTGAGAGAGAGCCGATTACTTGGGGGAAGCCGGCCTAAATGGGCCGAAAGTCGACTTGGAAGTGGGAATTTGACAAGATAAGCTCCGGGGCTATAAGAAATCATGATCTCCAAGACTCAAAGGATATGAAATGGTAAAAATGGGCTTGAAATCCATCCGAGAAAGCTCCAAAATAATGGCTAATTCGGGACATCAAAAAAAATGGTGAATAAGAGAAATGACACAACTTGTGGGCTAAAACGGGTGTCAACAAGAGCCTGTGGCACGTCTAGAGTAGACCGCCAGGCTCAGGACTGCACTGGGTGGTTCGCAGTCCCATTTCCTCTCCGAATGTGGTCACCGTGCGACGGTGCTGGTACGTGGGACGGTCCCCGTATGTCGTTGGACGCGGGCGTGATTTTTCATTGACTTGAGAGTCTACTCCTTTAGTGACCCTCCACTAGTCGTAGCCCACCAGTATGTGTGTGCTGGTCTCACCTGGGAGTAGGTGTACGGGCTTACCCTGAGGATGGTTTTAGACTGGTTTTCGTCGAGCCCCACGTCTTGCATCCAGAGTCCGACTGAGGAGAAAATCGGTCAGAGGGCCAGACCAGGGACGCGCGGTGTAATGCCCCGGATTTTTCGGATATTTTTCAGATCATTTTAGTGGGTCTCGGAGTGTATTTTGTGCTTTACACGTGTTTTTCCCTGATGTGCCTTCGGAACTCTTTGCAGGGCAAACCGTGGCGTTCTCCGACTCCGGGACAGTACCGCTGCGTTGTGTTCCTTCCGAGGATCGCGGAGGTAATTTTTCGTAATTTTCTGAATTTATCGAATTTTCGGGTTTTCCTATATATACTAACCCTTTTCTCTCTCCCCCTCTCATTCTCTCTTTCTCACTCTCTCTCTTCTCTCACGCCCTCTTTCTCCCCTCTCTTCTCCGGCGGCCGACGGAGCGAGGCGGGGGCGAGGCGGAGGCGGCGCGGGTGAGGACGCGGGCGAGGATGGGCGAGGATCGAGGCGGTGGAGGCGCGTGGGAGCTCGTGGCGCGGTCGCGAGCCGGCGAGGGTTTCACGGCGTTTCTTCGCGGATCGGCGAGCTCGAGGCGCGAAATCTTCGGTGGAGGTAGGGTGATGGTTCCCCAGCTCGTGCACTTCCTTTCCCGCGAGTTTCGTAGGCCGTGGTGAGCCGAGCGGGTGGAATCGGGGTTTTTGGGCAAAACCCATGTTTTAGGGCTTGTGGGCTGATCTCCTGTTTCATTGCGTTTTTGGCCGATCCGAGGCCGTAGATGCATGCTAGGGGCTTCTGGGGAGCTTCCCCCTTGTTTTCCCCCTCTCTTGTGGAGGTATGGGGGCGTGGGACGAGTTTTGGGTCGTTTCCCGCCGTAGCGTTCTCGGAAGGAAGTGACGGTCCTTCCAGTGGCCGTCACTTGGTGTAACGCGCCTAGGCTGGGCCGTTACATTCCCCTTCTATTGGCCTTTGGTGGTCTGTGGGTGTGACGGTCCCACGATAGACCGCCAGGTGCTGTGACGCACCAGGGCTAGACCGTTAGAGTCTCTTCCGTTGGTTTTCGGGTCAGGCGTGTGACGCACCAGGGCTGGCGCGTCACAGCCTTGTGACGCCCCAGGGTGGGTGCGTCACATCCCCTGTTACCCAGCTGAGGGCTGGGGGTGTGACGGTGCCCTCTGGACCGTTACATGCTTGTAACGCGCCCAGGGTGGGCCGTCAGAGCTGTTTTATCCGTTGAGGAGGGCAGCGTGTGTGACGCGCCGGGCCAGACGCGTTACATCCGTGTAACGCATTGGGGCAAGCGCGTTACATCCTGCTTTCACGCTGAGAGCGTGAGGCGTGTAACGCACCAGGGCAAGCGCGTTACATTCGTGTAACGCGCTGGGCCAGGCGCGTTACATCCTGTGTTTCTTCGGGCCGTGTAACGGCCTGTGTTAGGCCGCCAGGTGGATGTGACGGTCTCGCCTAGACCGTTACAACCCTGTGACGGTCTAGGGTTAGACCGTCAGGCTTTGTGTCGTTCCGAGGCGAGTTTTTGTGTTCTCCGCCTTGCCCCGCAATGTGTGGATCCCTAGTCGACCCGGTTGGGACTCAGTGGTCGACCTGCGGTCTTGTGAGTGTCCCTGACACCCGTGGGTTTCTGTGTCCGTGTTTTGAGGGTGTCTGGAGGACCGTGTTATCTCGTTTAGCGTGCCCGTAGGGTTGAGAGTCCGGGTGACTTCTCGCGTGCTGGGCCTTCGTGTTACGCTCGATCGAGTCACCGTGTATCGGTGTGTGTGCGGTGGGGTGTCCCCCGCATGCCGTGAGTTTCTTTGGAAGGCGATTCCCATGTGGGCCACGTGGTTGGTCTTGGACTGCGAGTCCAGTTATCCGGCCTGGGGCTGGAGGTTTCCCGCTTGCTTCAAGATGGGAAATCGTCGTGGCGGCTTGTGTGCTGCCTTGGGAATCGTGCTTCTGCGTTTTCCGTGTGGCCCGTGTGAGTGGCCTTAGTCCTTTGCGTTCCCTCTCCGAGGGAGTGGTCTTGGCAACTCGTGTGTTGTCTCGGCACTCGTGCTACCGTGGTTTCAGACCTAGAGATTGGAATAGATTGACGGCCTTGTGCTGTTGCGTACAACGGTCTTGACCCCGAGTCCTGCGACTCAAGGACCGTTGGGTTTAGTGCGTCTAGAGGACTGTCCAGAGTCTAGTGACTTAGCGTCACTTGGTTTTTCTCGACTCTCGCGCACGGTGCGTGCGTGACCGTGGACTGTATGTCATATTTCTTCTCCGACTGTGGTCACCGTGTGACGGGGCCGGTACGTGGGCTGGTCCCCGTACGTCGTCGGATTCGGACGTTGTGTTCCGTTGAGAGTCTACTCCTTCAGTGACCCTCCACTAGTCGTAGCCCACCAGTGCGCGGTGCTGGTCTCACCTGGGAGTGGTGTACGGGCACCCACCTTTCGAGACGGTTTGTGGACCGGTTACCGTAGGCCCCTCGTCGGTAGCCAGAGTCCGGCTACGGGGGAAAACCGGTCAGAGGACCAGACCTAGTGACGCAAGGTCTGTGTGTGCACACGTGGTTGGGGGCGGTTGGACCCACGTCGACGGGCGTGACCCCAGCTAGTTACTTGTTTGTGGTTACTTGTACGGTGTTCGCGCCTCGGGTAGGATCTACCACGTCAGGCGGTTCACCTGCGGTGCGGTGTAAGACGTCAGGGGATGCTACCGGCTGTGCTTCTAGTGGGTGGTACTCCTGTCGAGTACGGAGTGACAGACTATCAGTTTCCGTGATTTCGACCTTCGGGTTTTCGGTCGTGTTGACCGTTGAGTTCGGTTGTTTCGCCGTGGCGCGTGTGTTGGTTTTCGCGCCAAGGGTCTAATGCTAGTGGCTTTACCGAGGTTGGGTCTTGTTGTGCGGTACCCGCGATCGGATGGTCGGGGTTGCACCTTGGACAGCGTGTCCAGGTCGGCTGTGTCCGAGGGACAGGCCTCTACGGCGTGGTTGCCGTGTGTTCTTGCTTCGGTAGGTGGTACTAGTGTGGTTCGGTAGCTTCGACTGCGTGATCGAGGTGTGCCTTCTGGTACAGTAGGAGTAGCTGTAGTGCCGAGTTTTTGACCGGCCACCGGTTTGCTGTTCCTGTTGTAGTTGTAGCTCTCCTTTCTGCTACCGCCGTTGTTTCCGGTTGGGGTTCCGCGGGATCCCTGCTGAGTCTCTGTTTTGGAGACTCATTCCCTGCTTTTCAGGTGTAGCGGTTCTTCCTCGCGGTTCGAGGGCGCGGAGCGGAGGTCCTTAGTTGCCAGCTTGCCGGGCCGAGTGTTCACTTGGCATGTGGTACGTTTTTACTGCTTTAGACTGTACTTTCTGTTGGACTGGACTCTGTTGTAGCTGTTGCTGTTCTTTCTTTCAGCTTGTTGTTGGTTGTCCTGCTTTATTTCCTATTTCTTTGTGCCTCCACACTCCTTTTAGCCCTTCCGAGCCCTCCCGGCTCGTGGGCGGCGGTGCGAGTCTCGGGTTATCGGGCCTTCCCGGTAATCGGATTCTCGGGTCGTTACACGCGGTCTGTGTGTGCACACGTGGTTGGGGGCGGTTGGACCCACGCTGACGGGCGTGACCCCAACTAGTCACTTGTTTGTAGTTACTTGTACGGTGTCTTAGTTCCCGCTGGGCCAGAGGGAGACACCTGAGGCACGGACTAAGACGTCAGTGGACGCATTCGACTTTGCTTCTAGTGGAAGGTACTCCTGTCGAGTCGGGAGTGACAGACTGTCAGTCGTTGTGACTTCGACCTTCGGGTTTTTGTCATGTTGGCCATGGTATTTCGGTCGTTTCACCGTGGCAAGTGTGTCGGTTTTTTTGCCGTGAGACCGGTGTTTTGTAGATGACAGGGCTTCCTTTTTCGAGGTACTTGCTTACTGCTAGCGTAGCGGTTTCTCCGTTTACGAGGTAGGGTTCGAGTGATCCCTACTGAGTCTTGTTCTGAGGCTCATTCCCTACGTGTTTTCACCGTGTTTCAAGCGAGGCGCGGCTTCAGGGGAGCGCGTCTGAGACTCAGCGCAGTTCAGGTGCCCAGCGTTAGTGCCAGAGGTCAGAGCCAGGGTATGTCCCGTGTAGCTGTACTTTTCTTTCTTGTCTCTGTACTAGTTGTGGACTACTACTGTTGTTATTTCATTGTTATCTTGTGGACCATGTATCATGTAAAATGTTAATTCATTTCCTGCTTAATTATTTAATTGTTTAATTTCTATAATTATTTGTGATACTTGTGTAGTCTCCACACCATCCTTTTAACCCTTCCGAGTCTTCGGACTCGTGGGTGGCAGTGCGAGTCTCGGGTTATCGGGCCTTCCCGGTAATCGGATTCTCGGGTCGTTACATAGAGATTGTATGAAAAGGAGATGGATGACTGGGATTTAGGTAGAAGATGATGCATGGGGAAAAAGAAAAGGAGGTGGGCACCCCCCTCCTTGGACTTTGGGCACCCCCTTTCCCAAGACTCATCATTTCTCCACTTTATTTCAAACTTTAAATTTTTTTCCCTCCAACCAAAATATGTGCTTCTTCTCCTCAATTTCAAACTTTTGAAATTTCTTTTCCCTCCAACCAAAATACAAACTTTGAATTTTAATTTTCCTGCAACCAAAATATGTGCTTTTGTGTTTGACTTGGTCAAAGTGGTGATGACAGTTTTGCCCCCGGAGTTTCTTGCAATTACCTTCAGTATCCTACACACACATAATTAGAATTTAGTCCATAAAAGTTATCATAATGTGCCCATAAATCTCAAATACTCATGGTTATGCAATTGAGACTTAATGCTCATGGCCCTCAACTTCAATTTATTAAATAATATCACCAAATTAATCAATTTATGTGAAAGCTCCAATTTAAACGCGGAGTTGAGGTTAACTATGAAATATGCATAATTGCCTAATTATATGCACATAAAATGGTGTACTTGCGATGAATTACGATAGAAAATGGACACTTATCGGTCGTCAATCTGGCCTATCCTGAGGTCAAAAACCACGGTCCGATATAGCTTTTAAGACGGGACATAAGCGCTGACTTAATCCCTTCAAAAGGGAACCTAAGAAACCCTCCATCCCAGGCTGGGTAATTGGACTCATAGTCCACAGGCCATACGCACGGCCCACACGGAAATCTCGTTCCAAGGAGGCTAACGATGTGCGGGAACAACCTTCCACACTTACGCCGACACGCGGCGATTTGATTAGCAGAAACACGGAAGCCCGGAACACATGGGGGTCACCCGGACCCTTAAAACCCACGGTCATGCTAATTGAGGTAAAATGGTACCTCCGGACACCCAAAAATACGGTCATGGTAACCACGGGGTGTCCGGGACACTTACGGGGTCAAAGGTCGGTCATTGGGTCTCAACCAGACCGACCGGGGCCAAAAATGAGCCAATCTTTGCATTTCGGTCGACCAACCCACAGGGGGTCGGTCGACCAACCAGTTCGGCCGACTGAACTGGGCAGAATGCCCAGTTCGGCCGACTAAACTGGGCAGAATGCCCAGTTCAGTGGCGAACGCCAGATCAGTCGACCGAACTGCCCGTGTCGATCGACCGATTACGGCGGAAAACCCTCGGAGCCCCACCTAGGGGTCCGATTCCATGCCCCAATCACCCCCAGGTGATGGGGAAAATAATGTGGATCATTCCCCAGGTCCCAAAACCCAAAAATGGAGGGAAGAAAGTGAGAAAACCTCGCACGATCCGATGAATCCATCGCACGCCCTAATAATATGATTCCCCCCGGCGTGAATAAAACCCCACTCCGCTCACCACGACTTACCAAAACCACGGGAAAGGAAGTACATGGGTTAAGGATCCATCCACCTACCACCACCGAAGATTCCGCACACCGTGGACGCAGTTCCGTGCGAAAACGTCTGCGAAACCCCCGCCAATTCACGAACGCGCACCCGAGCTTCAACGCGCCACCATGCCTCAATCCTCGACCCGTCCTCGTGCTCCTCTCCCTTACGCCGTCTCCACCTCGCCCGCCATCTCCTCCGTCGGCCTCCCGGAGAAGAGGGGAAGAGAAAGAGAAGAGAGAGAGAGTGAGAATGAGAGAATGAGAGAAAGACAGAGGATGGTGGGTTTAAATAAAAAACCCACGTGGGAAATTCCGTGATCCGGAAAATACAAAAATAAGAAAAAATACTCCCCACGATCTTCAGAAGATGCTCAACATGCCTGCAATGTCCCGGAGCCCGACAATACATCGGTTCACCCTGCACAGGATTCTGAAGGTTCGACAGGCAAAAACACGCGTAAGCTATAAAACACTCTCCGGGACTGTGACGACCCGAGATCCGGATACCGAGAGGAGCCCGATACCATTCGAATCCCGAACCGCAGCCCACGAGCGGGAGGCTCGGAAGGGCTAAAAAGGAGTGTGGAGGTACAAGGAAATAGGAAATAAGGCAGGACAATTCAACAATTAACGGAAATAAATAAACAACTACAACAGAGTCCAGTCCAACAGAAAGTACAGTCCAAAGCAGTAAAACGTACCACATGCCAAGTGAACACTCGGCCCGACAAGCTGGCAACTAAGAACCTCCACGCAACGCCCTCGAACCTCGAGGAAGAACCGCCGCACCTGAAACGCAGGGGTGAGCCTCCTGTCACTGGCCCAGTAGGGATCCCGCGGAACCCCAACTGAGAAACAATGGCAGAAGGAAAGCTACAACAGCAAGAACAACAATAACAGCAGGAACAGCAAAACCGGTGGCCGGCAAAACCTCGGCTCTATAGCTACTCCTACTGTACTAGAAAACACGACCTAGTCTCCCGTCGGGGGACAACCAAGCCACGCACCCGGCCACCCGATTCCACGATCGGGGACCACCAGACACGAACCACCCTAGCCACGCTACTAGGAAAACGCCACGATACCTCCGTAGCGGAGGCCTGCCCTCACCAAAAGGGCCCGAGCCAAAACCACACGGTCAGGGAACACGGTCATGACCTCACCGTCGTGAACACAACGTTGTCTGGAGAAAGGCCCTCGGTGACGCTCACCGGAAACCCCAGACCTCGACTCCGGGAACACTCCCGAAACCACTCACGATGTCCCGTCTCGCGGACGGAAACAGAACCCGGTACACGACAACTCACGTCACGTGACAGAAGCACCACCCACTAGAAGAACGACCGGATGCGTCCCCTGACGTCTTACACCGCGTCACAAGTGTCTAGCTACAACGCCCCAGGCGGAGACTCAGACACACTTAGTAACCAGTACCACAGAACAAGGACTAGTTGGGGTCGCACCTGCCGGCGCCGTCCGACGCCCCCAACCTCATGTGCACACTCAGACCATACGCCCTAGGCTTGTCCTCTTGCTGGTAATTCCCCCTAAGCCCGGACTCGGCTGTACGTGGGGCCCTACGGTAACCAGCCTACTCACCGTCTTTCTCGGGTCAGCCGCTCCACCACTCTCAGGTGGGTCAGCACACGCGTGCCGTAAGAAGGCTACGACTAGTGGGCGTGTCACAGAACGTGGACACAGAAAACCACGCACGCACCCATTGCGAGTAACACGGAGTAACAGGTGGCACAACGCCACCAGACTCTAGATGGTCCACTAGACCTACTAAACTCAACGGTCTTTGAGTCACAAGACTCGGGGTCGAGACCGTTGCACATGACAGCACTAAGCCGTCAATCTGGCCTAATCCCTAGGTCCAAAACCACAATGCGATAACTCACGAGGCAGTTCATAACCGCCGAGACCCATCCCTCGGGGAGAGACTTAAAAAAACCTCCAGCCCCAAGCTAGGAGACTGGACTCACCGACTAAGGCCACACGCTTGGCCCACTCGGAAGCCACCTTCCAGAGAAGCCACGACTTGCGGGGAAACCTCATTGCACTCACACCGATACACGGTGACTCGATCTAGCAAGAACACGAAAGCCCGGAACACCTGGGGTCACCCGGACCTGCCAAGACTATGGGCACGCTTATCGAGGTAACACGGTACTTCCAGACACCCCAAAAATACGGTAACAAAACCCATGGGGTGTCCGGGACACTCACGAGGCCAAAGGTCGACCACTGGGTCACAACCGGGTCGACCGGAGACCAACACAACACAATCGGAACGCTAGAAGGTCACCCAGACCCTTAAACTCACGGGGACACTAATCGAAGTAAACGGACCTCCGGACACCCAAAGACACGGTCACGGAACTCCACGGGGTGTCCAGGACACACACGGCCCAAGGGGAGACGATCAGCCGCAGACCGCCCGCCCCGGGCAGCCCGGCTGGTCACCTCCAAGAACGCGCTATATGTCCATAGCGCGTTCAAGCAGAACGCGCTAGGATCCTATAGCGCGACAGTAATGAACGCACTATAGGTCCATAGCGCGACCAGGCCAGGTCACGCTATGATCGTATAGCGCGACAATCCAGAACGCGCCATAATCCTATAGCGCGACAGGAACCGCCAAACTGTTCATCTTCCCCGATGAACGCGCCCCGTCGGGGCAGCGCGACCATCAAGAACGCGCTAGCCGAGGCTAGCGCGTTCTCAGTCCGCGCCCGAAAATGGTGGAAACCGCGGGAAAAACCATTCCACGCCCCGTTCACCCCCAGGTGAAGGGGAAACAAAAGGGAAAATATTCCCCAAGCCCCTAGGCATGCATCTAAACCCCTGGATCGCCCAAAAACATGGTAAAACGGAAGATCCGGCTCACACACCCAAAACATGTATTTTTCCCAAATCGCCCCGTTTAGCCCGCTCGGCTCACCACGGCCTACAAAACTCGCGGGAAATGAATTACGCGGGTTGAGGGTCCATCTCCCTACCTCCACCGAAGATTTTGCGCCCCGAGCTCGCCGATCCGCGAAGAAAATGCCGTGAAACCCTCGCCGCTCCACGAACCCGCGACCGAGCTTCCACGCGCCACCGGCCCTCGATCCTCGACCCGTTCCCTGTTCCTCGCCTCCCGCCATCGCCGCCTCGCCCTCCTCCGCCACCGTCGGCCGCCCGGGGAGAGGGGGAGAGAAAGAGATGAGAGAGAGTGAGAAAGAGAGAATGAGAAGGGGAAAGAGAAAAGGGTTAGTATATATAGGAAAACCCAAAAATTGCATAAATTCAGAAAATTACGAAAAATTGCCTCCGCGATCCTCGGAAGGAACACATCGCAGTGGTGCTGTCCCGGAGTCGAAGAACGCCACGGTTCGCCCTGCACAGAGTTCCGAAGGCACATCAGAGAAAAACACGTGTAAAGCACAAAATACACTCCGAGACCCACTAAAAGATCCGAAAAAAAAAACCTGGGACATTACAGCCCTCCCCCCTTAAAGGAATTTCATCCTCAAAATTCAGGACCTAGCACGAAGTCACAAGGGAAGAACACTGAACCAACTAACAATGCTGTCAGAGCCCCCACACAGAAAACCTCGATTCTCACAAAAACACCGATCTTGGGGGACGCAGCCAGACTTACAATCACAAACAACACCTCGCTCCGCACGCCGCGCACACCGGCCAACAGAGTAGGCATATACCAAAGGGCACAGTCCGGCATCACCTCAGACAACGCGAGAAACCACCATGGCACCGCAGCCACAATCTTGCTCACCGAGGAAACACAACCCTCGACACGAGCAACAACTACTGATCCATCCAATGGTCAGCAGACAAATCGCACATCAGCTTCGCAACCAGCTGACAGGTCGCACACCCTCCTCAAGGGAGCAACCAAAACAGAGCCTCCACCAGCTCAAGCAGTCCTCTCAGCAGACCGCAACCAGAACATCGGCTCAGCACCAAGAAAACACTTCACACATGGCAAGCCGAAAGTCGGATATAACACTGTGCCAACACTTGTCAGAAGACAAACTTCGACAAAGCCCAGATCCCATCCGGAAAGGCACATCACAGAAACGACCATCAAAGGTCTCACTGGCACACGGCTCTCGCCACGCTCGAGCCCCGACAACCAGCATCTTCTGTCTGTGAAAGACCATCCACTGGTCACCAGACATTCGTCAACGGGAAACCTCCACCGGCCCAGCAGGTACGATCCAACTCATGACAGGCCATCCGCTGACTCTTCGCACAGACCACCACTACATCCAGATGGATCCCTGCGCCAACTCTACCCTTCAGGGGAGCACGGCGGGACCCAAAGACTCCATCTCCCCTCGGTCTTCACGTCACTCGACTCAGACTTACGGGGAATCCTCCCTTGCTGGTCGCAAACTGAGGATCAATATCCCACGCCAACGTCTCATCAGAGACTACTCTCCGACGCCAATCTCACGAAAAAGGCCTCCGCCCACAGGCGTCGCTCTTCCATCTGGTCTCATCAAATCCTTCGATCAATCCAAATGGACACCTGCCAATCCCGACTCCCGCCCTTATCACAGAGCCACGGGACACACACCCTCTTACAATCTACGACACACTTCTCCAAAACACGATCTCATCCGCGAACGCAACCTCCAACGCAAGAATAGGGTACTCATGCGGCAACCTC
Source organism: Amorphophallus konjac (assembly GCA_022559845.1). NCBI lineage: Eukaryota > Viridiplantae > Streptophyta > Magnoliopsida > Alismatales > Araceae > Amorphophallus > Amorphophallus konjac. The sequence continues at coordinate 33,823,348 of CM040118.1, forward strand.
GCCAGCACATTTCCCCAACTCTCCACCTGCCAGTGCCATAAACCACAATATCTCAAGCAACGGCACGGCAACAACACGTCTCACACAACTGGAGACAACGCACATCGATAAACCAATCCTCCACTGCTCTACACTTCTTCAGAAATCCACCCGCAACAACCAACGCTACGATCCACGCACTCTGATCCACACGCACAACCACCACGACAACAACTCGGGATCCACCAACCCGACAACCATCTGCAACCCCGCAGACTCCGATCCTCCGCACCTCGGGAACCACAACACCAACCGCAAATCTCAAAAACACCGCCCAGCCGGCACTCGTCCTTCCGGAACAGCGCCAACACCCTTACGCATCAGGGAACGGGCAACGCTTCTCACAGCCAACCACCTTGCCAAAACGCAGGACGCGTCTCGCACGGACTTCGTGGCACACAAGGCCAACCAATCCGAACACACAATGCAAGACGATGAACCTTAGCCCAACACAATTCTCTCCAACCAAAGGAGAACCCAATCACACCTCCGACCAACGGAAGGAAAACTCCACACTCGACCTGATCTCGAATATCGCGCACGCTAGAAACAGCACCATCCAGCATCGAGAAAACCATCACTGCGTCAGGTCAGCGCCTCCGACACACTCAGCAAGTGTCACGTCGGACCATGATCACAACATCTCTCGATGCACCATCGCTGCAATTCCCCGAACGCAGCACCACAGCAACACACCCGCCGACAATCTCTGCCCAACGCAACACGACCAGGGCCACCACCCAAGGGAGAAAGCTCTCGACCTCGATCCACAGACCCCACGCCGGCACGAAAGCCGCGAACAGCAACCACCCTCACCGCGCCGCACAGTGCACTCAAACTCTCAAGCGAGAAACAAAGAGGAAAACATGCACGAAACCCTATGCCAACTGCTGACTGTACTGGACCTTACGGACTCTGATCACTGCAATATCTCGAATTCCCATGTACGTTCACAACCACGCTCTGATACAAACTGTGACGACCCGAGATCCGGATACCGGGAGGAGCCCGATACCATTCGAATCCCGAACCGCCGCCCACGAGCAGGAGGCTCGGAAGGGCTAAAAAGGAGTGTGGAGGTACAAGGAAATAGGAAATAAGGCAGGATAATTCAACAATTAACGGAAATAAATAAACAACTACAACAGAGTCCAGTCCAACAGAAAGTATAGTCCAAAGCAGTAAAACGTACCACATGCCAAGTGAACACTCGGCCCGGCAAGCTGGCAACTAAGAACCTCCACGCAACGCCCTCGAACCTCGAGGAAGAACCGCCGCACCTGAAACGCAGGGGTGAGCCTCCTGTCACTGGCCCAGTAGGGATCCCGCGGAACCCCAACTGAGAAATAACGGCAGAAGGAAAGCTACAACAGCAAGAACAACAGTAACAGCAGGAACAGCAAAATCGGTGGCCGGCAAAACCTCGGCTCTATAGCTACTCCTACTGTACTAGAAAACACGACCTAGTCTCCCGTCGGGGGACAACCAAGCCACGCACCCGACCACCCGATTCCACGATCGGGGACCACCAGACACGAACCACCCTAGCCACGCTACTAGGAAAACGCCACGATACCTCCGTAGCGGAGGCCTGACCTCACCAAAAGGGCCCGAGCCAAAACTACACGGTCAGGGAACACGGTCACGACCTCACCGTCGTGAACACAACGTTGTCTGGAGAAAGGCCCTCGGTGACGCTCACCGAAAACCCCAGACCTCGACTCCGGGAACACTCCTGAAACCACTCACGAAGTCCCGTCTCGCGAACGGAAACAGAACCCGGTACATGACAACTCACGTCACATGACAGAAGCACCACCCACTAGAAGAACGACCGGATGCGTCCCCTGACATCTTACACCGCGTCACAAGTGTCTAGCTACAACGTCCCAGGCGGAGACTCAGACACACTTAGTAACCAGTACCACAGAACAAGGACTAGTTGGGGTCGCATCTGCCGGCGCTGTCCGACTCCCCCAACCTCGTGTGCACACTCAAACCATACGCCCTAGGCCTGTCCTCTAGCTGGTAATTCCCCCTAAGCCCGGACTCGGCTGTACGTGGGGGCCCTACGGTAACCAGCCTACTCACCGTCTTTCTCGGGTCAGCCGCTCCACCACTCCCAGGTGGGTCAGCACACGCGTGCCGTAAGAAGGCTACGACTAGTGGGCGTGTCACAGAACGTGGACACAGAAAACCACGCACGCACCCATTGCGAGTAACACGGAGTAACAGGTGGCACAACACCACCAGACTCTAGATGGTCCACTAGACCTACTAAACTCAACGGTCTTTGAGTCACAAGACTCGGGGTCGAGACCGTTGCACATGACAGCACTAAGCCGTCAATCTGGCCTAATCCCTAGGTCCAAAACCACAATGCGATAACTCACGAGGCAGTTCACAACCGCCGAGACCCATCCCTCGGGGAGGGACTTAAAAAAACCTCCAGCCCCAAGCTAGGAGACTGGACTCACCGACTAAGGCCACACGCTTGGCCCACTCGGAAGCCACCTTCCAGAGAAGCCACGACTTGCGGGGAAATCTCATTGCACTCACACCGATACACGGTGACTCGATCTAGCAAGAACACGGAAGCCCGGAACACCTGGGGTCACCCGGACCCGTCAAGACCATGGGCACACTTATCGAGTTAACACGGTACTTCCAGACACCCCAAAAAATACGGTAACAAAACCCACGGGGTGTCCGGGACACTCACGAGGCCAAAGGTCGACCACTGGGTCACAACCGGGTCGACCGGAGACCAACACAACACAATCGGAACGCTAGAAGGTCACCCAGACCCTTAAACTCACGGGGACACTAATCGAAGTAAACGGACCTCCGGACACCTAAAGACACGGTCACGGAACTCCACGGGGTGTCCGGGACACACACGGCCCAAGGGGAGACGATCAGCCGCAGACCGCCCGCCCCGGGCAGCCCGGCTGGTCACCTCCAAGAACGCGCTATATGTCCATAGCGCGTTCAAGCAGAACGCGCTAGGATCCTATAGCGCGACAGTAATGAACGTGCTATAGGTCCATAGCGCGACCAGGCCAGGTCGCGCTATGATCCTATAGCGCGACAATCCAGAACGCGCCATAACCCTATAGCGCGACAGGAACCGTCAAACTGTTCATCTTCCCCGATGAACGCGCCCCGTCGGCGCATCGCGACCATCAAGAACTCGCTAGCCGAGGCTAGCGCGTTCTTAGTCCGTGCCCGAAGATGGTGAAAACCGCGGGAAAAACCATTCCACGCCCCGTTCACCCCCAGGTGAAGGGGAAACAAAAGGGAAAACATTCCCCAAGCCCCTAGGCATGCATCTAAACCCCTGGATCGCCCAAAAACACGGTAAAACGGAAGATCCGGCTCACACACCCAAAACATGCATTTTCCCTAAATCGCCCCATTTAGCCCGCTCGGCTCACCACGGCCTACAAAACTCGCGGGAAATGAAGTACGCGGGTGGAGGGTCCATCTCCCTACCTCCACCGAAGATTTCGCGCCCCGAGCTCGCCGATCCGCGAAGAAAACGCCGTGAAACCCTCGCCGCTCCACGAACCCGCGGCCGAGCTTCCACGCGCCACCGGCCCTCGATCCTCGACCCATTCCCCGTTCCTCGCCTCCCGCCATCGCCGCCTCGGCCGCCCGAGGAGAGGGGGAGAGAAAGAGATGAGAGAGAGTGAGAAAGAGAGAATGAGAAGGGGAAAGAGAAAAGGGTTAGTATATATAGGAAAACTCGAAAATTGCATAAATTCAAAAAATTATGAAAAATTACCTCCGGGATCCTCGGAAGGAACACAACGCAGTGGTGCTGTCCCGGAGTCGAAGAATGCCACGGTTCGCCCTGCACAGAGTTCCGAAGGCACATCAGGGAAAAACACGTGTAAAGCACAAAATACACTCCGAGACCCACTAAAAGATCCGAAAAAAAAAACCTGGGACATTACAGGGACTCACCAAGGCGCTCCGAACTCACGGATCCTGATCCAGGAAAATCAAAAAAAAAATCGAGGTGTTACACCCCTCCTCATGCTCCTGCTGCGGACTTTTCCTCCATCTTCTCCTCCACCCCTCCGCCTCCTTGCCTCCTGACCCCATTCTCCGCCTTGGCTCTTCCTCAGTTGTGATCATGGAAATCCCTTTTTTTCCCATTCTTCCCTCGTTGTAGTTCCTTCTCCACCACGAGCTCTCCCTCTCCCGCCAGTAGCCCGCCCTCCTCCCCTCCATCGTCACCCTCTTCTTCCTCGCCCACATCTTCTTCCTATAACCTATGTCTTCTTCTTCCCTCTTCTACTGTTTACCTTCATCTTCCCCTGCGTCTTTTTCTTATCCCTCCCTCCAACCCAATCGCTACACAGGAAGGTCCCATCGAAAGAGGCCAAGCCTGACAACCGTTGAGAGTCTCTACATAGCCACACCCTATCCGACACTCCCAGGAGTCCTGGGTTCGCCTTTCCCCCTCTGGTCGTGCGACACTGTTGTCGGCAGCCCCTGCACGGTGGCTTGTGCTCGGCGGTGTCCCCCTCCATCATCGTTGGCGATCTCCCTCTATATATTCTTGTTGTGCCTGTCATCATTGTCATGCTCGACGATCATCCTCGGTAGTGCGTCCTGGTGCTCGTGACAGTGGCACATCCTCTTGCTCGGCGGTGACCAACCTCGTTCATGGCTGTCATCGTTATCGAGTCTGTCGATCCCGTTGTTCTTCAGCTTGAAGTTTGAGTGCAGGAACCTCCTTTCTCTCTCTCACTGTCTTTTTCACAGTGTGATCTCTCAGAGGGGGCGGAGGATACCGAGGACTTGCTGGTTCCATTTTACTGGTCGAGGTATTTATTTGATTTTTTTCTGATTCCATTTCGTAACACTCTAAAATAATATTTTAAGAATTTAGATGATACAAAGAAACAAATGCAGGTTTATAGATAATATAGGTGGACCATATATAGGCGGCCTTAATTTGGCACTTGGTTATTGTGAAAAATAAATAGACAAGTATGAAATTTTATACAAGTCTCTAGGGGGGGGCAAGTAGACCAAAGAAAAATTTACAAATAAGACACATTAGTTTGACGGTCAAGATGGAGTCGGGGAGTATGTGCAAATTACGAAAGTACCCTTAATAGTATTATACCTAGATAGACACACGTATGTGATTTAATTATTTTTCAAGATAATACTAAGAGACTTTTGAATTCCAATAAGGAGAGGGCTGGAGAGTGATTGGGAAAATTTTGAGCTAGTTTGCTCTCGCGGGTTCAAGTTTATATATGTAAAATATAATTTTTTTGAGATCATTCTCTCTACGTGTGTAGAATGATATACAATATCGTTATATGAAATGTAAATTATTAAGTAATCATGTATTTTGTGAGAATAGTATGGTTGTGCTCGTGGATATATGCATGGATGGCTTGCCTTAACATCGTTTTGCATTGTCCCAGTCTCGTAACGTTTATATACGGTGTGACGTTCTCGGACTAGATACATGATCGAGGGAAGTGGACGCCACGGTTGCATTTACCTTAAACGTGTTAGCCAACCCGGACCCTTCTCACCTGCGATGCACTGTCCACTAACACGCGGTGGTATTGAATCAACCTGATGCTGCCCACTCCACATCGTCACTCTCACAGTAGAGCACCAAATTCAAAAACCTGAAAAATACAGAATCACCGGGGCAAACCCTCGTAGTTACGAGCTAGAAAAAAAAAAGGGCATAAGAAAATCTAGTGGGTCGATCCTCACATGCATGATGTGAAACACGCAAACATCGTGAAGAAGAGGATTATTCTCGCCGGCCACAACGTGTTCAAGGAAAGGAAGTTGTTGATACGTATATATATGCCTATAGCTCTGCCACAGAACAACTATCAAGAAAGCGTAATTAATCAATCCAAAGGCTTTCGCCACCCTTCTAGCTAGCCTCTCCCTCTTGATCGACCTCCCTTCACTTCTCAACCAAGGACGAATGCATCCCTCATTTGAGTCATTTCTTCGACGACATCCCTCATCTCCGCTCTTTCTTCGGGTGATTCCTTCGAACAGAGAAGCCCAACCTTAACTACTGAAACCAGGCAATATTCCTGCTGCAATATTAATCTCTCTTCCCTGCAGTTCTCCAGTACCACATCTTGGATTTCGCCATCGGCTCCTCCCCCATGTAAGTCATCATGTGAAAGAAGGTGTGGATCCACAACGTCCACAATTCGTGTAGGAAAGGCCATCTCAACGTATTTGTGGAGGTTTAGACCTTCTCGGAATATTTCATCTGTAGGCCTTTTCCCGGTAAACATCTCCAGTAAAACTACTCCGTAACTATATACATCCCCTGAAGTGCATGGTCGGCTGCCTGTCCCATACTCTGCAAGAAATTAAGTTCATTGTAGAGATCATAACATGGTACGTACGTAAATATTTAACAATCATGTTCGATCACAGCCATAAATTTTGCTAAATTCGACAATATGATGATAATGGAAAATTTGCAAAAAATAATCATCTTGCATGTATAATTTCAGAGATATCACTTTTAGATACATATATTTTCATTAATATATATAACCATAATTAAGGCATATAGCAAGATGATCGTCGATCGGTAGTAGTAGAACCCAGGCTGTACTTAAATTTGGACCTGCTATTTATAAGTAGTTAAAATAAATAAGATACACTAGTATTATGGTGGACTTACAAGTGAAATTATAAGAACATCTAAAATTACACCTAGAAGAGAAATACAGGAAAAAAAAGGGTATAGATAGTGATTCATACCTGGAGCAATATATCCAATCGAACCTTTTATTCCAATGGATCCGGTAGTGAGACTTAATTTAGACTGCTCTTTGCTCTTTTCAAGGATGAATCTTGACAGCCCAAAATCACCAACATGACCACAATTATCAGAGTCCAAGAGAATGTTGCTAGGCTTCAGATCGCAATGGATGATGGGAGTCTCACCATGGTTGTGAAGATAATCCAATGCAGATGCCACATCGATGGCTATGTTTAACCTTTGAAGGAAGTTTAGCTTGTGTAGTGACGGATTGCCTTCACCTCCCTTAGGTCGATGCAGCCAACTTTCTAAACTTCCATTAGCCATGAACTCAAAGACCAGGGCCTTGAACTCATTACCTTGGGAATCAAGACTTGAGCAGGAGGTTATGATCTTCAAGAGATTGCGATGCCGGATGCTCCTTAATGCTTCACATTCTGCCATGAAGCTCTTTAGAGCTCCTCGTTGTTGAAGCTTGAGCACTTTCACAGCAACAATCTTCGCACCCTCGTCTAAGGTGCCCTTGTACACAGACCCAAAGCTTCCCTCGCCTAACAAGTTCTCCTTAGAGAACCCATCAGTCGCCTTGAGCAACTCCCGATATGATATTCTTTTGTATTGGACATCATTGTCTGAAGCCAAGCATGGTGATTCTTTTCTGGAGCTATGAACCGTGCGACATCTTATGAACACGAAGAGGAAGACAGCACAACATGCAATTAAAGCAGGGGGTACTATGACAAGTATGGTTAGTTTGGGTGGCCGCCTGTGTTTATTCCTCAAATCTGGAATAGGGCATCTTGGCAAATGCAAATTTGGATCACCTCCACAGAGTTTTTGATTCCCGAGAGTACAATTTTGGAACACCCCACCTTTTGGTAACTCCCCTTCAAGATTATTGAAAGAGAGATTTAGAAGGCGTAGATATGGGAGGCTCTGAAAGAATTCAGGGATGGTCCCAGAAAGGTGATTGCGTGAGAGGTCCAGCACTTGCAGGCCTCTCAACTTACTCAAGGACGAGGGGATAGACCCCAGGAAGGCGTTGCCGTCCATAAAGAGGTACTCTAGGACTTGACAATCGCCTAGAGATGTGGGGATTTCTCCAGACAACTTGTTCTCAGAGATGTCTAATGTTGCAAGGTTCTTTAGGCTGCTAACCTCTGCTGGTAGGGATCCAATGAAGAGATTATGTGACAAGTTGAGGTACAGGGATAGAGATTGGAGGCCAAGGACTTCTCTGGGTATTTCGCCACTCAACTTATTATGGGAAAGATCCAACAATTCTAGGAATCGGTACTTCCTAAAACTTGTGGGAATACCACCTTCGAGGTTATTCTGATAGAGATAGAGCCTAGCCAGGCGAGTAAGGTTGCCCAAGGAGGATGGGATGACCCCAGACAGCTCGTTGAGGTTAAAAGCCAGTGTCATCATGCCTTGGAGTCTTCCAACAGTGTCGGGAATGGGACCCGTAAGGAGGTTGTTCTCCATACCAAGAACAAATAGGCGAACAAATTTCCCAATATCGGAGGGGATCCCCCCAGATATGCTATTAGCAGCGACGGTCAGAACCTGGAGCTGTGTGGATATGTTGGCAATTGATGTAGGCAATGTCCCTTCGAGCTCGTTCTGTTCAAGGGCTAACCATTCTAATCGGCTACAGTTTGCTAGGCCGCTAAGAAAACTCCAGTCAGCAGCTTCCAGCTGGTTGTCGCCCAAGAGAAGCCTAGATAGACTCTGTAAGGCACCAAGATTCGGAGGTATCACCCCAACAAAATTGTTGGTATTGAGTTCAATCTCACGGAGCCGGGATGCATTGGGGAAGGACAACGGGAGATGGCCTGCAATTTGGTTTTGGAACATGGAGAACCTCTCAAGCTGGGGAAGGCCACGTCCCAGGTCTGGTGGAAGAGTGCCAGAGAGTCTATTGTCACCCACCTCAATGAGACGGAGAGAAGAGACATTGTAGAGGAATGGAGGGACGCTACCCGACAACATATTACTTTGCACGCTGAAATTTTGCAAAGTCACTATGTTGCCAAGCTCTGTGGGGATGCTCCCTTCCAATCTGTTGGCCGCTAGGTAGAACACACTGACAGAAGAGAGGTTGCCCATGGAACTTGGGATTCGCCCAGTAATCATATTTAAGCTTAGACCCAGCTTTTCAAGACGTGAGAGGGACCCAAGCTCGCTGGGAATCTTTCCTGTGATCATGTTCTCCATTAAGTTCAGCAACCTCAAGTTGGCGCAGCGACTGAGATTTGCTGGGATCTCTCCAGTGAGTGCATTCGATCCCAGATTCAGAAACTGTAGTCGTAACAGACGCCCGAATTCCAGAGGGAGGCGTCCGCCCAATCGATTCTTTGGGAGGCGCAGCCTCCTGAGAAAAGTAAGGTTGGCCAAAGATGGTGACAGGGTACCAACGAGGTACATATCTGCCAAGTCTAGGGCGACAACTCTTTGCGCGTGACGGCGGCCACAGGTGACGCCCCGCCAGCGGCAGAAGTGAAGGGTCTCGTTCCATGAAGCCAGAGCTCCAGATGGGTCGTGTGATATCAGGGATTTGAAAGATAGGAGTGCGAGGTGGTCTGTGGTGTTACCAAAGACAGGAGGAGGAGCAAGCATGGCCGCTGATGATAAGGTGGTGACAGCTGCCACAAGGTCGATGAAGATGCAGATTTGCATCAGAGGAAGTCGACGCAGAGGCACCCTCGGTGGATGCAAGATGTGGCCCATTAATTAACGCAGCGAGCAAATTTCCTAATGGAATTGTTCTCCTCTGCGCAGGAGGAGGAGGAGGAGGAGGAGGAGGAGGAGAGATGGAAGGCAGGACGGGAGACGGTACTTGTTAATGGGGAACTAATCAAATGTTGCCTCTTGTAGGAGTATATAGATAAAAAGATTGCTGAAATGAACCGTGGAGTACTCCTTAGTCCCGATCTTATGGCAATAATTTCGCACTATCCGCGTAGAGACCTTTCTTCTTAGTTTTTTTGTGTTCTCGGTCAAGATCTGCATTGATACCTCTTGTACCCACCGGCGACTGTTTGCATGAAGACTTGTGCCCAGGAAGACCCAGAGGTAGAGACGACGCATGCAACACCCGAAGACTGCATGAATCACGACGTAACCCGTGAGGCCCGTTTGGTTAAATGGAGGGGCGGGGGTGGGGGGTAGGTGAAAGGGTTACGGAGTCATCGGGTTAGAAACATTTTGGTGGGCGGAATGAGTTGTCCCCACTTCTTCAACCCCGTTTATCTCTCTCCTAATTTGAATAAAATTTAATTAATTTTATATTTAATGATTATGATTACCACTAATATTTTTAATATTATTAATTATGATCATTAAAAATAAATAATTGTACTAATTATGATCATTAAATTTTATCTTTAATGATAATGATTAAAACTAACATTGTTGATATTACTAATCATGATCATTAAGGGTAAACATTAATGCTAATTATGATCATGATTAATGTTAATATTTTTAATATTATTAATCATGATCATTAATGATAAATATTAATGTTAATCATGATCATTTAGAATAAAATTTTTAAAATTTTGTTAATATTGTTAATTTTATCCTCAATGATCCTGATTAGCACTGATATTATAAACATTGCTAATTATAATCATTATGGATAAACATTAGTGCTAATCATGATCATTAAATTAAGATAAATATATTAAATAGAAATCTCAGTAGTGCTAATTAATTGTTCTTATGAAGATTAATATTACTAAATAATACTATCATTACTACTTAATATGTTTTAAATAAAAAATGACTTAAACAATAGCTTCATTTGAGCTAATCTTGATTTTTAGGAAAATTTATTAAATAATAAAGTCATTAATGATAATCTTGATTATCATTAAATAATTAATTATAACCAGCTTATTGTTGCCAATGAAGAATGTGAAGGATAAAACTAACAATATTAGTGCTAATTATGATCATTAAGGATAAGCATATTAAATATAATTAGTAATATTAATGCTAATGATGATCATTAAAGATAAATATTAGTGTTAATCGTGATCATTAAGAAAGGTAATTAAAAAAGTCATTTTCCAGTAATTATTCACATTCATATCCATATTTTTTATCAAATGAGTAATAGGGATACTGCCATACTTTTCTCCTCAGATACTAAATGTACATGAGAATAAAGACGAGGATAAATTAATCCATAATGAATTATGCATATCTTCTACAAAACGTATCCTCGAACGAAATGGCCCCTAAGAGAATGATATTTCTTGTCGGTAATTAATCAGACCGGTGACAACGCATGCGTTGGTCCCGAAGTGACACGGTGATCGACCCATTACTGGGAACGACTTAAGTTCAGTCAAGTTAACTAGGTATAAGAGAGGGAAAAAAAATTAATCGGATGCCACTTTAATTAACTCAAATTCACTTCGGTGACAAATAGGAGCCACGATTTGGTCCGTCAAATTTTATATTTGTTGAGGACCGTCAACAGTAGAAATCTCACCGTTCTCATCTGTATTAAAAGATAATGATGACGGATCACTAATATGCAACTAATAATGCACAGACGAAAGAAGAAGATGAGAGAAATATATAACACATAGATTTACGTGATTCGGTTAGACATATTACCTCCCTACGTCCACAGAATCTTCCTCAACTTCCTCTCTTGCACTATCTCCAGGAACAAAGGTACAATTGTAGCTACCTATCTTTGAGACTCGCTACTCAGGGTTAGGGTTTCTCTGTTCCCAATACAATATATATATATATATATAGGAAACCCTAGACAGACAAATATTCCCCAACAATAAAGGAGAGCATTCCCCCAATTATTTAGGCCCATCCAAATAGTTGGTTGCAATAATAAATGCTCCTTTTCTAGACTTCTGATTGAACAGAAATGCCACACGCATTACCTAAGATGTACCGTTCAGTTTCTGCTTAGGGCCCACCACATCCACAGCCTGTCTTGAAAACAACTTAGACATTCTATCGTCTAAGTCTGTTATAGCCTTTGTCATCTTGTGAACTTAGATGTTGTATTGTCTAAGTTTTTATACTTGAACGTTGCATCATCCAAGTCTTCCACATTGGTGATGCTTCGCCTAAGTCCTCTTCAATTTTTAACTTAGACAATGTATTGTTTAAGTTTTCCACTTAGGTGTTGGATCGTCTAAGTCTTATTCATACAAGTTGCTTCGTCCAAATCACCTTCAGACACTACAAGAAAAAGTGGCAATAGCGACCGAATTAGAGACCGAATAAATCGGTCGCTAGTCGGTCCCAAATAGCGACCATATAGCGACCGATATAATCGGTCGCACGTCTGAGACCCATTCTGCGACCGAAATTATTTCGGTCTCTAATCGGTCGCTGATCTTGCGACCGAATTTATTTAGGTCGCGAAGCGGTCGCTGATCACTCATCTCCCCCCCCCCCCCCGCCACCAGCTCCCCCCCCTCCCCCCCGCCTCCCCCCCTCCCCCCTGCGGCCCCCTCCTGCCCGAGCCCCCCTCCGCCCGAGCCCCCCCTCCCCCTGCGGCCCCCTCCCGCCCGATCCCCCCTCCGTCCGAGCCCCCCCCTCCCGCCCGATCCCCCCTCCGCCCGAGCCCCCCCCTCCCCCTGCGGCCCCCTCCCGCCCGAGCCCCTCTCCGCCCTAGCCCCCCCTCCCCTCCCGTCCGAGCCCCTCTCCGCCCTAGCCCCCCCTCCCCCTGCTGCCCCCTCCCGCCCGAGCCCCTCTCCGCCCGAGCCCCCCCTCCCCCTGCGGCCCCCTCCCGCCGGAGCCCCCCTCCGCCCGAGCCCCCCCTCCCCTTGCGGCCCCTCTCCGCCCGAGCCCCCCCTCCCCCTGCGGCGCCCTCCCGTCCGAGCCCCTCTCCGCCCTAGCCCCCCCTCCCCCTGCTGCCCCCTCCCGCCCGAGCCCCCCTCCGCCCGAGCCCCCCCTCCCTCTGCGGCCCCCCCGCGACCAGCTCCCATCGGCGGTGGACGGACGACTGCGAGCGGCGTGGCGAGCGGCGGTGGACGGACGACCGGCGTGGCGAGCGGCGGTGGACGGACGACCTGGCGAGCGGCGGTGGACGGACGACTGCGAGCGGCGGCGGGGACCGGCCATCGGAGGTAAGTGAGGCGGACCCCCGCCGGAGCCCCCCTCCGCCCGAGCCCCCCCTCCCCCTGCGGCCCCCTCCCGCCCGAGCCCCCCCTCCCCCTGCGGCCCCCTCCCGCCGGAGCCCCCCTCCGCCCGAGCCCCCCCTCCCCTTGCGGCCCCTCTCCCGCCCGAGCCCCTCTCCGCCCGAGCCCCCCCTCCCCCTGCGGCCCCCTCCCGCCCGAGCCCCCCCTCCCCCTCCGGCGCTGCTCTCCCCTCCCCATCTGGTTTCCCCCTCCGGCGCGGCTCTCCCCTCCCCATCCGGTCCCCCCTCCGGCTCCGATCCCCCCTCCGCAGGGCCCCCCCTCCGGCTCCGCCCCCCCCTCCGCAGGGCCACCCCTCCGGCTCCGGTTCCCCCTCCGCAGGGCCCCCCCTCCGGCTCCGGGCCCCCCTCCGGCTCCAGTCCCCCCTCCGCAGGGCCCCCCTCCGGCTCCGGTCCCCCCACCGGCTCCGGTCCCCCCACCTGCAAGTTGGACATCACGGCTAGCTCCTGTTCATGGGACAGACTTCAAATCCTAACTTTCTTTATGACAGACACACACACACACACACACTCTCTCTCTCTCTCTCTATATATATATAAATATATATATATATGATCCTGAGCAACATAATTAATGTAGTTGTATATATTTTTTTAAAAATATTATTTAGTTAGACTTTTCTTATAGCTTTTAATGAAAGAAACCGATCTAATTGAGATTTTAAGAAGTTTAAATTAAGAATCATGATTCTGTCGAGTACTTTCCAAGCAAATCCTACCTTAATTTGTGAGAAATTGAGACATTTTGATCAATATTATAGATATCTAAATTAAATCATGTTGTATGTAAAAAAAGTTATGTAAATATATAAAATGATGTTCATTTTGTAATTTTCACAAAATCTTTAAACTTAATTTGACCGTTTGAGAACTTTTTGATCTAGGTGCCGACCTTTTCCGAATCTTGACTTGGTGTACGACGTCCGTGACAGAGGGATTTTTCTACGTAAAACACGAGTCATATCGATCCTAATAAGAGCCAATTACAGTCGGCGCGGGGGGTTGGAGGGGCACCGGCCGGGGTGTTCCCATCTCGCACAGTGTGTGTGTGGAAGGGGGGGGTGCAGGATCTCCCCCCCCGCCCGCACTTGAAAAACCTAATTCTGTAGACCCACAAGGGACAGGAAAACCTCAGAAATGGAGAAAGGTTTCCCAGCCTCTAAATCAAATGCTAATATCTCATTAATAACCTTAAAATCTTAAGGGTCTCCTTGATATGGAATAAAATGAGTTAAGATAAGTTATTCGCGAGTAAATGAATTATTCAATGTTGAGAGTCGAAATATATCATTTGAGATTAGATAGGGTTAAGACTCTTAACTTGAGATTAACTCATTCTAATTCTATCACAAAAATATCGTATCTGACTCCGACTAGAATATATATCAAATTAAAATAAAATATAAAAATTTAAGAATAACTCACCTCGGATCTTCTTGTATCCTAATTCATCATCAAAGTGGTCCTAAAGATCAAACGTCAGTCTGGAGGTAAGAGGAGACTGTCCTATGGATGCTACCCAAGTTCTAGCTATATGTTAAGTGATCGATCCTCACTTAGACAGGGAAACAAGTAGAAAGACGCACTCTTAATTAACATATAGAAATGCGGCGGAGAAAGATGTTTCAATTGGGACTATATGATTTTGAACGCGCACTAGCTACATGCATCTCTATTAAACAAAATAAGAATGGTAAAAAAACAAAATTATGATGATGAGATTAATCCATGTGCACAATATCTGCATTTGGTTCTCTAGAATATTCTAGTCGGAACTCCAAATGAGAGAAAGTAGATAAGCCTAAGTAAGACGATATAGTTAACAAGCCCTAGCCTTCGTATACGAGAAATGCACCTTTTGAGTTTGGTAGAGTGGGAAAGAAGGAATGAGGATTAGGTGCTGTTGATGACTTTTTCTTTCCCTTCTTCTTGTTTGTTTTCTTTTGCACCTTTTGAGTTCCAAGCACACATGGTGGTGGGTCATGAGAGTAGGGATTGCATGTGCATGTGGTTTGGGGCTCAGGGGATGCTGATCATGTACTTGCTTTCACAATTAGACAAGCTAGTCACATTGGGGTTCCTTAATTTCCATTTGTGTACATGCTCCCAATTTTAACCATTTTTGAGCCTTCTTCTGAGCCTTAATTGGCTACATTATGTTGATACTGGGCGGTTTGATGCTGGGCGGTTTGATCACGTAACCTTATTTAGATGCTGGGCGGTTTGATCACGTATCTTGCAATATATCCATGCTCTGTCTAATCAGAATACTGTGTCTGAAGACCACTGTTCCGTTGTTTATTTTTTCTTTTTTGTTATTTAGACTTGTAGCATTTCTAAAATAGTAATTATATATGAAGCTAGAGATAGTTGGGTGTTACTTGCAGCATTTCCAGCACATTCATAAGAGCATGAATTTTATTTTAACATGTTACTGCTATGTTTTTAGAATGTGTTATTATCTTGTCAATATTTAATTAGTTGGGTGTTGTATGTGAGCTGAGATGCGTGGGTGCAACCTAACATTGCACGCATCTTAGGAGAGCGTGTTAAACCCGTGTCAATCAATCTACCCGTTCAAGACTTTGGGATTGATGTGCACGTTCTCATTTTGAATGATGAGAATGTGTATATCTAACTCAAAGTCTTGAATTGTCCCGTTTGGACAGTCTGTGAATGTTTGATCGCACTTAGGTGGTTAATTACTATATGTGTTTGTGTTGTTTGTTAAAAATTTTGGCTGGATGCGTCATCTCACTCCTCTCTGATATACCTTTATTGATTTTGATTAATTTCTTAACCATTTATTAGTAAGTGTTTAAGAAAATTTCTTAATCAATAAATATTTTGTGGTATATCGGAGAGGTGTGGGGAGATGCTGCCGAAATTTTTAGCAAATAACACAACACATATAGTAATTAATCGTGCGATCAAACCTTCACAGATGGGTTAAAAAGTGAAAATCTAAATGATATTTCCGTCCTATTTAAAATGGCAGAGATGGAGGATGTGAGGAAAGGGTTGGACTTTTTATTTTGTTAAACATGTTAAAGTTTTGTGTGTTTACATTTCATTCGCATAGGGAAAATGTCTGAAGATCGTTCATGGATGTACCGTAGACTAGTTGATCAGGTGGTGTCTATGGAATTTAAAAATGGAGTTGAGAGATTCATTCAGTTTGCTTTGAGAAATCCTATTGAAGCTGTAGATTGTGAGGGTCGTATCCGATGTCCTTGTGTAGTCTGTAAGAATTTGAAGTGGCTGACAACATGGGATGTACAACGTCATTTATACAGAAAGGGGTTTGTTAAAGATTATACAAACTGGATATGTCATGGTGAAACATTGTGGTCCTACGAGCCTGCCAATAGAGGAAGTGGAAGTTCATATGTTGATATGGTCATAGATGCTGCTGGTCCAGAATTCAATGTTCATGAGGAGCATGTACACAATGAAGAACCGCCAAACAAGACAGCTGAAAGATTTTATCAGCTACTTAAAGATGCTGATGAGCCATTGTGGAATGGATGTCAAAATCACTCTCGACTGTCTGCGGTGTCACAATTATTGAACTTGAAATCTGAATTTCACATCAGTGAGATTTGTTTTGATCGTTTGTTACTGATTATCAAAAGTATGTTGCCACAAGATGAGAAATTACCTGAAAATTTTTATCGTGCAAAGAAGATGGTCACTGACTTAGGGCTTGGATATGAGAAAATAGATGCATGTCCTAATCATTGCATGCTATATTATAATGAGGATAAAAGTAAGGTATCATGTTCCATATGTGGTCATGATAGATTCAAGCCTAAGAAAGGGGACAATTCAAAGCAAAAAGATATACCATATATGTCATTGCGGTATTTTCCTATTGCACCGAGATTGCAGAGAATGTATATGTCACCAAAGATAGCTCAACATATGAGATGGCATGCGGAAAGAGTACGTCGACAACATAATGTAATCAGTCATCCTGCAGATGCCGAAGCTTGGAGTCACTTTAACCGTGCTCACCCTACTTTCTCAAAAGAGTCGCGTAATGTAAGGCTGGGTTTATGTACTGATGGATTCAATCCATTTGGAGGTTCAGTGACTTCCTACTCTTGCTGGCCAGTTTTCGTGACACCATATAATCTTCCGCCAAATATGTGCATGAAACGAGAGCATTTATTTCTATCATTATTGATCCCTGGTCCAAAAAATCCTGGGAAAAAACTAGACATATATCTCAGGCCGTTGATTGATGAGTTGAAATTGTTATGGACTGATGGGGTTACTACCTATGATGCATCCAGAAAACAAAATTTCACTATGAAGGCTGCATTGATGTGGACAATAAGCGACTTTCCTGCATATGGAATGTTATCTAGCTGGAGCACTCATGGAAAACTAGCATGTCCTTACTGTATGGACAGTTCCAAATCATTTGTACTTAAGCATGGTGGCAAGTCATGCTGGTTTGATTGTCATCGACGATTTCTACCAAGGGACCATCCGTTTAGAAGGCAAAAAGATGCATTCTTAAAGAACAGAATTGAATTGGAAGAAGCTGATTTTGAACGGTTGTCTGGTCCACATTTAGCAGCAAGTGTACAGAACTTACCAGATATAGCACAATTGTCGAGCAGCACAAGACAGCTCCCTGGATTTGGGAAGGATCACAACTGGGTCAAAAAAAGTATCTTCTGGGAATTGCCTTATTGGTCAACTCTTCTTATACGACATAACCTCGACGTCATGCATGTTGAGAAGAATGTCTTTGATAATGTGTTCAACACTATTATGGACATAAAAGGCAAAACAAAGGATAATGTGAATGCTCGTTTAGACGTGAAAATACATTGTAAACGTCCAGAACTGGAACTTATTGATAGAAATGGTAAAACAGTTAAACCGAAAGCAATTTACGCCCTTGGAGCTGCACAGATTAAAGAAGTATGCTTTTGGCTAAAACAATTGAGATTTCCAGATGGTTATGTGTCTAACATTGCTCGTTGCGTGAATACAAATGAGGGGAAAATATATGGAATGAAAAGTCATGACTGTCATGTGTTCATGCAGAGGTTGTTACCTATTGTATTTCGTGATATGATGCCGAAGCCGATATGGGGAGCAGTGACTGAGTTAAGTCAGTTTTTCAAAATTTTATGTGCATCAGAGCTCAGGTATGAAGATGTGGAAACTATTGAACAGAATGTGATCACGACAGTTTGTAGATTGGAAAAGATATTTCCACCCTCATTCTTTGATTCAATGGAGCACCTGCTTATACACTTACCATATGAGGCTAAAGTAGGAGGGCCAGTACAATTTAGATGGATGTATCCATTTGAGAGGTAATATATATATATTTTCTCCTCATAATTCAATTAGATGTTGATGTGTTTTTCATTATCTTATGAACATTCTGGTAGGTGCATGCATGAATTGAAAATGAAAGTTCGCAACAAGGCAAAAGTAGAGGGTTCCATTGCGGAGGCGTACATTATGGAAGAAATATCAAATTTCTGTTCAATGTACTTTGAACCTGAGGTACAAACTCGTCGTACTCGGCCACCACGTAATGATGATGGGGGAGACTCCGTTCACTCTGAGCGGCTGTCTATATTTAAGTATCCTGGACGTGCGTATGGACGTTCTTCGAGTCGGATGCTAAATGATAGAGAATTGCACTGTGCAGAAATGTACATCCTTTTAAATTGTATGGAGGTTGAACCTTATGTTGCGTAAGTTCTCTACTCACATTACATTGTGTCTATAACTTATTATTTTTCATTCCATCTATAATGCTCCAATGGTCGTAATACAGACAATTTGACTCAGAATTAATCCAAAGATGTCCATATCTCACTGACATGGAGGTTGAAAAAGAACGAGAAAAATCATTTGCTTCTTGGCTGAAATATCGTGTAAGTATTATTACTACTCTTTCTCCTTGTTAGGCCAATGACAAATTCTGACTAGTGTGCTCTCCATATGTAGGTTGAAAATGGTTTTATTACTGATCAAAGAATTCGAGAGAGTAGTTATGGCCCATCGAAAGTTGCACGTACATATCCAGCATTTATTGTGAATGGGTATAGATTTCACACTAGACAATATGGGCAGAATAAGTCAACAATGAACAGCGGGGTATGTGTGAAAGGAAGTACATATAATGAAAACGAACGTGATTATTATGGTATTATTGAGGAGATCTTAGAATTGCAATATCTCGGAGATGACAACCATATATTTCTGTTCAAGTGTCATTGGTTTGATCCCAATTCTGTTCGAAATGACACAACATATGGGATTGTCGATATCAGACATAAGTCTAAATTGAATACTTATGATCCATTCATTTTGGCCGCACAAGCCCAGCAGGTCTATTATACAAAGTATCCATCGTCTAGAAATAAAGAAAGAAATGATTGGTGGGCAGTTTGCAAGGTTAAGACAAGGCTTTTCCCGGATTATGAGTTGGATTTGACTGAAACAGTAGAGTTGGATGTGAATGCCGAATTCTTTCAATCAGACTTGGGTGATGATGTAGAGTTGCCTGCTTCTAGTGATGAATCTGTGGAGGCACTGTCTTTATCTAAAGAGAATGAAGTGGAAGAAGTCGATCCAGAACAACCTGAAATACAGTTGGGGGACTCCGAAGAGGAGGAATATATTAGTGATCAAAATGAATCTGATAATGAAGATGTGAATGTTGAATTTGATATATCTCCAACATCTGAAGATGAAATGGAGAATGTTTGATTAATGGTATACAATTTTACCTAAAATTTTAATACTCTGTAACTTTCTTTCTTTCACTATTTGATGAATATGCATGTATTTTATTACCAGTTGAAGATATGGTTCGAGGACGGCGTGGGACTTCTTCAGGTGGGAGGGGAGAGGGTAGCGGGAGGAGATTTACTTCCATTTCTACACCGGTAGTAGGTATGTATACTTTCATGTATAATGCATTGTAGTATTTGTTTAAAATAATTCTTTATGTTTTTGTGGTATCTGATTCTTATCCTTACAGGACCCACGACTTCTGCACCGTTACCACCGACCTCTGCACCGCTACCACCGGTAGTAGGTATGTATACTTTCATGTATAATGCATTGTAGTATTTGTTTAAAATAATTCTTTATGTTTTTGTGGTATCTTATTCTTATTTTCACAGGACCCACGACCTCTGCACCGTTACCACCGACCTCTGCACCGCTACCACCGGTAGTAGGTATGTATACTTTCATGTATAATGCATTGTAGTATTTGTTTAAAATAATTCTTTATATTTTTGTGGTATCTTATTCTTATTTTCACAGGACCCACGACCTCTGCACCGTTACCACCGACCTCTGCACCGCTACCACCGGTAGTAGGTATGTATACTTTCATGTATAATGCATTGTAGTATTTGTTTAAAATAATTCTTTATGTTTTTGTGCTATCTGATTCTTATCCTTACAGGACCCACGACCTCTGCACCGTTACCACCGACCTCTGCACCGCTACCACCGGTAGTAGGTATGTATACTTTCATGTATAATGCATTGTAGTATTTGTTTAAAATAATTCTTTATGTTTTTGTGCTATCTGATTCTTATCCTTACAGGACCCACGACCTCTGCACCGTTACCACTGACAACAGGTAGATTGACGGCCTCTGCACCGCCATCACACATGGCGAGTGGATCTACACCTCCTCCAGCTGAGTCAGGTATGTTCATTTACATTTCTATATTTTTTTGATAGTTTGTTTTATTTATTTTTGTCCATTTCGTATAGTACGTGCTGATGACGAGACGAGTCATCACGAGGGGGAGGGCAGTTATAATGAGACGATGCGGGCAGTGTGGATAAATGAAGGGTATGTAATGCATTATTTTTGTTATCTATTCATCATTGTGGTATTAATATTTTCAATTTCAGGAATAAAATAGAGCCAGCCCAAGCATCACAATTTATTACAAAGTCAATTGAAGCACATTTTCCAGGCCCCATCCGTCGCTTTTCTGATTTTCCGATGGATGTTCGGGATTTATTGTTCACTATGTTCTTGGTATTTATCTTATTTTATCATATTAAGTCATTTTCCTGCTATATTTTAACACACTTATTGTTATGTAACATATAATTTATTTTTTGTTAATATGTAGAGGAATCATCGATTCACAGAGCATTCAGATGAGTTACGTGCTAGATCTGCATGGACAACTACTGCAAGAGCAAATTTCAAACATCTTATGCACAATATCCGAAAAAATGCAGAAAGAGCATGTACAAGTACAGATAAGAACCAATGGAAGGAGCATGGGCCTGTGTGGATGAGAAAGGAGTATTGGACGGAGCTGTGCAACATTTGGGGAACGGAGAAATGGAATGACAATTCAAACAAAGCAAAGCAAAACAGAGCAGCGCATCCTGAAGCGAATGTACACACGGGTGGCTCTGTCTCCTTTGCAACGCATAAAGCGAGATTGGTAAGTACACTTCTACATTTGTATTTTTTTTAATCTAATAATAAACTGTGATTTATTTGAATAACAGGAAGTACAGTTAAAGCGGCCACCTCAATTTCAAGAACTTTTTGATCATACTCATAAGAAGAAAGGGACAAATGCTTACATTAGTGAGAAAGCTCGGGAGGTAGCGGTAAGTGTATACATTAATAGTTTTCATTTAAGATTAAACTGTAGAATAATTTTGTTTTGTTTTTTTGTTTTTTGCAGGACTCATATAGTAGAGGAATGGATGAGAGGTACGGGGATGACAGTCAGCGTCCAGAGTTGGATCCTGACATTTGGGTTGCAGCATCTGGGGCACCCAAGAAAGGCCATGTTTATGGTTTTGGACATAGCTTGGGCACGACTAGGGTGTTATCATCATGCTCGAGTTCGGTCTCACATGCGACCTCTCCATTTACCACACCAGCAGCCCCAGATACCACACCAGCAGCCCCAGATGGTTCTTCCAGTGCCGCCCCGACCATGACTCCAGATATGTTTAGGGCGATCGTCAACGAGACCGTCTCTCAGAATATCTCAACCATCGTCTCTCAGACCGTCTCCCAGATGCTCACAGAATTGGGACTTGCTAGTAATAGAGCACCTCCTGCACCTCCTGCACCTCGTGCACAGCAGCCTCCGGTAAGTATTTTATTTGATTGATTTTCTATTTGTTAACTCTAAATATCATCTTACAAAATATAAGAATTTAGATTGAGGAGGGGAAAATATCATTTTCTTAACTCTATGAACTTGGGTTTGAGGGTCCAAAATTGAAAAGAGAGGTCCAATCAATCCATCGATTGTTCCAACACGACATGGGGGGTGAAAGTAACCTGTAGAAACTGACGGAGTTCAAATTGGACTCCAAATTTGAGCTCGATGCTCAAATTTACATTTCCTAAATAGAACCAAGTTAATCGAGTGTAAGAGGGTCAAAAATAAAGAAATATATGTCCAATTAATTTGTCAATGACTCCAACACGACCGGGAAGGTGAGAGTGACTTGTAGAAATTGACGGAGTCCAAATTGGACTACCGATTTGAGCAAAACGTTTAAAATTGTCATTCGTCAATTTCACTTAAATGAAAAACATCTTGCTTTTAATTTTCAAGAAAAATTGATTTCTTTATTAAGGATTTGATTTTAATTTTTTTAAATGATATACAGGATCATCCGTCGCGAGATGTTAGACGAGACGACGACCAGGATGACACATATGCGGAGGATTTGTGATTTCATTTTAGTTATTTGCATGTTGTCATTTTATTATGGATGTATGATTAATTTGTGTGTTTGTATGTGATGAATTTGAAGTTCGTGGAGATTGTGATTTGTGTAGTTGATTTATATATTTTTATGAAATTGTTATTTATCAGGTTATTTATTTTATTAAATTGTTATTTATCAGGTGATTTATAGTCGATTATATAAATTTATAAAAAAAAAATACTACAAAATTAGCGACCGAATAGCGACCGAATAGCGACTGTCTTCATTATTTATTTTATTAAAGTATTAAAATTAGCGACCGAATAGCGACCGAATAGCGACTGTATATATTAGCGACGGATAATGCGACCGATTTATATCGGTCGCTATCCGCGACTGATATTGCGACCGATAATTATCGATCGCTATCTGCGACCTATTCTGCGACCGATAATTATCGGTCGCTAACGGCGACCTATTCTGCGACCGATTTATATCGGTCGCCATTTAGCGACTATTATATAGCGACCGACATGTTCGGTCGCTAATAGGTGTCTGTTCGGTCGCGACATGATCTTTGCGACCGATCTGCGACCGAATAGCGACCGAGAGGTCGGTCGCTACTCGCGGTTTTTCTTGCAGTGAGACTTCGCACCTTAGATGATACATCGTCTAACTTTATCTTGCCGCCTTTGCCTACAATTTTCATCTACTTGTATCGTCTAAGTCTGTTATTTAGACGATATATCGCCTAACTTGCTAAGACTTCTTTCGGCTTGTATTCTTCGTCTAACATGGACTTTATCTATCCTATACTTAGATGATCCATCATCTAAGCCCCCTAAATTGCTTCAACTACGGACTTAGTCTGAATATGAGCCATAACTCAACAAATCTCCACCTTGACGAATACTTACTGCTCAGAAGAAATAAGCAAAGAGCATGACATCACGATAGATTTATCCTCATCATCAAACTTGACCTTGAGTTGTGACAAATCACTGACAATCTGATTAAACATGTTGATATGTTGAATCAGATCTCTCCTTTTGACCATTCGAAGACTATACAACTCTTTCTTCCGGAATAATTTGTTGGTGACACTTTTGACCATGTACATCGTCTCCATTTTTTTCCATAACCCCTTTGTTATCTTTTTTGTCATCACACCATACATGACTGAGTTTGCAAGACATATCCGGATTGTATTGAAGACCATTAATTTACTCCAGTTCTTCTCAATCCTCCTGGTCTATCTTGTCAGGTTTCTCTCTTGTTAAAGTCCTACTGACTCTCGATTGAACCAACAGATCTTTCACCCTCGTCTGTCATAAACTAAAATTATCCTTTCCATCAAACTTGTCGAACTCAGCCTTCAACAGTCCACTCATCCTTGATATAGTATTGTAGATCCGTGTAGAACCTTAAGTTTTAATACCAATCTGTTGACCGGCAATGGAAACCTCGTCATCCTCACCCGTATTAGAGGATAATGATGATGAATCACTCGTATGCAACTAAAGATGCACAGAAGAAGAGAGAGAGAGAGAGAGAGAGCAACTTTACATGGTTCGGTTGTGATCTCTCTACGTTCATAGAACTTTCCTTATCTTACTCTCTTGCACTATATCCAAGAACAAAGCTACAACTAGGACATCCTGTCCCCGAGACTGGCTACTCAGGGTTAGGGTTTTCCTATCCCCAATATAATATATATATATATATATATATATATATATATATATATATATATATATATATATATATAAAGAGAATATTCAGTCAATTATTTGGGTTGGCCGTTGGTTACGATAATAAAGGCTCCTGTATGACTTATATGTTGTTGGCTAATCACTTTTGTAGCTGTTTTAATAACTATCTCAGACTACATTAATATATTTGGGTCACTGAGTCACTGTTTGCAGTTTAACCAAATTAATTCTCAGCATTGAATCCACGGTCGTCTGATCCTACCCGTATGACTTAAATAATTTTAAATTGACTCCATTTATATCACAGTTGGTGCTGAGTTAGATTTTAAGCCGGCGCTTCAATACAAAGTGAGTGGATCACATGCTTTTGGTTAGTCCTGGTTCAATACCTGCCACTTTGACCAAGACCTGTAACCGTAGTCCACGCCGCGGTAGATGGTAAACATACGGGGCTCATTGCTTGGATTCGGAGACTACTACGAGGGTGTTCATATGGATCAAGGACAACACGGTAACCATATATAACTACAGAGCCACGTGAATCGAGACCCATTTGTTCGACGCGACAAGAACAATATATAATCGATGTCTTTTATCTCAATCATCAGATTTAATAAGGATTCAAAAAAATATTGCCAATCAAAAAATAAAAAAACATATATTAAATCTGACTGATGAAATGGAATGGAATGAAATGGAAGATGCGCGGCCGCCTCACGCCATCATTGTCCAGAGCCCTAGTTCATCGCCCCGCCTAGGGACCTCCTCGTCGTCGCCTTGCCCCTCTATTGTCGGCACCCCTGCGAGCGCCTCCGACCACCCACCATCGTCGATCGCCTGCCAGAGCCACCTCCCCCTATGCACATCCCCCCGTACGCCTTGCCCCACTTCTCTCTCCCTTTCTCGTAGGAACACCCAATCTCCCCCTCCTTTGGTGACCACCCGTCGCGTCTCGTCGTCCTCCGAACAACTTGCACACATACGCACACGTACAGGGAGAGATGCCTAACTCAGAGACAAGTTAATAATTCTCTCTCTTGACCCTCACTTATTTCTAGGTAAAGGAACGGTAGTTACAATGACGATATAACCGTAATAATATAATGTGTATCGAGTGTATTCACGTTAATATGGTAAAAGTAGGGGATGCGTGTAAGTATAAATTTTTAGAGAGATATAGATGTAAAAAATCTATCAGAGCGTCTTCTACCGTGGGTAATTTCTATTTTATTGACGGACAATCCTGTTAGAGTTGTACCCTCGATTTTTAAAATCCGTTTTTACTGTATTACAATCATCATACTAATTAAACAACTCCCAGCGTGGTTAAAGGTACATCTCTACCTTCCATATAAACGCAACGGTCGTCCTCACCGTTGATAATTGATGTCGGGACCAGCGGCTTGGACTCTCCGTCCGGGCAAACCGCGCCACACGGCACGTCTTCTTGTGGAAGACCCGGCATCTCCGTCTCTCTGACGTCGAACTTGGCGACTGCGAAGCCTCGACCGAGAGGGGCCTTCCTTCACATGGGATTCATTGACATCGATTCACAGGACTCCTTCCACGGCGAATTTGTTTTTTTTTTTTTTTTGACTTTTATGTAGGAGTTCGGATTTTGGCTTTGGAAATCGTATCTCTTAAAAATCAAAATAGATAGATCATTGTCATATAAAAGAATTTGTTATCTCTCTAGAGATTTTTTTTTCTTCAAAAAAGTCAATAATATATATTTATAAAAGTCTTCTCCCCTTTTTTGGACAAGGGACGATCTCATATCATTCGTCACTTTTAAGGTGGAGGATGTGAGGGCATTAAATTCTCAATAGACGTGGACGCGATGTTTGTTAGTCTTGCAAAAAAGAGATTAATATGGATGAATTGGATGTCTGTACAAAGTCTTGAATTCAGAACTCTCACACACACTTTGCATAGATCCATTATATGCTAAATTATCTATCGCTAAAAAAATATGGAATGACATACTATCGATGGTAGGTATCGTTAGGGTAAAACAATGAAACGCGACCCACTAAGCGAGATCAGAACAGAGAAACAAGGAAAAGATAGAACGAACAATCACACATGCGCACATGGATTTTTTACGTGGTTCAAAGGGTAAAGTGCCTTCCTACATCCACAACCGCAACAGGTTTCCACTAGGATAATCACTCTAGGATCTTACAAGATTACAGAGGTGTCCCACAAAGAGAGAGAGTTCACACCCTTTTATACAAGGAGATTAGGGCGTCATTAGTCAAGGTACAAAAGACAACAATGCCCTTATGAATGTAACAACGGAAATACTTGCTGCGGCATCCCTCCATCAATCATCCATGGAGGCCAACTGAGGCTTTGCACAGCCTCAGTTTCTCTGTTGTCACCACCTTGGTCAACATATCTGCTGATTTCTCTGCCCCAAGTATCTTCTCCAGCAATAAAACACCATCTTCAAGCAAACCACGAATGAAGTGATACTTCAATTGTATGTGCTTTATCCTTGCATGAAAGACATGATTCTTGGCAAGGTGAATTACACTTTGACTGTCACAAAACATCACACCACTGCTTTGTTTCTTGCCCAACTCCTTCAGAAAATTTTTCAGCCATACCATCTCTTTGCTAGCTTCAGAGATAGCAACATACTCTGCTTCTGTGGTTGAGAGAGCAACAACCTTCTAAAGTTTTGAAACCCAACTCACTGCAGTGCTACCCAAGATGTAAACATAGCCAGTGGTGCTTCTTCTGGTGTCCAGATCACCACCAAGATCTGAATCAACAAAACCTTATAAGATAACATCACTTTTTCTGAAACAAAGTGACTTACCTGAGGTGCCTTTTAGGTATCTCAGAATCCACTTCACTGCCTCCTAGTGTTGCTTGCCCGGATCTGTCATATGTTTGCTCACAACTCCTACTGCATGTCCTATGTCTGGCTTGGTACAAATCATGGCATACATCAGACTTCCTACAGCTGATGCATAAGGAATTTTCTTCATAGACTCATGCTCTTCAGCAGACTTTGGTGACTGCTCTTTAGACAGCTTGAAGTGACTTGTCAAAGGAGTGCTAACTGGTTTTGCATTCTGCATATTGAATCTGCCCAACACTTTCTGGATGTAACTTTCTTGAGATAGCTTCACAGTGCAAGCTGTTCTATCCCTTACAATTCTCATCCCAAGAATTTGCTTTGCTGCTCCTAAGTCCTTCATAGCAAGTTTCTTTGATAATTACATTTTCAGATTGTTAATCTCTGTCATACTTGATCCTGCAATAAACATATCATCCGCGTACAACAACAATATGATATAATAATTATCAAACTTTTTAAGATAACAACAATGGTCCATGTTGCATCTAATGAAACCATTGTTACATATGAATCCATCAAATTTCTTATACCACTGTCTGGGGGCTTGTTTTAGACCATACAAGCTTTTCTTGAGCTTGCACATAAGGTTTTCTTTGCCTAGGACTGAAAAACCTTATGGTTGTAATATGTAGATGTCTTCCTCTAAGTCACCATGGAGAAAAACTATCTTAACATCTAGTTGCTCTAAATATAAGTTCTCAGCAGCAACAATGCTCAACACCAATCTAATAGTGGTTAGTTTCACAACTGGAGAGAATATCTCAGTGTAGTCAATACCTTCCTTCTGCTGGAAGCCCTTCACTACCAACCTTACTTTGTACCTTTTACTGCCATCATGCTCATCTTTGGCTCTGTAAACCCACTTATTGTGCAATACCTTTTTGTTCTTAGGGAGTTGAGTTAGCTCCCACGTCTGATTCTTTTGCAATGAGATCATCTCATCTTTCATGGCTAACTCCCACTTAACAGAATCTGTAACCTGCATTGCTTCATCATAACACTCGGGTTCACCTCTGTCAGTCAACAGTAAGTAATGCAAAGATGGAGAATACCTCTGTGTGGGCCTAGGTATTCTTACAGATCTTCTCAGTTATACAGGTGTACAAGGTTGTGCTTCTGTTTCAGATACATTTTGTATCTTGTCATTCACATCATCTTCTGAGATTTCTTCTACCTCAACCTGTCCACCATTCTCATTTTGTTTCCCTGCACTGTTAGATTCTACAACAACCCTGTCTTTGTATAAAATATTTTCATTGAATATAACATTTTTCCTTCTGAGAATTTTTCGATTTTCACTATCCCAAAATCGATATCCAAACTCATCAGAACCATATCCAATGAAAAATCACTTTATAGACTTAGCATCTAGTTTATCCCTGTCATCAGAATGTACATGCACATATGAAACACAACCAAAGACTCTCAACTGTGAAAGATTTATCTCTTTCTCTGTCCAGGCCTCCTTTGGAATTTCACCATCCAAAGAGACAGATGGTCCTCAGTTTATCAAAAAAGCTGCAGTGTTAATTGCATTTGCCCAAAATGTTTTAGGCAGTCCGGCATGTATCCTCATGCTCCTACCTCGTTCATTCAAGATTCTATTCATGCGCTCAGCAACTCCATTCTGTTGTGGTGTTCTTGGAACAATTCTTTCCATCCTGATACCACCAGCTGCATAAAAGTCTTTGAATTCTTTGTTGTCATACTCCCCACCATTGTCTGATCTCAGACACTTCACCTTTAAACCTGTCTCATTCTTTACAAGGGTTTTCCAATTTTTGAAAGTAACAAATACATCATATTTTCTTTTCAAAAAATAAACCCATACCTTGCGAGTAGAGTCATCAATGAAAGTGACATAGTAGAGTGAGCCTCCAAGAGATGGTACTGGTGAAGGACCCCATACATCTATATGCACAAGCTCTAGCTTCTGTGTCTTCAAAGTTCTTATTGTCTTTGAGAATGCAACCTTCTTTTGCTTCCCAAAAATGCAGTCTTCACAAAGACCAACTTCCACATATTTTAAGCCAGACAACTTACATTTTGACACCAGTATCTTTATCCCTTTCTCACTCATGTGACCAAGCCTGCAGTGCCATATGTTAGAGTCAACTCCTAAATGAGCCACCACCACTGTATCTTTGTTGTTAGTCATGTAGAGAGTACCCATCTTGTTTCCTCGTGCTATCATCATAGCACCTTTAGTTATTTTCCAAGATCTACCCACAAAGGTTGTGATATAACCTCCATCGTCAAGCTGTCCAACAGATATCAAGTTCCTCTTCAAGCCAGGTACATGTCTTATATTCTTTAACTTCTACAAAGTGCCATTTGTGGTCCTTATATTGACATCACCCTCCCCACAATATCTAAAGTCTCATCATCTGCAAGATAAACCTTTCCAAAATTTTTAACAATATAATTATTCATATATTCACTGCATGAGGTGGAGTGAAACGACACACCTGAGTCAAGAATCCATGACTCTAAAGGAGTGTCGACACAAAGAACTAAAGCATCTTGAACTTACTCTGCTACAGTTGCATTTGCGGACTCTTCATTGTGATTTTTCTTCTTTGGAGTGTTGCAATCTTTCTTTAGGTTCCCCTTTTTACCACAATTCTAGCACCCATCACCACCAAACTTTGATTGACCTTTCTTCTTGGACCTGGATCTGCTCCTATTTTGACCCCGCTGTTTTGTTCTTCCCCTACTCTCTATATTCAAAGCAGAACCTGAGACTTCACCTGATTCCCTTTTACGAATATTTTCGCTTAGAATCAAATCCCAAACCTCATTAAGCTTCAATTTGCTTGAACCGGAAGAACTACTTGCAGCCGTCATAGTAGCACCCCAACTTTCAGGTAAGGTGGATAAAAGAATCAAGGCCCGAATCTCATCATCAAAGTTTATTTCTACAGAACTCAACTGAGTTGTAATCACGTTGAATTCATTGATGTGATATGTAACAAAAGCACCTTCGGCCATCTTCAAATTAAACAAACGACGGATCAAATATACCTTGTTTGAAGCCGAGGGTTTTTCATATATATTTGATAGCGCCTTCATCAATCCTGTCGTGATCTTCTCGTTCACGATGTTGAAAGCGACGTTTCTGGCTAACGTCAAGCGAACAACTCTGAGTGCTTGTCTGTCTAGTAGATCCCAATCTTCTTTCTTCATTCCTGTCAGCATTGTTCCAAGAAGCGGCTCGTGCATCTTCTTCTGATACAAGTAGTCTTCGATTTGCATCTTCCAAAAACCGAAGTCCTTGCCATCGAACTTGTCGATCCTCACTTTTCCTTCATCCGCCGCCATTGCTCCCACTATTCTCCTCGAACGAGGCTATGATACCAGTTGTTAGGGTAACACAATGAAACGACAACCCTCTCTCTTATTCACGACCCTCTAAGCGAGATCAGAACAGAGAAACAAGGAAAAGATAGAATGAACAATCACACAGGAACACATGGACTTTTTACGTGGTTCAGAGGTAAAGTGTCTTCCTACATTCACAGCCGCAACAGGATTCCATTAGGATAATCACTCCAGGATCTTACAAGATTACAGAGGTCTCCCACAAAGAGAGAGAGAGTTCACACCCTTTTATACAAGGAGATTAGGACGTCATTAGTCAAGGTACAAAAGATAACAATACCCCTATTAAACAGAAATACTCTTCCGGGGTTAACAGAAATGCATGCGCGACTAAGGATGCTCTCCTCAGGCCGAGTATACCCTCCAGAAACTACATATACTTCCCCAAAGGGTTGACATAGAATTGTCTTGAACCCGCAATGCATTCTCCCTTGACAACTGTGATGCTCTCCCCAGATAGTAGATGCCCTCTAGAGACAGCATGTGCTTCCCCACTTGAACCCAAACTGCATATGCTCCCCTGACACCGAGGATACTGTCCTAAGGCCATGGATGCTCCCCAACGACTACATGTGCTCCGATGTGAGAGTGCACAAAGTCGAGTTCGGACTCTACACTCTAACAAGTATGGAGTGAAACACTAAAAACTGGAGCTTTCCAAATTACTGATGCCGAGCCCATTGAAATGTCAACTCATGACCCAACCAACAATTAGATGGTCCACCCGATTGACAGCCCTACAACCCTACTCTCGACATAACTTAAGCTGCTATTTATTCTCATTGATACCCTACGTAGGGTAAACCAAAAGCCAGCCCAATTAACATAATGGAATCCTTAGGTAAGACTGATCTTCAGAACAAGCGTATTCTAATTACTTTTAAATGTAATTAAAAATTATTATAATTAAACAAAAGATCTTAACCGAATGCTAATGATGGATGACGGCACGGATGTTTTTACAAATATTATAATGTAACAAAGTTATTGAAATTATTATTAAAATAAAATTTAAATCTATAATTATACATGTAAGAGGTTATTTTTGCAATTATTTCTACGTCATAAAAAACCACCGTGAGATAATCTTTTGAGCACCATTTTCTGGGTGACCACTTGAATATGCAAATAGAAATGCAGAACGGCAAGGCTGCTGCAAGTTCCATTAAACTTTAACAAGGAAGTGAATCTATTTAGCGAGCCGAACTTTAGGTGATCCTCTGCAGAAAGAAACCAACGAAGCCCATCAAATCGCTCTTTTCTTTCACATTAGCTTTTAGAACCACCAATTTACATCGCATGGGTAAAGATGCTTGCATCAGCCAAGAATACCGGACGGAAAATACAAGCGCCATGCAAGAGATCCTCCCCGACAAACGCCGAATGAATTACATGGAGAACATACATTAACCGTACAGAGAAGAACATTCGGCGAGCGGCCATATTTTACAACCCAGCGGAACCGAATTATGCAACGGAATTATTTACAACTTCCTCATGACCGCTATACCCTGAACAAACCATGGAGCAAACCTTGCATCCCATGCTACTGCTGCTGCTTCTGCCCGGTGGCTACTCCGTGTCTACCTATCCTCGCAACCCCCCTTTGTGAGACATCCTATGCGGGCTCCGGCGGTCGAGATAACTCCTTTTCGGCATAGTGCAGAAGCCGCCTCAGTCTCAAGACCATGTCACAATGGAACGGCAGCGCAGTCCGCCTCTCAAGGTAAAGCGGACTAACGGTCATCCAAGAAAGAGCATGAAGATCGGCTGCAAGAGACTCTAAGATGCAATTTGTTTCCAGATCGTAGTCTCTAGAACTCCCCTCCAACCCTACTACACTCCTCTGCTTACTGCCACTACCGCTGCTAATGTTAACACGGTACTTTTCTTGGGCATTGCCACTACTGCCTCCATAGTAGTCCACAAGGCTGACTGAAAGAATCGACGGCCATTCTTCCTTGGTGGCCCCTGCCAAATCCCTTCTCACCGAGGGTACCGCCTTCGATACCACAAAGCCAGCGGTGAGGGGAATTGCAGATCCTTTGCTGTGCAAGAGATGGGCAAGGGGTGGGGATTCTGATGTGAGGGTCGTCGGAAGTTGCAAGGGTACTGAAGGGAGATAATGCGTGCTCAGAGAAGGGATGAAGATATAGGATCCTGAAATGGAACCCAGAGACTTCACCGGACTGAACCCTTCCAGATAGCCTGAAAGGGGAGAGCTGCTGCTGTTTTGAGCTCCTCCTGTAGAAAGAAGTTAGCAGTTAAAATAAAACAGTTCACAGCACAAAAACATCAAAAGCAAATATGCGCGCATGAACTGTAATTCAATCCAACAAGGTTACCGTCAAGAAGGAACTCAGATAATCAGACAGCCTGTAAACAATCGCTGAACTTGTCCTACACATTGAAATAATCTAAACCATGGGATAGGTATCACAAAGGGAAAAGCAATTTTTCAGATGAAGATCAAAATGCAAACCAGTTATTCTGATCATACACAGTTTTCTAATTAACATAAAACTCATGGGTCATTCTATAATCATTTTTTTCTCTTTAAGGATCTATTTTGCTCTTGTTCAAAGATCAAAAGGCACTTACCATGAGAGTTCATTGATGACATCCAAAATCCAAAACTTTAGATATTGTAAATAGGGATTTTTGCAAATAAACCATGTTAACCGTCTATTTACATAAATATCATTCCTAGATTTGCATTAGCAAAGATGTCCTTGCTTTAGTCAAAATAGTGCAAAAAGACCATCGCCATAACCTCTTGTTACTCGCCGTGAATCTAACTCTAGTTAAGTTTAACTATACTTGACAAAAGACAATAATGCCCATGGTTTGCAAAAAAAAGACCTCCGGTGGGCTCACTGTGAGGGGGGGGTTGTCGGAGGGGAGAGAGAAGAGTGGGGTTCGGGGGGAGACTTGTGCGAGCAAGGTGGGGGAGATGGCCTCCGGTGTCCCCCCTCCGACGGGGAGAGAGAGAGAGAGAGAGAGAGAGAGAGATGGGCGAGGGGGATGCCGACAGAGGGGCATGGGGGCCGGGAAGAGTGGGGGAGAGGGAGGGGGCATCCCCCATCTGAGAGAGAGAGAGAGAGAGATGGGTGAGGGGGGTGCCAGTAGAGGGGCATGGGGGCCAGGAGGAGTGGGGGACAGGGAGGGGGGCATCCCCCATGAGAGAGAGAGATTATCCACTCATTGGCCGGCCGGCCGGCCGGCCGAGTGAAGGTGCAGGCGCGCCGATGTGGGGCACGGGCGAGGGAGAGGAGACGGGCGGCGCGGCGATGGCGGGTGTGGACGGCGCAGCGATGGCGTGGAGCATGAGGCAATGGTTGGAAGCCGGAGGCGGCGAGGTGGGGTGGGGGTATGAGAGAGAAATGGGGGGAGGTGAGAGAGAGATGCGCAGGGTGAGAGAGAGAGAGAGATAGACATTAGAGTGATGAGAGAGGAGAGGAAAGTCGCTCCGTGTGGGAGCGACTTTCCTCTGATGTCGCTCCCACACGGAGTGACTTTCCTCTCCTCCTCTCTCATCACTCTGATGTCTATCTCTCTCTCTCTACTTCCCCCACCCGCCCCTGTTGGAAGCAAATTTTGTTTGTAAAAATACCTCCGCTTTTATTTAGTTGGAGCAGAAATGGGCCAACTTGGAGATGGAAGACTCGTACGGGATCGGAGGAACCCGTACGGGGTCGGAGGGACTCGTACGGGGTCGCCCTCACCCCCGGACGGGTCCGCCCGGAGGTGGGCAGACCCGCGCGGGTCCCCCCCCGGGGTCGCGCGACCCTGGGGAGGTCCCGGGCCGTCCCGGGGACCTCCCACCCCGGGGAGGTCCCTCTCCCGCGCGCGGATACTAAAAAATTTTCAAAAAGTGACCTCCCCGGGGTCATTTTCATCCCGTTGGACCCGTACGGGGTCGAACACTCCCGGGGAGGTTCTCCACTTCTATAAATAGACCCCCGGAGGTCCAAAAAAGGGGGAACTACACTCAACAACCTACGGAAGACACTCAGAGCGTTTTGTTCGTTTGTTCGTTTGTCTTGGCCCGCGAGGGGTAAGTCCCCGGGTCTTGTGTATGTGCCCCTATGAGGGTATATTTGTAATTTTGCCCCTCAGTGGGCCGTGTTGTTGTTTCTAAGTCCTGGGACGACTATGTCATATGCTTCTGCCCTAATAATGGGAGAATTGCATAAATGTCCTCCCCGGGGTCCGAGAAACATAAAAGTCCTATAATTTGCAGTTTTACCCTGCAACTCTTGTAATTGGGGCTACGCCCCTATCTCCCGCTCCAACGCGGAACTTTTGTACAGTCGACAAACTCGTCAACAACCCTTGTACTCATTTGAATTACAGAAGCACTCAGCATGTTTTATGTATATCCTCGGGTGGGAAAATTATAAGAAAACCTCCGACTTCTGGAAATTGCATATATACCCCTCCTTCGATTAAATTGACAGATGTGTGCCTTTCATAAAGCCCCTTGTCACTACTTCGGTCCGGGAGTGTTGTCAGCTCAGTCCGACACTCGGGTATCACTTTAGACCTAGGTCTAGGGCATGGTAAAATTACCAAAATACCCCTACGACCTAAAAATGGCGTAGCAGCCTCCTAAAACCCTCTAGAAAGAGCCTCAGCGCCTTGGAGAATCAGGGATCCAGTCTTACTTCCATTCCAGCCCAGAAATTTCGGCAATACCCCTGGGTTGGTAAAATGATCAAAATACCCTCGGGGTCCAGAAAACTCCTCTCTACTTCAAAAATGCCTATGGCTTCCGCATATTTGCGCTTCTATTCCAAAATCTTAGGGTTTTGCCTAGACTTAGCCCTAACCTTGTCTACTTGTTGGTGGTGAATGAATGGAAAGCTCCCTAAGTGAGAGTACCTTAACATCTGAGCCTATGGAGAGGATTTTGGGGATTTCTTTGACAGTCAAACAAAGGTGTTCGGACGTTAGGCCGATGTAAATCAACACTGACTCCGGTCAGTGGGGAAAAGGTCCAGCACTCGAACCCAAATCGTCTGATACTATACACACCCACGGAATCACCCTCTATACTTAGAGGGGGATGTTTCTTTTCAAAAAGAACAAAATCTATATCTTTATCTACGATAAAAGTCGATTAGATTTTTTCCGTGTCTCACAGACTGGCACGCCCGGTGGGACCTTTCCTGCCTTTCTTCTTTCTGTCAAAGAAAGTCCTCTAAACCTTCTTCAAGGTTCTAATTGCCCCTCTTCCTCTTACAGGACGGGAAGAGGAGGGCACATCTCTCTGTTCATTTGAGAGTTCTTTGTGCATCTGCACGCCACTCCATTCGTGCTACGCACCACCACCACCACTAACACCTCAACAGCGATGGCTGCCGTTACCTACGGCCCCGAGATCGTCGCCAACCATCCCAGGCTCGGATTCCTGGCGACCCCACTGGTCTTCGGCGACTTCCCACCTGTCGTCGGCTCGCCCTTCTTCTTGGGCGTGGTACCGGTGGCTGAAGCCAGTTCAGCCATGCCTGCAACAACTGTCGGGGGCGTCAGGCCCTCGGCCCCATCAACTGACCGGGTCTGCCTGGTCAAGAAGGCAGTCACTGGGGGTGTCAGGCCCTCGGCTCCATTAACTGGTCGGGTTTGTTCGGCCAAGAAGACTTCTGAAGGCGTCAGGCCTTCTGCTTTAGCTGATCGGGTCCGCCCGGTCAACAAGACAACTGTCGGGGGCGTCAGGCCCTCGGCCCCATCAACTGGCCGGGTCAGTCCGGTCCACAAGCCATGCCGTCGGGGGTGCCAGGCCCTCGGCTTCAACAATTGGTCGACTCTGTTCGGCCAACAAGCCAGCTTCTGAGGGTGCCAGACCCTCTGTTGCAACAGCTGGCCGGGTTCGCTCGGTCAACAACGCGACTGTCAGGGGCGTCAGGCCCTCAGCTCCATCAACTCGTCGGGTCTACCCGGCCGAGAAGACAACAGCCAGGGGTGTCAGACCCCCTGTTCCATCAACTAGCCAGGTCCCTATGGTCAATTCTTCAACTGTTAAGGGTGTCAAGCCCTTCATCCCGACAACCAGTCGAGTCAGCTCGACTGCCATGTCAACGGCCAAAGGTGTCAGGCCTTCTGCCCCAGCTGTTGGCCGAGTCTTCTCGGTCAATCAAATCACTGCTGGTGCTGCTCCTGCTCAACGAGGGCAACGTCGTCGCCGTAACAGCCCCAACTCCAATGCGACCACCCTCAGAGGTGCCGCCCCTGTTCAACGGGGGCAACGCCGTCGCCGCCAAGATGACATTGTCCCTATGGCGGGCGTCGCCAGCACCGCTACTGCTCAACGGGGGCGACGTCGTAGCCGCAAGGGTACAAAGCCCGAAGCGGCCGTCTCGCGCTCCGGCAAGACTGTAATTGTCGGAGACATCCGCATCCGGCTCGATGGAGGCGAGCCAATCGTACCACGGGATCGTCATGTCCCGACTATTTCTACTTCCAACCGCTTCGAGCCCCTCCGGCAAGTCCGGGAGGAAGGAGCGAAGAAGAAGTTTGCCGTACCGGCGGCAACTCAGGGCCCTCTGCAACGGCCCAAGCTACGAGCTCCCCGTCCAAGGACAGGGGGCAACCAAGTGGAGGAGCGCCAGCTCCATCTAAAGAAGATCTGGGTCACCAAGGAGGAGGCCCGAATTATAAGGCGCGCGAGGGCGGAGGAGCCTTTCCGCATGTCGGATCTTCGACGAATGCGGAGTCCGACAAGCACCGAGGCCTCAGTCTCTCCGAGATCCACAAATCAGCACCTAAGGGGCAGAAGCGCCGTGGGACTGGCAAGAAGGTACGGCCGACTTCCCCGTGGGCCAGTTCCACGCACACGGAGGAGGATCGCTCCCCTCAAGCATCTACATCCCGAGTGTCGATCTTTGACAGACTTGGGAGGCCGTCCAACCCGGAGTGACAACAGCCCAAGAAAAAGCGGGTGGTCCAGGTGACCGATGACACCGTCAAAGTGTTCACCTGTTACGCCACCTCCAGCGACAAACAGCCCGAGAACACCTCGGGAGAGCTTGACCAACCCATCCAATATTTAAGGAGGTCAAGGCCGGTCTCCCGGATTCTAGCGCAGACGCCGGCCGCCGGTACATCTCAGCCTGAGCCGGCACGGCAAGAAGAGCGCCAGGAAGACGTCCACAATGTTGATGGGGACAGTCACTCCCGGCACGAAGAAGAGTTGGGGGAAGAGCCACGGGCCCCCACATTGGACGAGCTTCGACGGGAAAACCAAGAGCTCAAGAACCTGCTACAGTCGCTTTTGCGCGAAAAGGAGGTTCATGCCCCACCTCAGGCGGCACCGGCTGGAGCGGATCATCAGCCTTCTCCCGTTCCGGCAGCAGCCAATGCCTCTGTCACCGCTGCAAGACTCCCACTGGCAGTGGACTTCGAAGTCCCGCCGCATGAAGTCAATGCGCGGTCATCTGTTACTCCTGCTGCAGAAAGCCTCATGGCGCAGAAGCAAATGATTGAACGCATTGTAGAGGCGAAGTTTGCTCAACATGGGGAGGGAGTGGCCACCGTTGATTTGTACAGCGTGCCTTATCCCCTCCGTCATCAATTTAAGAAGCTTCCGCCTGATTGCCCTAAAGCCCTGAAGCTCCAGAAGTTCAACGGGCAGGGCTCTCCGCATGAACACCTGGCCTATTACATGATGGCCATGGGTGAATTAGCCCTGGAAGAGGCATATTTGCTGCGGTATTTCGCCACGTCCTTGACTGGCACCGCCTTCCAGTGGTATTCAAGGTTGAAGCCCAACTCAGTATCTGATTGGGCTGATATGCAGAAGAAGTTTGTCGACCGCTTCCAAATGGTTGAACGAAAAGTCTCCTTAGCAGAGCTTTGTTCCCTTCGACAGAAGAAGGGTGAAACAGCACTAGACTTCATCAAGCGATGGAGGGACGTCAGCATGCGCTGCGATAATCCTCCGACGCCTGAAGATGCAATCACCATCTGCCGCAGGGGTCTCTCGGCAGAAGTCAGCGAAAAGCTTCTGGGCTCCAATATCAGAAGCTTCGACCAGTTGAATACGGTGGCGGCGGAAATTGAGATGTTCTTTGCTGACCACCCTAAACAAGCTTCTGCCAAAGGCAAATCCTCCAAAGACCGTCTGACTAGCGGTAAAGAGGTGAATGCCGTCGACTTCTCCCCGACGAATGGAGATAAAGGGGAAGGAAAGTCTAAAGGCAATGGCAAGAAGCCCGATGCCAAGGCAAGCGCGTCTCGGTTGGCGGAGAACATGAAGACACCATATTCCTTCAGGAAAGAGCATACTAAAATGCTCTTTGACCTAT
Source organism: Amorphophallus konjac (assembly GCA_022559845.1). Lineage (NCBI taxonomy): Eukaryota > Viridiplantae > Streptophyta > Magnoliopsida > Alismatales > Araceae > Amorphophallus > Amorphophallus konjac. Next base: position 33,862,338 of record CM040118.1, read on the forward strand.
GCATGAAAGAGCAGCTCATCACCCTACCAGATCCGCGGAAGCCCTCAGAGGTGGACAAGACAGAGGATCCTACCTATTGTGTGTATCACCGAAGGTTGGGTCACACCATCGGCGACTGCTATATTTTCAAGAACATAGCGGAAGAGCTCATTCAAAAGGGCCTGGTAAATATGCTGGGCCATGCAGTCGACCCACCTCAACCTCATGCCTGGAGTCGATCAAATCGGTCGGCTAATGTAGTCCACATGGTGGCGATGGTCTCGAGTTCTAACGCCTCCGAGGCCGGGCCTTCAAATCAACAGTCCCACACTGGCCCGGGGGCAACTCCTTCCTCATTCCCTGAATGTCTAGCACTACGAAGAACCATTCGGAAAATCCGAGGGGAAATCCGGCAATTGCAACTGGAACAAAGGCGCTTGCTACAGTTCCTAGAGAGCATTGATCAGCAGTTGTCCACCTTCCCTTTTGGCCCATTTGCCAGGGGGTTAGCTCCAGCCCACATACGGGAGGCAGGTGTATCACCTACCGGCCGGGCTCCGCTCAGGGGCTGGCTCTCTGAAGAATCCTCAGATTCATCCAAAGACGAGGAGGACTCGCTGGAAGACGAGGAGGCTCCACTTCAAGTCGAGTTCCCAGAGAAATTATACTCATTCCCTTGCGAGAAGACTCCAAACATCTTCTTCGCATGCCAACGGGCGGGACTGATAAGCATGTCACCCATGGAGCAAACACTAGGTGCTGCTTTTCATCAGGGCTATTGCCCCTACCATGAAGTTGTTGGCCATATTATCCACAACTGCGAGCCATTCAAGGACCTCGCCGAGGACCTAATCAGGCGAGGGAAGGTCAACATGGGTGAATTCCTGGTCGATCCACCGCAGCCGCATGCACGGGAGAGCCTTCACTTCTCTGTCAACGTCATACATGCCTCGGCAGCCTTCCAGTTCCCCGAGCCGCAGGAGGAGGGAGCCAGTTCCCAATCGCCCAAGTCCACACTATGGTATCCAGGGTGGCGACCATCTCATCAGTGTTCTTTCCCTAAGGAGGACACTGAGAAGATTTTTGACAAACTTCTGGAGGATGGCTGGGTGCTGACACATGACCCGCCGTCTTAGTACAATGAGACGGCCAAGAGGCACCCCCACTATTGCAAGTATCATGCAAGGGTGTCTCACCCCACTCGACAATGCCTAGAGGTTCAGGACTTCATTGAAGCCCTCATACAGAGAGGGGTTGTCGATACTCAGGGAAACTCCATGACAAGGTTGCGTCTTGCAGAGGCCGCCAGGGAGACTCTCCAACAGGTTCGACGAGAAACTGAGACTTTCTCTCGATTAGCCCGACCAAGTGAGCCTACGGAAAATGATGAATTTCCATTACTCACTAAAGACAAGGCCACCTATAAAGGGCCCAAGGTCCAGAACCCGAGAAACCAAGCAACGGGAGAGAGTTCCAAGGCCCGTCCCAGGTCCAGTCAGCCTAGCATCGTCATAAGAGAGAACTTTCGGCCAGACAACAAAGGTAAAGCCAAGGCGTCAGAGCCTTCAGCCAAAGCTTCTGCCAAGTCAACAAGGCCATTAGTCGTGGAGAAGACTCAACCTCTTGAGCCCGTGAAGGCCCCAGTTAAAGCTTCTGTCAAGCTAGCGAGGCCGCCAATTGTAGAAAGGCCTCAGCAGTTCAAACAAGCCCAGCCACCAGCCCAAGCAAAGCCGGTGGAACCGCAAAGCCCCCAGGGGCCCCACGATGGACTGGCAGAGTTCCAAGAATTACCTCCTGAAATAATTGCCCAGGCAATCAATACCACCTTCCAGGTTCAGCCCGAGGAAGCCAATTGGACCAAGGTCACCTCCAGAAAGAGCTGTGGCGCTAAAACTCCTAAGGAGCTAGCCCGGAACAAAAAGTAAAATTCTGGGGGCAAGCGAGTCCCACTGTCGAAGCAAACTCCTCTCTCTTCTCAAGAGGCAGCACGTCAAAAGAAGCAAGAGAAGAACCGCAGGAAGAATTTGAAGAGGAGATTGAAGAAGCAAGCCGAGCAAGCAGCTGCTATGGAGGCTCCTAAGGAGCCAACTCCTCTACAAAGACTCCAAAAGCTCATAGATGAGCTGGAGGAGTACACTCCCCCTCATCCCACCAGGGTTGTCACTCTAGACGAATATATTCCCTGGGACAAGCTCGGGCGCAAAGCCCGTCTTCTGCAATGGCTCCGGGAAATGGTTCAGCGTCTTGAAGAAGGTGAAGACTTTCCAATCCCAGAGGAACTATCCTTATTCTACAAAGATGAGGAGCTCATGGTGGAAATGCTCGAGGAAATGCTGCAAGAGCTCTCCTGCAACATGGTGGCGATCCCGCCGCCCGACAACATTTACTGTCCCACGGCTGATAGCACTGGAGGCAAGGCTCCTATGGCGACATATTAGCGCCGCTCGGCAAGAAATGGCCGGGGACGTGGCCGAGGACGTGGACGTGAAGGTCCCCTGACTCTTGACCGGGTCATAATATTTAGAGGGGAGAAGCCGAGTCCTGTCCCGGAAACTCAAGTTCGGGGGATCCCTTTCATCCTTAGCCCCTCAGAGGGTTCAGGCCCCATCTCAACGGCTAAACCGGGTGGCGTCCCTTTTGCAAGCACCTCCTCTGATGAAGAAAAGGAGCCAGCCAAGTCGCCAAAGTGCGAGAAAGCGTCCGAGCAGGCTGGCCCCTCCAACAGGGTCGAGCCCGCGAGCCAGGCCGGTCCTTCTAATGAAGACCAGCATGATGGGCCCTTGCCACCTCCGGAGGAATCCTTGGCACCGCTGTTCCAAGAAGAGGCGGAAGGCCAGAATACGGAGGAGCGCCCCTTTAAGCGAGAGAAGCCTCGCCAGGCGCCGAAAACTCTGGCGGAGATCATCCCGCCATTCGATAAAACCTGTGCTCGGGCAGACCGCAAAATCATTCATCACATGAAGCGGTTCCCAACAAATGTCACTATTTGGGAAGCCATTGCCTGGAGCAAAGACCTCAGAGAAGCTCTTGTCAAGATACTTCAAGAGCCGGAGGTATATGAAGCCCATGTTGCAGAGTTGCAGGCCCAGGCCTATGAAGCACTCACAGCCAACATCTCCTTCACGGACAAAGACATGTTACTGTCCTCTCCGTGTCATAATCGCCCCTTATATATGAGGGGGACGGTCAATGGGCATGACGTGAATCGCATCCTAGTTGACGCTGGAGCAGCCGTCAACATCATGCCTTTGAAGACTTTCAAGTCTCCATACTTGGCACCTTATTTGCAAAAGGTGACCGATGTCAAAATCTCGGGATTCAATCAGGGTTCCGAGGAAGCGCTTGGTCGGGTTGTAGTCAAGCTTACCTTGGACGATTTTGTCACCCAAGCGACATGTTATATCATCAACTCCGACACATCTTACAAGATGCTGCTTGGAAGACCCTGGCTTCATGAGAACTGGGTTGTTCTTTCAACTCTGCATCAGTGCATTAAATATGCCAAGGAAGGGGAGCAACACACGGTCTTCGCAGATCAGGCCCCGTTCCACCCCAATGAGTGCCATCTGGCCGATGCTTCACTATATTTTGGGAAGCCCACTTTAGCAATCCCTGAATCTGTAAAGGACAAAGGGAAGCAAAAGGTGGATCATGAAGTCGAGGAAGGGCAGCTCTTCAATGTTAACCAAGACATGGTAAAGCTGCACAGGCTGAGCCTTAGTGCCGTCTCCAAGCCGACTCAACCAGAAAGGCGGGATGTTGACTTTGAAGTCAACCTCATCAGCCGGGTCATTAACGGGAGTATCTCCTTACCGCCCAAGTGCCTGCAGCTCTCGTCCCAACGGGAAGAATACGAGGTGGAGCCGTTGAAGACCTTTACAGTCTCTTATCAACGGAGAAGGAGACGTAACAAGAGCAAGGGGAATAAGCCGATCATCTTTTACAAAGGTGACTTAGTCCCGCCGTGCCCTCCTGAAGATGACTTCGGCTGGGATACTCCCACCGATGTGGCGCCAGAGCCAGTCCAGGAGATGGATGATATGCCCAACTACATCAAGGAAATGTGTAAAAAGCAGCACATCCCGCAGACTGGACCCCGCGCGAGCGGCATATTTCCATCAGTTGTGGAACCCTCCACAGGTCCGTGGGCAGCCTCCCTTCTCCCGCAAAGACACGCGGGGACTTGGCTATGACCAGAAAAGGGAATTTGAGGTCCATTATGCAGTCAATGCCATAGGACTGCTACCCCCTCATCACGGGCAAACAGAAGTTGAGCCCAAGATCGGCGGCTCTGTAAGGGAGTCCGGTGATGTGTCTACGACACCATCATCTTCATCGGGAGTCGACAACGACCACCCCTCAGAGGGAAGAGTAGCCCAGCCTGCTGACCATCAGCCAGATGAGGCCAGTCCTTCGACTTCGAGTCATGAGCAAGAGTGCTCTGGAGAATTTGAGGTCTATGAAGCCAACACTGATAATGAGGGAGACTTCGTCGACCTCCAACCAGCTCCGCCGGAGCTTGAAGACGGTGGTCAGGCAACTGTGGACGAGTTGATTGAGATCAATCTCGGAAGCAAAGGAGATCATCGTCCCACCTTCATAAGTGCTCTCCTCAGCGAGAAAGGCAGTCGTATCGACAGCTTTTAGAAGAGTTCAGGGATTGTTTCGCCTGGACTTATAAAGAAATATCCGGGCTCGACCCTTCTGTGGCTGAACATGAGCTGGCAATACTTTCAACAGTCAAGCCGGTCAAGCAAGCTCAAAGGCGTATGCGCCACGAGCTGGAGCTGAAGGTCAATGCTGAAGTTGACAAAATGCTCAACGTGGACTTCATAGAGCCTTGCATGTACCCTGTGTGGCTCGCCAATATAGTCCCTGTCAAGAAGAAGAATGGCCAAGTCCGAGTCTGCATCGACTTCAGGGATTTGAATAAGGCATGCCCAAAGGACGACTTTCCTGTCCCGATCACCGAGACAATGGTTGATATGACCACCGATCACGAAGCCTTGTCTTTTATGGACGGGTCGTCGGGCTATAATCAAATCCGCATGGCCGTCAAAGATAAAGACCATACAGCTTTCCGTTCTCCTAAGGGGATCTTCAACTACAAAAGAATGCCGTTCGGTCTGAAGAATGCTGGCGCAACCTACCAAAGGGCAATGACCAAGATCTTCGACGAGATGCTGCATGACCTTGTCGAATGCTATGTCGATGATCTGGTCGTCAAGACAAAGAAGCGGGAGGATCATTTGACTGATCTACGTCGAGTCTTCGAAAGGCTTCGACAGTACCAGCTTAAGATGAACCCAATGAAGTGCGCCTTCGGCGTCTCCAGCGGCAAGTTCCTTGGCTTCATTGTCAGGTATCGAGGTATAGAAATCGACCCCGACGAAATCAAGGCCATAAGGGGACTACCTCCGCCCAAGAACTTGACAGAGCTCAGATCTCTTCAGGGAAGACTCGCCTATATTAGGCGGTTTATTTCTAACCTCTCAGGAAGATGCCTACCTTTCGGCAGACTGATGAAGAAAGGGGCACCCTTCATATGGGACGAAGACTGTCAGAAGGCCATCGAGCAAATCAAGGAGTATCTGCTGACTCCTCCTGTCTTAGGGGCACCTGTCAGAGGGAAGCCCCTTATCTTATATATTGCTGCTATGGATGCCTCTTTGGGGACTCTCCTAGCCCAGATTAATGAAGAAGGCAAGGAGCAGCCGCTGTACTACCTCAGCCGAAAGCTGATTGGGCCTGAGCATCGGTACGCTCCCATGGAAAAGGTGTGCCTAGCTCTGGTGTTTGCTGTCAAGAAGCTAAGGCACTATCTCCTAGCCCATCGGGTGGAGCTCATCTCAAAATGTGACCCACTCAAGTTTCTGCTCAACCAGCCTGTCCTCTCTGGTAGGCTTGGTAAATGGGCACTTATCCTCATGGAGTTCGACATCACCTTCGTCCCACGCAAAGCGATCAAAGGACAAGGAATGACGGAATTCTTAGCAGCGCACCCTGTGCCAGAAGATTCGCCACTCAACTTCGAGCTGCCCGACGAAGAGGTGCTAGTGCCTTCTCAAGCCACGGGGGAACATTATGAAAAAGTCCCACCACAGATGGAGCCAAGTGTCCTCACTCTTGACCTCCCATACTGGGAGTTATATTTTGATGGTGCCTCTCGGACAATCAAAAGGGCTGGTGGCCTTACATACTATATCTCAGGCGCGGGGGTAGTCTTTGTATCTCCACAAGACGGCATCCTCCACAACTCTTGCGCTCTCATGAAGTCGCTGACTAATAATGAGACAGAGTATGAAGCGCTAATTATCGGGCTTCAGTTGGGACTAGAGATGGACATCAAGTGCATCAAAGTCTACGGGGATTCCCAGCTCGTCATTCGACAAGTCCTGGGCGTCTATGACGTCCGAAAGAAGGAGCTCATCCCCTACCATGCAGCCGTCATGAGGCTCAAGGAAAAATTCTACCTATTTGAAATAGGCCATGTCCCCAGAGGCAGCAACTCTCAGGCTGATGCTCTTGCAAAGTTGGCAGCAACCCTAAAACTCCCGCCTGAGGGAGAATTGAATATTACAGTCAGACACCGAAGGCTCATGCCAAGTGTGCTCGACGAGGAATCCGGCCTCACTGTTTATGAGGTCGACAACATTCAAGAGGAGATTGCTCCCGAAGAGGAAGATTGGCGTGAGCCGATCATAAAGATAAAGAACGGCTGGCTCCCTCCTGATCGGGCTCAGAGGGTGCAACTGCTACGCAGGGCGACATCCTACCAGCTGATTGACGGTCTGCTCTTTAGGCTCGTCCATGAAAAAGACCGATCGGTCCTCCTACGGTGCCTTTCGTCCAAGGAAGCGAAGACCGTCATGCACGAGGTCCACTCCGGATTGTGTGGAGCTCACCAGGCAGGAGCTAAGGTGAAAAATAGCATCAAGCTTAAAGGGTTCTATTGGCCTACCATGTACGAAGATTGCAATCAATATGCTCGTACATGTCATCAATGCCAAGCATTCGGCCCAGTCCCTCGGCGGCCACCTAATCCGCTCCATTCAACAGCGCCTACTTAGCCATCTGCAGAGTGGGGTATGGATATTGTGGGACCATTCCCACCATCATCCCAGGGGCACAAGTTCATACTCGTTGCCACCGATTACTTCTCCAGATGGGCGGAAGCTATTCCGCTACGGGAAGTTACGGGAGAGATAGTTGCCCGCTTTGTGAGGCACTATATCATATACAGATTCGGCACCCCTAGCAGGATCATATCCGACAACGGGTCGCCATTCAAGAACAAGACTGTTTATGCTTTGGCGGCCAAATTCCATATTGATTGGAGGACGTCATCAGTCTACAATCCCCAAGCCAAGCGGGATTGGGGCGAGAAGGTCCACGAAGCCCTATGGGCCTATCGGACTATTTACAAAACCCCTACGGGATGTTCCCCATTCTCTCTGGTCTACAGAGCTGAAGCAGTGATCCCTGTGGAGATCGAGCTAGCATCTTACCGCGTTGCTGTGCACGCCGGATTGCCAGGCCAAGACCAATCTGAAATTGAAAGAAGGCTCGAGGAATTGTCCAACTTTGAAGGTCAAAGACTCAAAAGCCTACAAGCACTTACAAGTGTATCAAGCCCGCATGACACGTGCCTATGATAAGCTAGTCAAGCAATGGGCGTTCAAGAAAGGCGACCTCGTCATGATTAAGGAAAAGAGGTTCTCGCGGGAAGATCCAGCGGCAAGCTCCAGCCTAATTGGCGTGGACCTTACGTCATTCAAAAGGTCTATGAAGGAGGGGCCTACACGGTCCTTGACCACAAGGGGGACAATCCCTTCCCTCCTCTCAACGGCAAGCATATGAAGCTCTACCATGCGCCACCGCAGGAGTTTCCACAGCAGTTCTCACAGGACAGTACCTCTCCTCAGTGAAGGTTCAAAAAAAAAATGGGGTTAAAAATATTGATACCCCGGCGGACTCAGTCAGCCTTCAACAGTTGGCTGAGGGCAAAAAGGCAACAGACCCGGTCGAGGTGAAAACCCGAAAGGGCGCCTCGGGCAAAAATGGGCAACCCCTCGGTGTGAAAACCCGCAAGGGCGCATCGGAAAAAACTAAAGGGGGCCAGCCTCGGCGAAAACCCGAAAGGGCGGTGAGGTTGGTAATGTGAAAAAAATCCTCTCTCTGTCTATTCTAAGGGTGGCTCTAAGTCAATGACTCCACCCCATCTTGGCCAAAACATCATATCGATGCTATGGCTACGCCTTACATGTCATCCTATGACACCTGGTCCCACTGACATTCTCACGGTGTCATACTATGTCCCATCGGGCTCGGTCTATGTATGCCCCTCTCGGGGTACTGACCCATTTCCGCCTATCGGCTTCCGGGTTTAGCTCATGTGTCTCTTTCGAGCAGTTAAACCCACTTACTCCTTTGTCCCTCCGGGATTGGCCTCAGTTCGCCCTCTCGGGCTGCCAACCCATCATGCCTTTCGGCTCATTTTACCCCCTGGGACTGGCCTCAGCATGCCCTCTCGGGCTGCCAGCTCATTATGCCTTTCGGCTCATCTTACCCTTTTGGATTCGGCCTCAGTACGCCCTCTCGGGCTGCCAACCAATCATGCCTTTCGGCTCATTTTACCTTCTGGGACTGACCTCAGCATGCCCTCTCGGGCTGCCAACCCATCCTGCCTTTTGGCTCATTTCACCTTCTAGTGATTGGCCCCAGTACGCCCTCTCGGGCTGCCAACCTACCTCGCCCTTCGGCTCACTTTACCCACTGGGATTGACCTCAGTATGCTCTCTCGGGCTGCCAACTCATTATGCCTTTCGGCTCATCTTACCCTTTTGGGTTTGGCCTCAGTACGCCCTCTCGAGCTGCCAACCCATCATGCCTTTCGGCTCATTTTACCTTTCTGGGATCTGGCCTCAGTACGCCCTCTCGGGCTGCCAACCCATCATGTCTTTTGGCAGATGTCACACCGGATCTGGCCTCAGCATGTCCTCTCGGGCTGCCAACCCACTTCTTCGCCTATTGGCTTTAGGATTTGACTCTCACGTCCCACTAGGGCTGTCAAATCCACCTTTTTCTTCTTCTGGGTCTGGCCTCTGCATGCCCCTTTCGGGCTGTCAACCCATCCCGCCTCTTGGCTTCAGACTTGACTCATATATCCCACCGGGATCGCCAAGTCTATTCCTTTGTCCCCATGGGCTTGGCCTCTGCATGCCCTCATCGGGCTGCCAACCCTATTTGCCTATCGGCTCACGGATTTGACTCGTACGTCCCACCCGGGCTGTCAAATCCCCTCCTTTCATCGCTTCGGGTCTGGCCTATGTATGCTCTCTCGGGCTGCCAACCCATCCCGCCTATCGGCCTCCAGGTTTAAACCGCATGTCCCTTTCGGACTGTTAAACCTCCTCCTTTGTTGTCCCAACCGGGTTTGGCACATACACACCTCTCTTGGGTTGCCAACCCGTTCAACTTTCGGTTCTGGATTTGGCTAATTACGTCCCGCTAGGGCAGCCGAAGCCATCCATTTGTCCCACCTCTGCGGCACACACATCCCTACGGGAGTGCCACTTTCTCCTTGTCTTTTGGCATTATAGGACCCAAAAAAAAAGAAAAAAAATGGGGGTTAAAAATATTGATGCCCTAGCAGACTTGGTTGTTTCTGTTAGAAGAGCAATCAAGAGCAAAAAGGCTTTAACCCGGCTAAGGTGAAAACCCGAAAGGGCGCCTTAGGCAAAAATGGGTACCCCTCAGTATGAAAACCCGCAAGGGCGCACTGGAAAAAGCTAAAGGGGGCCAGTCCTGGCGAAAATCCGAAAAGGCGGTAGGGCTGGTAAAGTGAAAAAAAAAAAAGAGAAAAGGCTTATCAAGGATCAAACTCGCTCCTCCTCAGCTCAGCAAGGCGAGTCTCACTCTAAAGAACTTCACATCGGCACGCGCAAGACTGCGCTCCTTCTCGGTCCCCCGGACCTCTCACAAAAACCCCTCCACTCTGTGGGAGGCCATCTGCTCGCGCTCGTAAGTGGCCTTGACTTGGGCGCCCACCTCAGCCTGGGCTCTCCGAAGTCTGCAAAGCTGAGTCCTCCGCCTCCAGTCCTGAATAGCGCGAAAGAGGGCGAACTCCTCCCATAAAGACGCAAGCTCAGTCATCCAGGCGTCCTAAGGGAGACCAAATGCATGCATCTAGCAATGCTACACCAAGTGGAGGACCATTCGACCACTCCATCCCAAGGGCCAGGAAACTCTGAAGCAGCTTTGAAGCCTCACTAGCTGAAGCTAAAACAAAAAAAGGAGTTGCCTCAGCCCGTGTACGGCCGACATCTACCCAGACCAACGTGCCCTAAGGGCTGGTCTATATCAACCTTGGCTATCACAAGTCAACAATTAGCCACCTTCAACATTCGGCGACATACCTCAGCGGTCAGCCGACACATCAACATGTTCGGCTACACCTCAGATGTTAGCCGTCACATCTTTGACGACACCTTAGCAGTTAGCCAGCTTTAACTTGCGGCTACACACCTCAGCGGTTAGCCGACACGTCTTCAGTGGCATCTCAATGGTCAGCCAGCACCACGACTTTTGGTCAACGCACCCCTAAGGGCCGGCCAATGTTGATTTCCAGCTATCACAGCTCAATAGTCAATCAACGACGACTCAGATGGATGTGCCTCTTCGAGACGGGCCTACATCAACTCCGGGCCAACAAGCCTCGTCGAGACAGGTCCGCATCAACTTCGGGCCAACAAGTCTCTCAGAAGCAGGCCCCCATCAACTCAGGCCAATAAGGCTCTCAAAAGCAGGCCTACATCAACGTCGGACCAACAAGCCTCGTCGAGGCAGGTCCGCATCAACTCTAGGCCAACAAGTCTCTCAGAAGCAGGCCCCCATCAACTTCGGGCTAACAAGTCTCTCAGAAGCAAGCCCCCATCAATTCTAGGCCAATAAGTCTCTCAGAAGCAGGCCTACGTCAACTCCGGGACAACAAGCCTCTCCGAGGCAAGCCAGCATCAACCCTCAGCTTTCTGGAAAGCAACGAAGCAGTAAGGTGCAGTTCTACAGAAGGCACGGACCGTCCGCCTCCGCCCCAGCTTTGACGAACGTTTCGTGGGGGGCATTTGTTGAAGCAAATTTTGTTTGTAAAAATACCTCCGCTTTTATTTAGTTGGAGCAGAAATGGGCCAACTTGGAGATGGAAGACCCGTACGGGATCGGAGGAACCCGTACGGGGTCGGAGGAACCCGTACGGGGTCGGAGGGACCCGTACGGGGTCGCCCTCACCAGGACGGGTCCGCCCGGAGGTGGGCAGACCCGCGCGGGGCCGCCCCTGGGCTGACGGATCCGTGACCCCGGGCAGGTCCTCCCCGGGGGCGCTCGACCCCGGGCGGGTCCCCCCCCGGGTCGCGCGACCCCGGGGAGGTCCCGGACCGTCCCGGAGACCTCCCACCCCGGGGAGGTCCCTCTCCCGCGCGCGGATACTAAAAATTTTTCAAAAAGTGACCTCCCCGGGGTCATTTTCATCCCGTTGGACCCGTACGGGGTCGAACACTCACGGGGAGGTTCCCCACTTCTATAAATAGACCTCCGGAGGTCCAAAAAAGGGGGAACTACACTCAACAACCTACGGAAGACACTCGGAGCGTTTTGTTCGTTTGTCTTGGCCCGCGAGGGGTAAGTCCCCGGGTCTTGTGTATGTGCCCCTATGAGGGTATATTTGTAATTTTGCCCCTCAGTGGGCCGTGTTGTTGTTTCTAAGTCCTGGGACGACTATGTCATATGCTTCTGCCCTAATAATGGGAGAATTGCATAAATGTCCTACCCGGGGTCCGAGAAACATAAAAGTCCTGTAATTTGCAGTTTTACCCTGCAACTCTTGTAATTGGGGCTACGCCCCTATCTCCCGCTCCAACGCGGAACTTTTGTACAGTCGACAAACTCGCCGACAACCCTTGTACTCATTTGAATTACAGAAGCACTCAGCATGTTTTATGTATATCCTCGGGTGGAAAAATTATAAGAAAACCCCCGACTTCTGGAAATTGCATATATACCCCTCCTTCGATCAAATTGACAGATGTGTGCCTTCCATAAAGCCCCTTGTCACTACTTCGGTCCGGGAGTGTTGTCAGCTCAGTCCGACACTCGCGTATCACTTTAGACCTAGGTCTAGGGCATGGTAAAATTACCAAAATACCCCTACGACCTAAAAATGGCCTAGCAGCCTCCTAAAACCCTCTAGAAAGAGCCTCAATGCCTTGGGGAGTCAGGGATCCAGTCTTACTTCCATTCCAGCCCAGAAATTTCGGCAATACCCCTGGGTTGGTAAAATTATCAAAATACCCTCGGGGTCCAGAAAACTCCTCTCTACTTCAAAAATGCCTATGGCTTCCGCATATTTGCGCTTCTATTCCCAAATCTTAGGGTTTTGCCTAGACTTAGCCCTAACCTTGTCTACTTGTTGGTGGTGAATGAATGGAAAGCTCCCTAAGTGAGAGTACCTTAACATCTGAGCCTATGGAGAGGATTTTGGGGATTTCTTTGACAGTCAAACAAAGGTGTTCGGACGTTAGGCCAATGTAAATCAACACTGACTCCGGTCAGTGGGGAAAGGTCCAGCACTCGAACCCAAATCGTCTGATACTATGCGCACCCACGGAATTACCCTCTATACTTAGAGGGGGATGTTTCTTTTCAAAAAGAACAAAATCTATATCTTTATCTACGATAAAAGTCGATTAGATTTTTTCCGTCTCACAGCCCCTCTCCCCTGCCCCTCTCTCACCTCTCTACTCTCTCTCTCTCAGACCCACCCCACCCCCTCGTCTGTCTCTCTCTCACCTCTCTGCTCTCTCTCTCTCAGACCCACCCCACCCCCTCGTCCGTCTCTCTCTCACCTCTATGCTCTCTCTCCCTCTCTCTCTCAGACCTCCCCCACCCCCGATTGTCTCTCTGTCACCTCTATGCTCTCTCCCTCTATCTCTCAGACACACCCCACCCGACAGATCCCCCACCCCCGGTCGTCTCTCTCTGTCTTAGATCTCCCCCACCCCCAGACCGCCTCTCTCTCACCTCTCTGCTCTCTCTCCCTCTCTCTCCCAGACACAGAGGCCTAGCAGATCCCCCACCCCCCGAGCATCTCTCTCTCACCTCTGCTCTCTCCCCCTCTCTCTCTCAGACCTCCAAGGATGGCAGTACCGGTTTCGGTATCGGTTTCGGTATCGATATCGGTTTTGGCCGAAACCGGTTCAAAACACTCAAAAAGGCAAAAAATACAGTGAGCAGGTCCGATTTTGGTCGGTTTCAGTCCGAAACCAGACGGTTTCGGTCCGAAACCATTAAGAAAGTTTTTTTTTTTAGTTTCGGACCTGCTATAGTGAGCAAGTCCGAAACCGTTTCGATATGGGCCGAAACCGATACGTTTCGGCTGAAACGTATCAGTTTCGGCCGATACTGCCATCTATGCAGACCTCCCCCACTGCCCCGGTGATCTCTCTCACCTCTGATCCCCCACCCCCCAGCCATCTCTCTCTCTCAGACCTCCCCCACCCCCCCGGCCGTCTCTCTCACCTCTCTGCTCCCTCTCCCTTTCTCTCTTAGACACAAAGACCCTACGGATCCTCCACCCCCCGACCGCCTCTCTCTCACCTCTCTACTCTCTCTCCATATCCCTCTCTCTCAGACCTCCCCCACCCCCCGACGGTCTCTCTGTCACCTCTGATCCCCCACCCCTGCCATCTCTATCTCTCTCTACAACTCACTCCCCCACTCGGTGAGTAGACGACGCCGGAGGGGACTTCCCCTCTGGCGCTTCTCTCTCTTTCTCTAGGTCTCCTCTCATCCCTATTGTTAAAGGTGGGAAATTTGAGATTTACCAAGGGTATTTTAGTCTTTTAATTATAAAATAGAGGGAATATTCTAATCTTTATAGAATATTTGCCATTTGTTCGACGGAAGTTAACTACGATGGTCTTTTTGCATTATTTTGACTAAAGCAAGGATATCTTTGCTAATGCAAATCTAGGAATGATATTTATGCAAATTGACGTTTACCAATGGTTTATTTGCAAAAAACCCTAATTAATAAGGTCATGGTAGTTTATTTGACACTATTCATAACTACAACCAGAAAAATCACCTTGCTTCTAATCTACCAAAGGATGGCTTCATTGTATCTGTTACATGAGGGGCTACACATTCAACCCCACAGGAAAACGAGGCCAAGAAGGTGCATCATTTCTGGAAGCTCGAGAAGTCACAAGTGAACTGCCATGTAAACCTTTAACAAGGAAAATGATGGGAAACCATCCCCCTTTTCCTATGATGTGGATGAACCTCACTTCTTCAGTTTAAACTTTATACCATGCCATGAACTTTGAGAAGGCCGAAGGCCCTTAGTAAAGTATTTTTCGTTTGTAGGTAAGAAAAATGGGGAAGATCTTAGGATGATGGTAACATTGTTCCTCTAAGAAGCAACGATGGTGAGAAGAAAAAAATCAGTACAGAACTGCCTACACTAATGACAGGATAAAGTGATAAACTATGCCCTAAAAAATCCATCCACAATCATCATCATGCAGAAAATATGGCATGTACCTGAAGATGGTGTATCTGCTGGTAGCATTAGTTGCAAGGAATGGTCAATTGCAACTCCAACTAAACTGATGCTCAGCACAAACTGGAACAGACCCTTTGAGCAGTCCATTGCAGTTTGTCCTGCAGAGAGCTGCTTCTTTGCATTGGACTGTACTAAACCACTCTTCATGTAGCTAGATTTTGCATGGGGGCTGTATAAAGGACTAGGTGAGGAAGGCAGTGCTCTTTCTTGAATTGAACCGATATCTTGTTGTAATGAAGTCCCATTAGTTCCTGAACCAACCCCGTCTGATGCAGATCTCCGTAGTTGCAATGCCCATTTCTTAACCTCATTTCCACCAACGGAAAAAATAGCTTTCTGCCATTCTGATGATTCATAGCAATCAGTACCTCAGCCTTACAACAAGAATTCAACTGACTGAATCACAGAAGGAAGAAGAAAAAGACATGACAGATCATCAGTTTATAATACCTTGGCGTTCAAGCTCAAAGAAGAAACCAATACGTGTAATGATAATGTCCCTTGGCCTGATGTTACCAGAATCAGAAGGCCATGATAATATTTGACAACCCTGGTGAAGTATTTGAACAAAAAGGCATTGGAGGAGCTTTGTATCTTGACGGCTGCTGATGCCACCAAAAGGGAACACCTGGCTATCCAGTAATTCCCCTCTAGAATCTGTCCAGATGCAAACCAACCAACGCCAGTCTTCTGTCCACCCATAACAACAGTGAAGGCTAGATGCCTTTGTTTCATTCTCTGATCCATCGGCAATGGAGCCCATGCCAGTGTCTGCATTTCCTCCTGAAACAGTATTCTGAATAAAGGTCCCACCGCTATCATCAACCACAGGTGACAATGAACTACTAGGAAGAACATGAGAAATGGCATTCTCAATAGATCTAGGATCTGCCAATATAAAAAGTGGTTCAAACAGGAATCGAATGTCATCCTGAGGAAGAGAGTCAGATGGCCTAACAGACTGCCAGGAATTGTCCCAACTGCCAGGTCTTAAGGCAGAGTCAAGTTCAGCATCTCTAGTAAGGGTGCTAGTGGAAATCCGTGGAGCAAGACATTCCTTCCAAAGGCCTGGTACAGGAGAGCTCATATGCATCAACGCAGATTGAGATCTCCCTGGAACAGCAGATTGCACTACATCAACTGTAGAAGAAGCTCGAGCAATCCTCCGAGCTTTATTGTAAACTGTGAAGGCATACTCCTTTAACATAGCCAACTCATTTCCTGGTTTAACTCTTAGTAAGGAGTCTACAGTCACAATCTGCAAGACAAGCTTGGGAATGTTGAAACCTGACAGCATGACAACATTTGATACTGAAGCCTCATCAGCAGCAGTGCCACAACTTAATGCCTTCGAAACCTGAGAGAGCAACAAAGAGCGCCGTTCTCTGTCTGATGCAAGAAAACTTGATCCAAGAGCAGCTGAAGCCTCAACAACAGTTTGAAGAATGGCTGTGGGTTCAGGGAAAGGGCACACAACATACACTACCTAACACATTCATAAGACACAGGTCAATGTAGCCTAACCTCAAAACAATTTCTTTGATGGATTTCATTTCTTTTAAAGCAAATCAGAAATGGTAAGTCAAGTTTCCTGGAACAGATAAATAATTCATGGACTTAGGGAACAAACAAGTTCAAGGCAGCTGGACAACTTGGAAGCTCTGTTCTAAACTTATAACTGGAAGCACTTCTAGGATTTAGAGTCAAGACAGAACTTCTAATGAGAATTCTAAAATCTAAATGACATCCACTAGTTGCTGATTTGGAGATGTGAACCAAGAGTTATTACACAGTAGCCACATGTATTTCTTTATAATCAACAAGAAACAAATTTATAGACAATAGCTAGATCTGGTTGCAGGTCAATGAAAATGGAAGAACTGGGGAAAGGATAAAGGTACAGGGTAAATGTATAGCACAATAAATCACAAAAGCAGTCAATTAGATGTTTCACAACCCAAATAGAATTACCATACAGAGGAAGAAGTTATCAGGGTATTCTGTCCGGAAACATAGAAATTGCCATACAAAAAGGAGCTAGTGATCTATAGTGGTGTGTCCATGCTTCCTCGATAACTAATGTGTCCCATTTAGATGGCCACAGGGGTCTGACGACAACTGTGGTATCATTCTGTATAAACACTACCGGTCATATAAGAAATTTTATGTGAATATGGATAATACTTCATACATATCACCTCTGTGGAAAGGTACTCTCAAGGAAGGCAGGCCCTCTTATGGAACTGGCTATCACAACAAAAATTGGTAATGGGACGAAAACTCTTTTTTGGATGGACCAATGGTGTGGGGATCAACCCCTGAAACAGAGATACCCCGATTTATTCAGGTTAGCTAGAGATAAACGGAGTTTGGTTTTTCAAAATTTTTGCACTCTTGCAGGTGGTATCCAGTGGAATATCATTTTCCGGAGGGATCCTAAGGATGAGGAGGAGATGGAATTTTCTGATCTTAGGACTCTCCTGCAATCTGTGGAGATTAAACCTCAAGAAGAAGATCAGCTTTATAGAGAAGCAATAGATGCTGATAGGGTAGTCTCTTTTATTTGAGAGGGTTAGAGTGGGCGAACCTTCTGTGTAATATAGACCAGGGTTCACTGACTTGGTGATCCATACCGGATCTGGTTTTCCCTGATCCGGTATGGTATGCCCGAGTTGCAACCGACTCGGGCCGACTCGGTCGAGTCACATGTTTACATCTATTTCTTTTTAAAATTTCTTGCAATATTTAGATTGTTTATCCTATATTTTAATTTGTAGAAATCACTATTTCATCAATCTAAAGTATGAATTATTTAATCTACTTTTTATTTTGAAGTAATTTGTAAACATTACATCATTATTAAATAGTCAACAAATAAGTAAATTTGACAATAAAGTTTAATGCTCTTCATCTATGAAATTCAAGATCTATGATTGCTATTATAACATTATATGATTACAATATTTTTTATTTTTTAAAAAAATTAGACTAATTTTTTGATATTATATTATCATCATCATCATCATCATCATCATCAGAGCCTTATCCCAATTAATTGGGGTCGGCTACATGAATCATGTTCCGCCAAAGATTTCTATCAAGTGCAATATTCGTATTTAAACCTAAGAAACTAATGTCCTTCCTAATAACATCGCACCATCTCATTTTAGGTCTTCCCCGAGCTCTTTTACTAGCATCCACTAAGATTTGGTCACATCTTTTAATCGGCGCTGAATTAGGACGACGACACACATGTCCAAACCACCTGAGTCTATTTTCTCTCATTTTACTATCAATTAGAGCTATCCCTAAGTCCTTACGGATACGCTCATTCCTAATCTTGTCTTTCTTAGTCTTGCCACACATCCATCTCAACATCCTCATCTCTGCTACACACATTTTGTGGATGTGTTCCTTTCGTACTGCCCAACACTCGGTACCATATAACAAAGCAGATCTCACAGCCGTTCTATAAAACCTCCCTTTGAGTTTCACAGGCATACGACGATCACAAAGGACACCTGATGCACTTCTCCATCTTAACCAGTCTGCCTTAATCCTATGTGTAACGTCATCATAAATCTCCCCATTCTCTTGTATGATAGACCCTAAGTATCGAAAGCTACTACTCTTCGGAATGTTATGTCCATCAATTAGAACCATGTCTTCCTGAACCACTCTCCCATTACTAAAATTACAGTGCATAAACTCTGACTTACTCCTACTAATTTTAAAACCTTTAGACTCCAAGACAAGTCTCTAACGCTCTAACTTAGCATTTAGAGCATCAATACTCTCATCAATTAAAACAATATCATCTGCAAAAAGTATACACCAAGGGATATCCTCATGTAATTGTTTAGTTACTTCATCCATAACTAAGGCAAAGAGATACGGACTTAGTGCAGAACCTTGATGCAAACCTATAGAAACGGGAAATTCATCAGTCTCCCCAGCAATAGTTCGAACACTAGTAATAGCGCCGTCGTACATATCCTTAATCAAATCAACATATCCTTGAGAGATTCCTTTCTTTCTTAATGTCCACCAAATCAATTCTCTCGGTACTCAATCGTACGCCTTCTCTAAATCAAGAAAAACTATATACAAATCTTTTCTCATCTCTCTATACTTCTCCATTAGCTGCCGTAGTAAGAAAATAGCTTCTGTAGTAGATCTATTTGACATAAAACCAAACTGATTTTCCGATACAGTAGTCATACATCGGAGGCGTTTTTCAATTACTCTTTCCCAAAGTTTCATAGTATGACTCATAAGCTTAATTCCACGATAATTGTTACAACTTTGAATATCTCCTTTGTTTTTATAGAAAGGAACTACAACATTTTTTCTCCAAACTTCTGGCATTCTCCGTTCCTTTAAAATTTTATTAAAAAATTTAGTTAGCCACCGAATACCAATATCTCCTAGGCCTTTCCAAATTTCAATAGGTAAGCCATCTAGTCCTAAGGCCTTGCCCACTTTCATTTTTCTTAAAGCATCCTCCACTTCTGACATCTTAATACGCCTGAAATATTGATATTTATCAAATATTGTGGACTCTTGGATACCTTCTAAAGATAAATCATTGACGGAATCTCCATTAAGTAACTTCTGAAAATAGCTATGCCACCTCCCTTTAATCTCAAGATCCTTAGTTAAAATCCTTTGATCTTCACCTTTAATGCACCGAACATGATCTAAATCTCTAGTTTTCCTTTCTCTTAATTTAGCAAGTTTAAATGTCCTTTTCACCCTCTCGGGTTCCTAATTTATTATATAAATCTTCAAATGCCTTTGATTTAGCTTCGCTAACTATTTTCTTAGCTCTCTTTTTAGCGATTTTATAGGCTTCTAGGGTTTGATCATTTTTGTTAGTTTGCCAAACTTTAAAGCATTCCTTTTTTACTCTAATGGTATTTTGGATTTTCTCACTCCACCACCAAGTCTCTTTTTCTAAATTCTTTTTACCTTTAGATTCACCTAAGAGTTGTTTTGCAACCTTCGTTATACAATTTGTAACATTATTCCACATTACATTAGTTTCTTGTTCTAAATTCTAAATATTTTCCTTTAATAGATGATTTTTAAATATTTCTAAACTTTTACCTTTTAAATTCCACCATTTAATCTTGGAATAATTATTTATAATGATCTTTCTTTTGAATTTAGGGATAGTGACATCCATTACTAACAACCTATGTTGAGGGACTAGACTCTCACCAGGAATAACTTTGCAATATTTACATAAAACTCTATCGACCTTCCTAATGAGAAAATAGTCAATTTGACTTATATATGTTCCACTCTTGTATGTTATTAAGTGTTCGTCCCTCTTCTTAAAGAAGGTATTAGTAATTGCTAGATCATAGGTCATAGCAAAATCAAGAATAGTGTTACCCATATCATTTCTATTGCCAAAATCAATTCCTCCATGAATCCTCTCATAGCCTCTATTATCTTTACCCACATGACCATTAAGATCCCCTCCAATAAAGATTCTCTCTTCACTAGGGATATTTTGGATCAAACTATCAATAGCATCTCAAAATTACTTTTTAATGCTCTCTTCTAATCCTACTTGAGGTGCATATGCACTAATTATATTCAAAGTATCCTCACCTAAGATAAGTTTAATTAACATTAGTCTATCCCCCAATCTATTTACTTCCACAACTCTGTCTTTTAAGTTTTTATATATTATTATAGCAACACCATTTCTAGAATTATTATTACCCGTATACCAAATTTTATATCCATCAATGTCTTTAGCTTTATGTCCTTTCCACCTAGTTTCTTGTAGGCAAGCTATGTTAATCCTCCTGTCCTTCATTAACTTAACTAATTCTAAACTCTTACCTGTTAAAGTTCCTATATTCCAAGTAGCTAGACGGATCCTATGTTTTTGGACTTGCTTCTTTACCCGTGTGCGTCCAACCCCACACGAGAACCCTTGCCTATTTGACGGATCCTATGTTTTTGATATTATATTATGATTTAAATAATTTGTAGCGACTCGGACGATCCAGGGCAGATCATGTATCGAGTTTTCCCAGATACGGAACAGTACGCCCGAGTCAGCCCGAGTCAGCAAACTGTGATATAGACTCACAAAGCTCTTCACTTTGTCTTCTTAGGGGGCTAGAGAGTGCCAGTCTTAGTGTGATAACTTTTTGTACAGGGATTTTTGGAGCACACACTTTTCTATACTTGTATATCCCTTCTTTTCATTAATACAATTGTGGTACCAACCACTTTCAGGGAAAAAAGATCAGCTTTTCTGGGCCAGTAAATCAAAAACTCTCTCTGTCAGGAACTTTATCAAATGTTGGAGGGCTAATCGCAGACTTTTGACCTCTTCCCTCAAATCTGGAAGGTGAAATCACCATTCAAAATCCAAAGCTTTATGTGGGTCATGTCTGCCAAAAGGATTATTATAAAATCTTATAGTAGGAAGTGGCTTCCAGATTGTGATGTCTTATGTTCTTTCTGTGGAAAACAAGAGGATGTTGATCGCTTAACGGTCGCTTGCCCTGTCCGCAAGAAAGTTTCAATTGCTCTCAGTCATATATTTCACTTCAGCACTCAGTCCAGCACAGTCCAGGATATGTGGCATTCTTTCAAGTCTTTCAAAGCTGCTTCTCCAGACAAACACAGAAAACTTCTGCGGGGCTTCATTCCTCACGCTATATCCTGGAGCAACTGGATAGAACAAAATGATCTCATCTTTCGGAGAAGTTGCTTTTATGTTGAAAATATCTCCTTAAGATCAATTCCCCTTCTATTTCAGTGGTGTCAGTATATATTTCACATGACTCTGGATGATTGGAAGAGGGCTATTTCATCGGATTGGGTGTCGCTTCTTTCTAGTAAGTTTCTATTTTCTTTTTCTTTGAGGCAGAGGAACCTCTCCTCACCTCACCTAATCGTAGTACCTCTGTTTAGCAATAATATTGGTCGTACAATCCACACTTTTGTCACAAAAAGCAATTATTGTAAATGCAGGATAGATTTTCATGCAAATTCACTTTTAACAAGGGTATTTATACACAAATCCTTCTTTTTAAATATAGCATACGCTCAGGGTGACAAACTTGACCATAGTTTGGTCCGGTTTCAGTTTTGGACCAGGTTGACAGCCAAGAGCAGGTTTATCAATCTGAAACCCATACAGAGCAGGCATGATCTGCAAACCACGTATGACAACATGATACAAACAGAAATTTCTGAGTGAGACCTGTATACATGTTCATCACAAACTGGGTTCTCAAAGGACACAGCAAGGGAATGACCACATGGATCAAGGACGATAGTTTGGAACATCCAGATTTGTTCCTCGATTATGGGAAGATG
Source organism: Amorphophallus konjac (assembly GCA_022559845.1). NCBI lineage: Eukaryota > Viridiplantae > Streptophyta > Magnoliopsida > Alismatales > Araceae > Amorphophallus > Amorphophallus konjac. The sequence goes on from CM040118.1 coordinate 33,884,290, forward strand.
TAAAAGGTAATCCCCTACTTCTGTCAACAACATCTGTTACGATAACTTTTTTTCATGAAGTATACAGCCTTTAAAGTTAGCAACTGTGATTTTGTAGAGGGAGGTATACTTGTAACAAATTCTCTTTTTAATGATGTGGGAGGCCAAACAATTTGGGAAGAAAATTACAGGTATAATGACCTTTTTTCACACATTATGTTAACCATATTGATATATATGCCAAATGCATTCTCACCAACAAATAGTACTCTTAGCTGAAGAATTCAAATGCAAACATAAAATGAGAAAAGCATATAATTGCATGAATCAAAATGCTGGTGATTATATGCCTGAACTCTTCTAAATAACATAGCCTATATGTTGTCATCCCAAATCTTTAACATAAATTCAACCTAAGGCCCATGCAGTCAGGTAACCAACAACAAAAAGAAGTAATTCGAGAAGACAAAAAATAAGCATTAGCTATAAAAATATAATAACTGAATCCATAGTTCTCTTACATCAATTCTAGCTGATAAGAAAATATCAAAATATAATAATCATAGCTGCCATTCTTATGCAGATATATGAAGGTTTTTCACGAGACTTCTATTGTATTAGAAGGGCTTTGTGTTCTTTCAAAGATATCTCCATCAGTTAATTTTATTTCAGTTTAGACAACAGAAGAAAAATTCAATAAATGAATGGGTGCTTGGACTTACCGTGCAAGGCCCACCCTTGCTTTCTTTCTGATTTGTGACTGAACATGAAGCAAATTTGAGAGTCTTCAAAGTCTTTGTAAGGGCCTTAAGGAAACTCCTAACATCCCAACCATTTTCTAGAGCTACAAAAAGGTCAGTTACTGAGCTGATAGCAGAAATGTTACTGCTTGCTACCTTAATTGACTGGGGACAATCGACCAGGACAAGACCGGAAGATAAATATTTTCCACAAGCTTGTTCCATTTGGCCTCCATTTACTTGAGGTGAATGAGTCCCCAGTTTGCAAGTTTCATATACTGCATGAAAAGATAATTCTGTCATTCAATCCATATTTTGTTCATCATCGTGATAACAACAATCCTTAAAGCCTTCAACCAAGCTACATTAAGGAACAATCTAACATTTCCACCATAACAGGAAGGCACAAATTTGTTAATATTACCTATAGGGGGGAAATTGCAAGGCAAAAGGTACGAGTATGTGGGTTTTCACCTCTTTCAACGGTATAGTTCAGGATTTGCTTTTTATACATGATAGTTCTTGTTAGTAATATAGAGAATAGGGCTCTTTAGAAATTGCAACTTCTATTAAATGTAAGTGTTAAAAGATGTTGCAGGGAATATAATGCAGGGTTCTTTATTGAAGGAAAGGACAATAGTGGACAGCCAGACATGTATGCCAGTGTACAAGATTATTCCTAATACATATGGGAACTAATATGAATAAGAAACATATGCACTAATCCATGTACAAAAAGCATCTATTTACGAGTCTAAGTAGGATACTAATCGAGATAGTACTAAGATAGAATTCTACTAATCCTAACCTAAGTGGGCTAGGATAATACATGTACAATATAAAAATCCATCTCTCTGAAACCCTCCTCACAATGGTGGAATCAAGGAAGGCAGTATCGGTTTCGGTACCGGTTTCGGCCGGTTCCGAAACCGATACGTACCGGTTTCGGTACCGGTATCGGTTTCGGCCGAAACCAGTTGAAACCCTTTAAAAAAATAAAAAATATATATGATCTTGTCTGGTTTCGGCCGAAACCGTCCAGTTTCGGCCGAAACCCTTAACGGTTTCGTCCGAAACCATTAAAAAAATATTTTTTTAATAGTTTCGGCACTGCTACAGTATTTAGGTGCGGTTTCGGATCGGTCTCAGCCGATACTGCCTTCCATGGGTGGAATTAAACCTAAAGTTTGCCAACCAATACTTTGAAAGTGCAGGGTCATCTGAGACTGGACAAATAGGTCAACAACTTGCTCAACAGGAGGAAGAATAAATGTGCCAAAGAGATTGAGAAGACAGAAGAAGATGCAGTCAATCCTGAAACGCTTTGTCTCATCTTGGAAGACCAGGTTGCTCTGATAGTCACAATAGAAAGGAATATGAGATAGAAAAGTAATGCCAAGATCATGAAACGAATGTAGCAGCCGAACAGTCTCAGCAAAAGAAGCAAAACCACTGAACAACCAGTTGGCTGAAACATTAGCAAAATTTACTGGAAAGGAATATTGACCTTAGCCTAATAAGCAACTGATGAAATTCAAGCGACAATAACAATAGTAAAATTATTGAAGAAAAAATCTTGAAATAAACAATAGTGGCTGTAAAGCATGGAGTATTGGAATGTCAGTACAACTGAAGAAGATGTCGCCAACATAAACAAGAATGAAAATATGAACATAGGTGCAGAGATCAACATATCTTTCTCTCACAATCAGAGCATCAAATAAGCAAATGAAGTCCACCATCATGATCAGAATATTGTGATACCCAGAGAAGGATATTTATATGTTCTAGGGTAACTTCTGTATAAAAGATGATGGTAGAAACTGTTCGAGGCTGAGTCACCTTGTGAATAGAACCCAAACAGAAAGAGCACCTGACATCTCACAAAAGGGTGTCAGAAGAAGAAAAGGACAGCATAGCCATGAGCAGAACATTGAAGACTCTTGGTTGATATATGGTCGAATGCTGCTGCTCAAAATGATGATGGTGAAGGCCAACAGTGATAATGAGAGATGACAATCGTGAAACAAAAAATTGGTGCAGCTGTGACAATGAACGTCTGAAATCGATATAGCCACAATGAGTGAAGCCAAAAGTCAACACAAGGAAAAGTGCCAAAAGTGAGAGACGGAAAGAAATTACAGGGGAAACTCGATGTCAGGGAGAAGCTCAATATGCTATGACAAGATAGCACCAAAAATAGTAGAGGGGAAAAAAGATCAACTGGAGCTTGACCTAATGGGAGGAAAGTGACATAACACATGAATTTGGATGTATCCTGGACTTAGTGGCTCTGTTAAGAAATGTACCAAGAATAATGAAAGCTTCTCTATTGAACACAAGGGCAATAACCAAATATATACAAGCGTACAAGATAGCTCTTACTATGTTAGGAATAAGGGTCCTTCCTAAGACTAAAGAGAACTGGAAATGCATAGACTAACCCAAGTAAAACTAGTATCTACAATCTTAATACAAGTAGGATACCTTTTCAAATGGTACTAGGATATGACTCTACCAATCCCAATGGACCCAATCTAAGTAAGACCAACATATTATAATAATCTCCCCCGCTAATGCTTACAATGAATCTCAAGCCTTCTATCCAATCAACTGGCGGATCTTTTCATAAGACTAGTGGCTAAGTAGAGAAAATTCACCCATGAAACTAAGATTTTCAGCAATGTAAATTTAAAGAAGCTATGTTTTGTATATGTTGTGGTTTAGTCCCATATTGGATATCAATGGGAGTCTGTTGGCATCACGGAATAAAGAATATATATATATAGTGTGTGTGTGTGTGGATGGTGGTCTTTTGGAAAGAACACTATAAGGATTGCACATAGAGGGGCTGCATGAATAGCCTGTGCAGGGTTTATTCCGTGGGTGCGCATTGTATCAGACGATTTAAGTTCGAATGTTGGACATTTCCCCACTGACCGCAGTCAGTGTTAATTTACATTGGTCTATCCGAACACCTTTGTTTAACTGTCAAAGAAATCTTAAGGTCCCCTACATAGGTTCTGATGCTGAGGGCAGGCTCACTTGCGCAGCTCATAGTTACCCCTCATTCACCACCGAAGAAACTAGGGTTTCGTCAAAGGCCACCAAGTTGGGCAAGAAACCTTGTAATTGGAGGATATAACTGTAATTTTGCAGGAGCCATAGGCATTTTTGAGTGTTGGGAGACTTTCTGGACTCCAGGGGTATTTTGGTAATTCTGAGTTTCCCGAGATATTTTGATAATTTCACCAGACCATGGGCATTTTTGGAATTTCCAAGTTGGAGAGAGAGTATGGAAAAGATCTCCGACTTCCGAGGGCACTGAGACACTTTCCGGCGGGTTTTGAAAGCTCCTAGGCCATCTCTAGGTCACAGGGGTATTTTGGTAATTTTATCAGACCCCAAGCGGACCTAGGTCTAAGATGACACTTAAGTGCAAGACTGAGCTAGCAAGGTCCCTAAACGGAAGGAGCAACAAGGGATTTCATAGAAGGCGCGTTGTTTTGCAAAGAGAGGAGTATGTACACAATTTTCCGAAAGTCGGGATTCTCTTACAATTTTGCTTGACCGGCACATGAGAGAACAACCGAGTACATTTATGATCCAAACGAGTACAAGGGTTGTCGGCGAATTGTCGACTGTGCATAAGAGTTCCGGTCATCTCCTCTCTCATTTAAGATGCACGGAATAGAGAACAGGCCAGTAGGGGTTCGGGGGGCCCACATTAGGCTCTCCGGGGTCAAATGAACCCTGTGGGAACCTGCCCGGGTTCAATTGACCTGGGGCGGTCCGACCCACCCGGGGTCATTTGACCCTATCCCTCCCGGGGGGGGGAGGAAAGGGGGGTGACCACACTCCACCCAACCCCAGATGAGCCTCCTCTGGCAGGGATAGGATTCACCCCGGATGGGTGTTGTGACGGGGAAAATCCACCCCGGACAAGCTAGCAGTGCAGGTCCACCCCAGGCAGGTCTTGCTCCACCCCGGACAGCAGTTTCAATCCTGCCCGGATGGGTGTTGTGACGGGAAAAGTCCACCCCGGACAGGCTAGCAGTGCAGGTCCACTTTGGGCAGGTCTTGCTCCACCCGGGACAGCAGCTTCACCCCGGACAGTAGGTTTCACCCCAGATGGGTGTTGGCAGGGGGAGTCCAGACAGCAAGTTGTTGATGAGATGGGTGGTCCAGTCACCCCTTTTAAAGCCCCCCGGTGAGTTATGGTCACCCTCTTCTGCAGTGGTAAGCTTAAGCAATATCTTACCCCCACATATTGTGACTCCCTACTTGTTGAAAGGATGGGGGATTATCCCGGGGTAATTTGCTTTTGTAGGCAAAAAATTTTTTGCTTCCAACAGAGTCTCACCTCTATATATTGGATATCAATGGGATTCCCTCAATTCAATGCCTAGGATTTGGGTTAGAGTTTGGGCCTCCAACAGTATACACATTAAAAAGAAGAAAAATAAGAAAATGAAAAGAAATGGACATCCATTATTGCAATGCCATGCAAAACAGAAACAGTCAGATATTATGACTGAGTGGAGCCGTGAGGAATTAGTCCAAAGGCCAGAGATATTGGGGATTCCTATCCAGTCAGAGGTGGGACAATTTTGATGTGTATGGGAGATGCTTTGGGATGCAATGTAACGGCCACAAAGCCCAATAGACTGACGTGAACTCTCATCCCTATTGATAGATACGTATAATGAAGGGGCAACTATGAGGCAGGCAGAGGCACATTTGTGATGGAGGCATTTCAAGGGTTGATTATAACTCTATTTGCAATGTGGTGGTCAATTGCTTTTGCAGTGGACAGGTTTCAACTTTTGTTTTTCAAGTGTTAAGCTTCTATGTCTTGCAGTTTGTGTGGGGGACGAATCCCTCTATATCTGATTGTACTACCTCTATTTATTACTTAATAAAATTGGTGGTATAATCCGCATCATTTCGGAAAAAAAAGGAAAATGAAGAAAAAGAATGGATGTCTTACATATCTGGAAAGTGGCATACCGCCACAATTCATTAAAAGGGAGATGACAGGAACTAGATGAAAAACAAAAAATGTTCCCACTCTCCCCCAAAAAAGAAAACAAGAAAAAAAAAAAGAGAGAGTGTTCCCTACGCATTCTCAGGTATAATGTTTAACTGGTAATCACACAAGAAATAGCACCGACAAGATGGTTGTTGGAAGCAAATTTTGCCTGCAAAAACACCTCCCGTCATCACCCGTCCGGGGTGAGAAGTACCCGTCGGGGGTGAAAAGAACCCGTCCGGTTGACATGGAACCTGCCCGGGGTGGAGTTCTGCCAGGAAGGACCTCCCCAACAGTAGCAGCAGCGCAGCAGGACCTCCCCGGTTCGGAGTCGCCCAACCCCGGATGGGTCCGCGCGTGGGCGAGGCTCCCTGCCCGGGGTCGTGCGACCCCCAAGACAGACCTCCCCGGGGTCAAATGACCCCGGGAGGGCCTGCCCGGGGTCAGCAAGCCCGGGCAGGACCTGCCCGGCCCGGGCAAGTCCCGCGACCCCGGATAGGTCCGGGGACCTCCCACCCCGGGCCGGTTCCTCTCCCGCGTGCGGAAAACAAAGAAAAAAAGGAGGAAAATGACCTCCCCGGGGTCATTTTCACCCCGTTTAACCCGTACGGGTTCAAACACCATCCCGTTTAACCCGTACGGGTCCAAACACACCATCGGGTAGCCTCCCACTTCTATAAATAGACCCCAAGGGTCCAGGAGAGAACAATCTGCAACCTACGGAGCACACTTTGGAACATCCAGCATTTCGGAGTTTGTTCGTTGTTTTGACCCGTGAGGGGTAAGTCCCCGGGTCTTGTGTATATGCCCCTAAGGGATATTTTTGTAATTATGCCCCTCAGTGGGCCATGTTTGTAAGTTTCTACGTCCCGGGACGACTAAAATATGTAGTTCTGCTCGTATAACGGGGGAATTACAAAAATGTCCTCCCTGGGATCCGAGAAACAAAAAGTCATGTTATTTACAGTTATACCCTGCAACTTCTTGTAATTGGGACTACACCCCTACTTCTCGCGTTAGTGCGGATCCTTGTACAGTCGACAACTCGCCGACAATCCTCGTACCCAATTGGGCCATAAATGAAGTTGTGTATTTCACAAATCTCTCATGTACGTCAATCGGGGAAAATTGCAAGAAAATCCCTCGACTTTCAAAAATTACGTATATATCCCTCCTTCGGCCAAGTTGACATGTGTGAACCTTCTACGAAGCCCCTCGTCATCCTTTTGGGTCTGAGAACATTGTCAACCCAGTCTGACACTTACGTGCCGCCTCAAATTCAGGTCTATATAGGGTTTGGTAAAATTACCAAAATACCCCTGTGACTTAGAAACGGCCTAGTAGCCCCCGTAACCCTCCAGAAATAGCTTCAGCTCCTTGGGAAGTTAGGAACCCGCTCCTACTTCCGCTCCAACCCAAAATTTAGGAATATCCATGACCTGATAAAATTATCAAAATACCCATGGGAAGGTAAAATTATCAAAATACCCTCGGGGTCCAGAAAATTTCCCTCCACTTCAAAAATGCCTACGACTTTTGCATCTTTGCATTCATATTCATAAATCCTAGGGTTTTTCCTGAACTTAAGAGGCCTTTGATGAAGCACTAACCCTATCAACATGCTGGTGGTAAATGAGTGGTCATGGAGAGTCTCCCGAGTGAGCCTGCCCTCTACGTCGGAACCTATGGGAAGGATTTCGGGATTTCTTTGACAGTCAAACAAAGGTGTTCGGACGTTAGGCCGATGTAAATCAACACTGACTGCGGACAGTGGGAGAGGTCCAGCACCCGAACCCAAATCGTCTGATATTATGCGCACCCACACAATAAACCTCTACACATAGAGGAAATGTCTCTTTTCAAAATAACATTTTAAATATTCATTTTTCTATGAAAAAATCCGTGGTCCACAATGGTGGAGCTTCAAAATGGAGACACATAGAAGGGGTTCAAGATACATTATTTATCCACCGTCTGACCATCCAAATTGATGTCAAGTTTTTTTTCTCTTTGGACAGGAAAACTTTTCTTCCTCAGAACAACAATATTCCAGGAAAATAATTTTTCAATAGTTAGCACTGTCAGAAAATTAATCTTCTCCATGTAAGGAATTGGGAATAATATGTAGAAATTTTTCATCCAGCACCTATATATGAGCACTCTCTTCCTTGTCCATGCTGCATTTATGTTCGAAAAGAATGATGGTGGTCATCAAAGCCAATGCTTAGGCTACACTCCTGCAGCATCACTGCATAGGCACCTTCTGACATCATCTGCTCCAACGCCACCTCCAAGCACAGCCACTTCATCAGACACACCGAAAGGGTGCAAGAATACACATCAGTGCCATCATTCTTGGTAGTGCTTCAATCCTCACTCAAACAGTTTATTTTGTCAGGTGCCAATATGTCCAGCCCTCGGCATATCCATGTAGCTGTTCAGCTGTGTGTTATTTGGCTTCCCCTAGTCCTTCCCTCTCTGGATTTTCAGTCTTCTTCTTTGCAAACAGGGAGGAACATCCAGATTTGTCATGCAAAAGAGGGAACAAGTGGCCACAATTAGATAAGGAAGTGCAGCACAATAGAGCAGGAAGAGATTGGAAGTTCTCATTAGCATCTAGACATGTGGCAGACGATACAGATGAATCGTCATTCGAATGTTGCCAGCCCAAGGACTTCTTGCAAACAGTGCATGGAATCAGGTTTTTACAGGAAAAATAATTTTTTACCTCTAGAGTGGGAAATTTTCAGGTAGTTTTTTCTCTCAATTTTTCTGGCCTCAGGATGAAAAATATTTTCATAACTTCCTCTCTTCCTAAACTTTTGACTTTAAGGAAATGAGTTTGTTCCCAGATGGTTGAGTTTTACATCTAATTTTCTACAAACCTTAGCCCACTAGTAAGGTTATTATTGAGCCTATTTCAACTTAAAACATATTAGATAACTACAGGAAAATTATGTAAAGTTTGAAATTGTTTCAAAATGTGTTTTTTCAGCATTTAAATTTGTGTTAACCAACTAAGGAAAGTCACCCAACTCCACAAGATGATGGGGTTTTCTATGGCTCAGGAAATACCCCAAATGTCCATGGACTTCAGCTAGCCTCTTTCTGGCTCTGGACGAGAAGGGTTTTAGAAGATCACTCACACAGCTGCGTTCCACTGTCATGCCACCATTAGGAAGGAATAGTCAACTGTCTCCTCCTTGGGTGAAAGATGGGTTTCCACTTTCCAACCGTGTTAAAAACTCAATAGTCTATAGGAATGTGGTCATGTAGATGCGCACACAATCATCATCATCATCATCATCAGAGCCTTATCCCAACTATTTGGGGTCGGCTACATGAATCATGTTCCACCAAAGATTTCTATCAAGTGCTATATTCAGATTTAAACAGAAGAAACTAATGTCCTTCCTAATAACATTGCACCATCTCATTTTAAGCCTTCCCGAGCTCTTTTACTAGCATCCACTAAGATTCGGTCACATCTTTTAACCGGTGCTGAGTTAGGGCGACGAAGCACATGTCCAAACCACCTGAGTCTATTTTCTCTCATTTTACTAGCAATTGGGGCTATTCCCAAGTCCTGACGAATGCGCTCATTCCTAATCTTGTCATGTAGGTGCACACACAATATGAAAAAGATATCCAACAAGAATCGGTGGATCCCTGAAATACCAAGATGGAATTCATATTTCATCATAAAGGATTCATTCAATATGTAGAACTTTTGAGGAAAAAGAATGCAGCATAGACCAGCATCAAAATTGAAATGGAAAACATACCAGTTCCTAACTGTAGAAAGAAATCAACAGCAGCAGAAGAAAGGAGATCAATGTCCGGGCATAATGCGTAGTAGGTCATCTATAACAATGAAAAGCAACCATACATGTAAGAGGATTACACTAAAGAGAGCCATATAAGTTATGTGTGTATTACACAAATAGATTGAAGAGTGTGCCCGGGTATGTGTGTGTGTGTGTGTGTGTGTGTGTGTGTGTGTGTGTGTGTGTGTGAGGCTCATACAAGTATGTGTTACAAAACTTTGCAAGGCACTTACAGGTTTTGGTGGAGCATAAGGTTCAAGAGGACCTTTCTCCCATAGTTGTATGGTGCTTGCCGATGTTCTCAACCAATCATCTTGGTACCTATATTAGATTATTTATATTGCGAATGAAAAATCAGTGAGAACATGTTCTCTTTCAGTTGGTTACATGCAGAAAATGTAGAATAGTGTTAGAAATGAAACCATACCCAATTAACAAAGTAGGAAATGGAATTGACGAAATTGTTGGCCTAAACCGGAAAGAGTTATTTTGTTGTTCTTGCTCAGAAGTAGAGGTCTCTTGATTAGCTCTTCTCTGCAATGCCTCATCCATTCTAGTTCCATCTGCATTAGTAAATGACTTAATCATTCAATTCCTAAAGCCTTTAAAAAGCACATCAGGCATTCACGGAAGACTTGTACCTTTTAAGCAAGAAGAAGCACTGGTTAAGGATTGAGGTGGGCTAATTGGCTCCCCACCAAGCATAATAGTACCTGAGGAGTCTTTAGCTTCCATTCCAATACAGTCAACAGGAAACCCATCTCCAATTGCCATAGAATCACCTGATTGATTACGACCCTTACACCAGTCAGTCACGGACAACGGACCATCAAAGTTCCCAAAAGCATTCTTCATTGCTACTTTAATGTCTGATTGCAGCAAACTGATCACAAATGAGGCATGTACCTGCTCCGAAGAAACAGCATCCATATTTCATTGGCATTGGATACGTGAAGCATAAACAAATTATGCCACCAAGGGGGGGAAAATTAACTAGCCTGATAATCATGTGAAATGTAAAGTGGAAACCACAAACATATGATATTTTTTACTCAGAAAACATGCTGTAATACAGGCATTAAGAAATTGACCAGACATGTATCCACACAAACTCAGTGGATAACAAATCTCAAGTAAAAGACTCTTAAATATCAAACCAGAGTACATCTAAATGATGTTACTTCACAATGTGTGTGTATATAGACACGCGCTATAATCACAATCAACCCTCTAGTAAGAGAAGAGACTTATCATGTGTATTATATGCCAGAAATGTCAACAAATGTTTACGCCAGTAAATAATGACTTATTGAGCAGTTCATTCTTGGTCGAGCAGGTGCTACACGAGAGTAAGTGCTCAAACTGCTGTTAAATTGAAAATCAAGGGAAGAAGCTCAGAGAGTAAAGGACAATTATAATGATAATAATATAGCAGTGAAGAAGTGGAAATGAAATCAACCAACTTCCACGAAAGAGCATTTTTTTCACCTTACTGCCATTTTAGCTCTACACAGGTCTAGAAAATCGACCAAGTTGCATCCAAGCCTGTCTTTTTTGCTTTTTTTTTTAATATTGCAAGGAAGGTTTAAAAAAGCATTTTTGGGACCAGAACCAGTTGGTGTTGGTTCTGGTTCCAGTTCCATGGCCGGTCTTGGCCAGTCCTAGCTGGTTCCCTCCTTATTAGATCAGGACCAGCTCCGGTCCAGTTCAGCTGGTTCCAGTCCAGTTCAGCCATTTTTTAATACCATGATTGCATGATCTAAGTGCACCATAAATGACAAGCAGGCCCTAAAGATTCATTTCTCTGCCTTTTTTGTATCGAGGAAGATACAACATGGGAAGTCAAGCCAACTGCAGAAGAATGATACAATCAGTTGACAGAATTTTCAAGTAAAAGGGCAAATAAGTTACACCATAAACAGAGCTGTGCGATATTTTATATGCTTGCACGAGGCTATAAGCCTGTATAATGGCCAAATATGGAAACATAAAGAAGGAAGCAACGGTCTTCTCGAAGGGACTAGCCAATTTTATAAAACAAAGTGAGGCAATAGAAATGGAGGTTGGAGGAAAAGATCATCTGCACCTAGGACACAGACAGAAACCACAAACATAGGAGGTGTGGCTTTCAGTGGTTCAGTCTTTGGGAACAGGACTTGGAATATAGTGCAAGGGTGTAACCAGGTGCAGAACACGAAAATTAATGGATCCTACTTCCTGAGGTGTTTGAAAGTGATTTGTAGTCGGTCATTCCCAATTGAGCTCACAAATGTTATGGGTCTGGCACAATCATTTTCAAATGTTAATTTGGCTAGGGAATAAATACCATGGGCAGCATTGACGGAAGAGTTGATTCCCTATCCATCCTTACCTTTTAGGATGGCTGTAATGGCGCTACATACAAGTTTTAAGGGTAATGCCATACCTGTCAACAATACCCAATGGATACCCCCAGCCAGCATTTGATTCCCTATCCATCCTTTTCAGAATTTCAGGATAGCTGGAATGGGCCCATGTACATTTCTGAAGGGTGATGCAGGACCTGCCAATGATACCCAATGGATTAAAACCAGCAGGTTCAGACTTCAGATTCCAAAGAGAAGCATGCCAGTTCTGACATAGTTTATCCAAAGACCTACCTATGTCAATATGCTTAGGGTCAGAACCTTCTTAAAATAACTACAGAATTAAACATTTCTGTCATATTCAAGGTATTTTTGGTAAACGGAACAACAGAATCATTTGGTTAATAGATTTAACGCCTTCTTTTAGTTAGAACTCCATCTTGTCTACTGCCAAAGAACTGTTAGACACAGACATACCAAGGATGCCAGTGGCTGTTGAGGAAATTAATGTGGAGGTGGGGCCTCCTCCTCCCTCTTCTCCCCATCCTCCTTTCCTCCTCCTCCACCTGAAACCAGAAAGGACTAGCCACATATAGCCAGATCTACCAGTTTATTATCCAGAACTAGAACTGAAGCTGGCCATGACTAGTCCCATTCACTTCCACTTATTATTCCTTGGCACTACCAAAAATGATGCCTAAGTGTCTAATAATTCAATTACAATTTTTTATAAGATAAAAAACTAGAGAACAGTTTGAATCTTCAGAAACAGTAATGAGACAATAGAGAAGCTCAAGTAAAATTACAGCAGCAGATATTTTACACGCTAAGTTCTGAAGAAGGCAGAAAGGTCATGGTGATGCAGAAAAAATTCCCTATTTGCAGGGAAAATTGTAAATACCCGCATTGAACTCCCCCCCTACATGGCTAATTGAGTCACTTGTCCACCCAAAGAAAAAAGAGTTCACCAAACTTGTCAAAGGAATTATGATAAACTATGCATCAAAATAATGAGTAACGACTGATCTGGAAAAAAATCCAAAGACATGAAGCTTTGCATACCAAACAACCAAAGCAATAAACATGAGCTGAAATGATTGCTAAACTTCAACATGACTTACTAGAAAGTGGTTTCTACCACATGTTATATATAAAAGGCATAAAAGTATGCACACCCACAGCTCCACTCTACAAAAGACAATGAGCACCCTAAAAAGTGTGTACTACATCAAAAAGAAAAAGAGAAGAAAACAACCTTCCAACCCGCAACTCATGGTCCTACACCTACATGGTTTGTATCATACACAACCTTAGATGAATCAGCCTTAGAGATGATAAGAACTCAGAATTCACTTCCTTACCTTTACCTAATCTCTAAATGACATTCCCTCCTCATACATGCCCAGCCCCTGGGAAATATTCTGCATGCATCAATCATTATGTTCTATCAGGTAGAACTGATTTCCAGCAGGACACGCTCCCTCCATCCTAGAAGGATGTCCCTTCCCCTGTTTCCCAGATGGTAAGGATTTCACTTTTCCTAATCTCAGGTGGTAAGGAATTCACTTCCTTACCTTTACCTAATCTCTAAATGACATTCCCTCCTCATACATGCCCAGCCCCTGGGAAATATTCTGCATTCATCAATCATTATGTTCTATCAGGTAGAACTGATTTCCAGCAGGACACGCTCCCTCCATCCTAGAAGGATGTCCCTTCCCCTGTTTCTCAGATGGTAAGGATTTCACTTTTCCCTCTTTATGCTTCAGACTGTGAGCTAAGTCTGTTCTGAGACTCTTCTTTAATGGTTCCTCGTGCATGTCATAATCCCACTTTGCTTTAGTCCTAAGTACCCTAACTAGTATTTGCATTTCTCTGGATTTTTCAGCAAACAAACGTCGATGAGAATAGTGATGGCAACATATGACTACATAAATCCCTTATAAAATATCTCCCCTTACATGAACATGGCATATCCTCCTCAGCATAGAGCAGCACCCTACAGGTAAGCATGGAACTTCCTCACCACATCAATGATCCGACATAAACATTGCTGGGCACATCCAACCACCTTGGAATTTCTTTTAACTACAAATACTTCCTAGAGTATGCACTTGTCAATGTTCCTACAGTATGAAGGAACAGGCTAAAGATTCTGTAATAGCTAATGAATGTTCATGTGGTGTTTGCTATTTACAAGCATCTGTATCATAAGTGAAGGTAAGAGCAAAAGGAAATACGCACATTGCATTACCCCTCAAAAGAAGAAAACACTGATAAATAATCTAGATATCACTGAGCATCAATAAACTGAGAAAGAATATGTTCAGATAAGTGTCTTACATCAGCAGAAAGTGGATCGGCCAAGTCAATGCCAGCTATATCCATAGAATGACAGGCAGCCAATAGTCCCCCACAGCCAGCATGGACCAGGGAAGGACCACATGAAAATCCACGCCTCTGCTGCTCCTGCAATGCAAGCCAGCAATAGGGGTCCTCCCCATCATATGCATCAAGAGCAATGTCAACGAAAGTAGCAGACTGCTGAACAAGGAATGCCATAGCATCAAGAAGCACTTGCAGAGGTTGGTTTTGCACATTTGTAGGTAAACATTCCTCAACAAATGTATTATGTGACAAAGATGAGAAATTTTCTACTTTCACTGTACTTAATTGTCTTGTTCCTTTGGTAGTACCCACAGACCGCCAAACACCCACTGGGGAAGGGAGGGGTAGCCCTAGGGTTCCACCATCCATATCACCTGCAATTCTTACTGGTATTGAATCTTTCTTCTTGACTTCATGCCTACCAGAGACTAAATCTGGCAGAGCAGTTGTTTCACTGAGGACTTGATCTGAAATCATGCTTCCAGTTAGCTTAGTCGAGCTAGAAATTTGGTTCCTACAAGATAATAGTGTATGTCTAATCCTACACATGGCAGCTTGGAGCATCATGCACTCGGCTTCTGTAGCAAGGACAGTCATCTGAGATAATAGAAAATCACCCATTTCTAAATTATTGTCAGTTTTCTTGCCCTGGATGTGTAAGGAAGTAGTAGATGAATTGATCCCAGAAAGAGAAGATGGTGCATCACTCTTTTGTGAATTCACATCATTATCCCTATGAATTGTACTTTTGTCACGTTGTTTCTTCCCTCTCTGTACATGTGTATAGTATGCAGAAGCCTGAATAGAGGAATTAGCATCATGCCTGCTAGGACCCAACTTTCCCTTTGTAGATATGTCAGACTTTTCTTCAGATGCTTCAATGAGAGGAGAAGGTGGCGGTGTTGCATTGTAGAGATAAGCACCACTACACGGGCGTGAACTCTCCACCCTTTTGGATTTGGGAAGGTAAGGACTTCTGAAAATTGAAGTGGAGAACTCACTGATGGGTGTTTCTACGGCCGCATATTCCGGAGCAAACGTCAGCATCGCTTCAGCTCTTGACAAGTAGTCATACTTACCAGATGAAGGTGTTGAAGAATTGGTATCATCAAGTGATGACCGAGCATCTCTCACATTATCTAAAATTTTATTACTAGTCTCTTCCACTCTTGTAAGAGGGACTTGGTTAAAGCTTTCAAAAGATGAAAAACCTAAAGGCATAAGTGTTTGATCTTGTACGTCCATTCCTCCAGTGCAAGGACTACCACTAACATCTCCGCAATCAACAGCTGAAACCACAAGAGCCTGAGATTCAGCAGTACCTGGAGGCTGAATCAAGGAACAAAATTAAAAATGATACATGTAGTAAAATTTTTCCAAAGGCATAGTCTCATGACTCTCATCCATGAGAAAGTCATAAACATTTTTTAAAAATAGAAATAAAAGAACCATATGATGATGCTGCCATTACTTCATCCTCAGCAGAAGCTCCAATACTTCGAAAATATCCAAAACATTCTAAAAACGGAAGCATGTCTTTCTATATTGCAATTGCATTAGAACCAGTGAAAATATAATACCTCCCCAAAAGCCAGATTATCATTCACAAAGAAGTCGCCAAAATCTCCGAACTCAGAAAGAAGTGACTGGATATTTATGCCATAGTCTCCATCATCATCACCCAAGTCCCAATATGATCCAATCCCATCATTCGTCACAATTGCACTAGCAGAATTGTTTGCTCCAACCACACTATAGGCGGACTTGTATGTTTCTTGTATAGTTGCAGTGGCAACTGTTCCTGCTTGACCACATGACTCTGCTACACCAGTTCGGGGACGTTTTGAAACCTGCAATTGAAATGTCCACCATTCTATGAACAACATATTAACAAAGAAACAGAATATAACTAGAGTCTTTTCATCTTACAACCACATCAGATTAAAAAAGAATAGTAAAATTTTAAAGCAATGCCAAAAACTTTGACTGAGACATGCTACAGAAAATATTTCCAACAGACAAAGAACAAATTAAGGGAACAAAAACTGTATCATTATTGATTAGCTCTTAGCTAATAGTTATCCTTTTTGTTTTGGTGCAATTATTCCCTTGTCCACTATTAGAGGTTTCTGAAACACTGGATAAAGAATGGATTCCATGTCACCTCTATACTATAAGGTGATGAATATGCACAGCTAGTATGAATACCCAACAATCCAGTCAGAAATCCTAACTAGTGAACAACCCTGTGCCATCCTGCTTGCAATCTTTCTCCATCAACTGTGGTTTGTTTGGCTATTGGGACCAGATCGCGAAAAATTTGACCAAGTCCTTTGCCTACTTTAGGCTGATGTCCTATCTCCTACCAGTAGAACCATACATGCCACAGCAGTTGGCAAACAGTAAAAGAATTATTCGTAAGCTAAAGCCTCAAGTCAGGACCGAAAGGTTTATGTCAAGAACATATTTAGGAGTTCCTAAAGAGAGAAGCTCTGAAAATGGTGGTAGTATCCAGGGCGAACCGCATACCCCTGGGAGGCGGAGGCTCATGACGGACTTTCTCCGGCATAGCTCCTTTCGCCAGAATGAAGGGTGCAGCAGGAGGTGGTGGAGGAGGAGGAAAGATGGGGTCTTCGGCGGCTACCAGGGGAGATCGGGTGCCTATCTGCTACTGCTGCTGGAGAAGAGGCCACATTCAGTGGTTTTGCAGAGAGATGGAGGGAGGGCAGAAGCCGACGGGAGGAGGGGACGAAAGGACTTTCGGCTCCACGAGACATACGCAGATGCTGTGAGACACAATGTGACGATCTCGCCGGGTCGACAGGGGTGCCAGGAGTGCCATGAGGTAGGGACCATCCCATCGGAAAGCCTGCTAGGTCGCTTGGAAGGGATCAGATGGTCGTTATGGGCTTTCCCTCTCCAAGGAAGTTTGGACGCAAACTCGGTGAGGGTGTCGCTAAACAAGCAATGGGGAAGTGGCAGTGCCTAGACAGCATTGCAGGTGCACAGGGGTGCCTTCTTGCTGACCAGCAGTAGCGCAGAGGGGGAGAGGGCTGTGGCGGACGAAGGGTTCCTATCTGCCGGAGCTGCGACCTACCGCATCCATCCCTGGACTCTGAAGATAGGGGCATACCCTAGCCCGGTGAAGGCCAGGATGCTTCTCCAGCTCACAGAGAGTCCCACTGCCTCTCTGCAACAAGGCCGGGGTACAGATTCTGACCAGGGGTATTGGAAGAGTGGAGGCCGGTAGCACAAGACTGTCCCGGTATGGTGGAGTCAGTGATCATAACCACGGCGGCACAGCGATACCCCCGGTGATTGCGCTCTCCATTGAGGAGGCAGACTTCGTAGTCCAGCTGACCACCTGGCTGGTGGAGGAGCAGCAGCGGCCGCAGACTTTTCCCCTAGGGCAACCTCTCACTAGGTAGGAGGAAGAGGGTGATGGGGTACGTGGCTCCTAGATTGCGCCCGATTCAAATTTGAATTGGGGCTTGTCTCAAGCCTGGTCGGTTTGGGTTCCCCTCAGAGCTGGGCTGGTTAGTGGGCTGATCAAGGGCTCGGAAAGGAATGGGTTGAGCAGGGTTAGTGGCTGGGCAGGCGAAGCCCATCGGACAGAGCTAGCAGGGCGGAGTCGGGTCTCAGAGCATCGAACTTACCCGAATCTGATCCTACGATGTTTATTGGTTCGCTAAGAACCGATAGGCCTTTCCTTCCTCACCCGATAGCAATGCCCCCCCTCCCGGTAGAACATCTGTGCGACAAAAGGGCAGAGACGAACACTAGCTCCGGACACCGTCAACATCTGATGCACTGGTCCAGTCACCTGCCGATCTGGGTCAGAATGTGGTGTTTACGGTGGTCTCCTCAGCATCCGGCAGGGCCGATCTGCAGCAGCGGTAGAATGAAGGCGAATCTGGGTCAAAATGCTGGCAGCTCATGGAAAGCATTGACCCATCCTCTCCCCTCGTCCAACCCCTCCGGTGGGCGTTGCTGCAGGAGGGGCTGACGATTAGCGATCAACTTCAGTATCCGGTGGACAAGGAAGCATAGGTGGACGGGGCTTCCAAGCATCAGCTCCTATTCTGCAACAGTGATGCCCAGGAGGCGGGCCCCACTCAGATAGCAGCGTCGAAGCAGCAGGAACAGGAGGGGGACGGCACAATGCCGGAAAGCTTTGTGGGGGGTGTCCGTCGGAGGAGGAGGAAGGCTCTGAGGTGGGCAGATTGGGTAGAGAGGAGATGGTGGGGATAGTGCAAAGGCTGATGGAGACCCAAGTGAGGAAGTTGGCTGAAAGAGTGGAGGTATCATTTGTGGGGCTGGAGAGCGAGTTAAAAGGGGTATCCACCAAAGTTCAGAAGCAGTGGCTGATGAACATGGAGTCATGGAGAGGGATGCAAAGAGGGGTAAGTCCCATAAGGTGGTGGTTATGGAGAGGGAGGGAGGGGAGGAGAAAAGGAGGATGGACGAAGGAGAAGGGGGTAGGAACATTACCTCGTTGCTATGAGGATTGTATTATGGAATGTGAGGGAGATTTATGGAGGAGAGAAGAGAAGGGTGGTGAGAGAGTTAATAAGTAGATGTAAAATTGACATTCTGTGTGTGCAAGAGTCCAAGTGTGAGAGAGATGGGAAAGCTATTATGAGGGAGATTGGGGATGCTAGGCTGTCGAAAGGGGTAGCCTCCCCAGCTATAGGAAGGGTAGGAGGCATTATGATCCATTGGAATCAGTTTGAGGTAGAGGAGGTGAAGAGGAGGGGGGCTATATCTCTCCACTTCCAAAACATCAAGGATGACTTCTCTTGGGACTTCTCCAGGGTCTATGGACCACAGACCAAAGAAGGAAAGAGCCTCCTATGGGAGGAACTACTCCGATATCAGATCTCATCAGGCTGCCCATGGTGTGTGGGAGAAAACTTCAATGCAATTGCTGCCAATTAGAAGAGGATAAGGGATAACCCCCAGACAGGGGAGATGGAGGATTTTCAAGATTTTATTGCTAATGCTGGTCTGATTGACATTAGGATGTCCAATGCTCATTTCAAATGGTCCAATTTGAGGGCCAAACCTTCTTACTCGCAATTGGATAAATTTACGGTGTCTGTGGACTGAGAGGACCACTTCCCCCATGTGTAATCATGTTGCTTGGCTAGACCTTTGTCTGATCATAAGCCCATCTTGGTGAAGACTCCTTGCAGGTCTCAAGGGAAGCATACTTTCAGGATGGAAAGATATTGGTTTAGAGAGAGAGATTTCATGGATATTGTGAGACAAGCATGGAATGCCTCAGGGATAGAACAGTCTGCCATGGCTAGATTTGTGTGTAAATTGAAACAGGTGGCTAAGGTGCTCAAGGTATGGGGTGCAACCAGGGGACTAGGAGGCAAAGTTGCAAAATACGAAATCCTTGATCAGATGGAAGGTTTAGAAACCTTGGAGGAAGCTGAGCATCTGGATGACAGAGACAGATAGCTCAAGGATAAGTCTCACAACAAAATTTGAGGAGATCCTTGTGAAAGAAGAGATATATTGGAAGTAGAGATCTGGAAAGAAATGGCTCAAAGAATGTGGCAAGAACATCGCCTATTTTTAGAGGATAGCCTCGGGAAGAAGAAGGGTTAATTCAATTAGATGTATCTTGGTTGGTAACCAACTGATTTCAAGATATGAAGACATCAGATGGAAGGCTAGGGATTTCTTGCCACACCTTTTCACAGAGGAGGAAAGCTAGGCCTACCATAGCGGATGATCTCCTGCCTTGCATATCTATGAAGGAGAGAGAGGGCCTATCTCAGAAGTTCATAGAACGATCTTTTCTCTAGCAGGTGACAAAACCCCCGGGCCAGACGGTTTCCCCTTGGCTTTCTTCCAACAATGCTGGGACATCATCAAGGCAAACCTCGTCCATGTAATACATGAGTTCCATGAGAGGAGGGCACATTTGAAAGGTATCAACAACACTCTCTTAGTGCTTATCCCTAAGATGCCAGGAGCATAGAAACCATTAGCCTATTGAACGAGGCCTATAAAATCATCTCCAAGCTGCTAGCCATGAGACTTGATGCAATGCTTGACAGAATGGTTAAAGACTATCAAGGGGCTTTCATCAAGGGCAAACACAAACAAGTCAATCTCTTAGTAGTATATGAACGCCCCATGAAGATAGAGGAAAAAAGGGATGGTCCTCAGTTAGATTTTGAGAAAGTCTATGATAGTGTCCATTGGAACTGCTTTGCAGTGCTTGAAAAGATGGGTTTGATGATAGTGGATTGGATGGACCTGGGCTCGTATCACATCAGCTAGCTTTGCAGTCTTAATTATTAGGCAGCATTCAACCTACCTTTATAGTGGTAAGGGGCTCCGATAAGGAGACCCTATGTCACCACTACTTTTTGTTTTGGTTGCACATGTGAGAAGCAGGATGTGGCTGAGAACCAAAGTGCAAGGGTTGATCAGTGGCTTCTAGGTTGGACCGTGTAGTGTGCATATCACTCACTTACAGTATGTCGATGATACCATCTTGTTTTTAGCAGAGGATGAGAGACAGTCATATGTTTTTTTTGAAAGTGGATAATACCACTAATTGTATAAAAAGAAAAGAAGTGTACAAGTGTAACAAATCTCCTAAAAAGAGACCCCATACAAAAGCACCCCAAGATGGTGTGGGCCGCTTACCCTCCCAATAAAGCAAAAAGAGGAGAATTGAAGGTGTTCACATTACAAATCGCTTGCGCCCATTCCCTCACAAAAGAACAGGTGAAAGAAATAAGAGTCTTCCACTCTAGCCTCCCTCCTTAAGATCTTGTTGTTCATTTCACCCCAGTGGGATCAAAGAGTGGCATGCAAAATAAGCCACCAAAGAACACGATCACCTCTCAAGGGGCCAATACCTGCCCCACGACCTGATGAAGGACTGCATCTCCGACTGTAGACCCAAGGCACAAATGGTTCTCGAAGCCAACCCCTCCCACACAGTCTGTGAGTACCAACAACCTATAAAGATGTTATCCAGGGACACATCCTCCAGGCCACATAAACAGCAAGTCGGCAAGATGTCCAACAAGAAGCGCCTGAGCCTATCTCTAGTGGGAAGTCTCCCATGAGAAATCCTCCAGATCAGAAGCTTCACCTTCAGTGGGCTCCTCGGTCTCCAAATGAATGGAGCGGCTTCATGTCGCAGCCCGCCATCCAAAATGATGTTGTAAGCCGACCTAACAGAGAAGGTCCCCTTCCGATCCCACCTCCACGTCCACGCATCCTCCCATAGGGGGTGCGGGGCAGAGTCGAGGAGAAAGGTGAGGAGGTCCTGGAACTCCTCCTGCTCGGCAACGGTGAGGTCCCTTCTGAAAGTCGGCGCCCAAGTGCTCCCTGAAAGACGGGGGACAAAAGCCCGGTCAACCGTCCCAAGAGGATCCGTCGAGATCGCAAACAGACTAGGGAAAGAAGCCTCTAAAGAGAAGTCACCACACCATCTATCCCTCTAGAAAAGACATTGGTTGCCTTTCCCTAGACAGACTCTGACCCGTGAGGAAATGAAGTCCCGACAAAAGAACATACCACGCCAAATGGGAGAAGACTGGGTTGGCGCTGGAAACTCCAGGTCCCAAACTCTCCTCCTGCCGAAGTACCGCTGCCTGATGAGCTGTGCCCAAAGACCCTCATCCCCTGCTCCCAGCCTCCATATCCACTTACTAAGAAGAGTCCGGTTGAAGTCACCCACATTCTTGAGGCAAATGGTCCCTTGCTCCTTAGAGGTAGCCACCCTCTCTCACGAAATGTCATGCCAACCCCTACACTTCTCTCCACTGCCATGCCAAAAGAACCGCCCTTGAATAGCTTCAATTTTCTTCTGCACCAACTTAGGAATGCGCAACACCGAAAGAAAGTAGATAAAAATACTATCCAACACTGCATTGCACAGAACTAGTCTACCACCGTAAGACAGGAGCCTCACTTTCTAACCCGCCAGTCTCGTCTCGTACCTCTGAATAATATAGGAAGCCAATCCGCACACCTAAGAGCTCCTGGAGTGAGGGGGAGTCATAAATAAGAGATGGAGAAACTCCCTGTCTGAAAACCCAGGATGCGAGAAAACTTGTAGAGTTGCATGTCTTCCATGTTAACCCCAACAACCACACTTTTGCTGAAATTAACCTTCAAGCTAGTAGTCTCCTCCAGCAGCTCCAATAGAACCCTAGCCGCATACATCTATCTCTCATCCTCTATCAGGAAGAGTATAGTATCATCTGCATATTGTAAGTGGATGATCAAAATTTGACCACTCCCACCCTAGAATCCTCTGATCAATCCTACTGCCTCTACTCTCTGTCATATCCTGCTAAGGACGTTATCAACAAGTACAAAGAGGAGAAGAGATATAGGATCTCCCTACTTGAGACCCCTGCCACAGTGGAAGAAGAAAGACGGATTCCCGTTAATAAGAATTGTAGAGGAGGCAGAAGAAATGCAACCCTAATCCATCGGATCCAAGTGTCCCCAAAACCCATAAGCTCCAGCACATCAAAAAGGCATGACCAGTTGACCCTATCATAGGCCTTTTCAAAATCCAGTTTCAAGACCAACCCTTTCATTCTCTGAGTCTTCATAGCATACAAGCACTCATGAGCCACTAGAAAATTATCTTGAATATGGCATATCCCCTGATAAAAGCTCCATGGAAGCAACTAACCAACTTGTCCATCACTCTTTCCAATCCCCCTGCCAGTAATCTGGTGATGATCTTCTAAGTCTCATTCAACAAGCTGATAGGCCTGAAATCACAAAAGTCCTGTGCCCCTTGCTTCTTGGGAATATGAATAATGAGTTTTATTAATGCCCCTCAAGTGGGCTCTCCCCTCCTAGAATTCTTGAACTGCAGCCAGTAGATCAACCTTGATAATATCCCAACAGAGTTGAAAGAAGAACAAAGGGAAGCCATTTGGCCCTGGTGCTCTATCCCCTACAAGAACAAAAACAGTCTGTCTAACCTCCTCCTCAGAGAAGGTCTACGAGATAGCCGTCCTCACCTCTAGAGACAATCGAGGAAGAAGACCATCAGCAATCCTCGGCCTGAAGCGGTCCTCCTCAGAAAAAAGTCTGGAATAGTAGTCCCTTACCAGACCTTTGATCTGCTCCTCAGAAGAGATGAAGCGATCACCCTCCCGAATGCAAGCAATGGTGTTGACCCTCATCCTACCAAATGCTACACGCTGAAAGTAAGTTGTATTTTTATTCCCCTCTTTAATCCATCTATCCCTCGACGAGGATCATGTTGGAGCTGCTACAAGAAGTCAGTGGACTTAAAGTGAATTTCCTCAAGAGTGAAATAGTGAGAATTAATCTGGAAGAGCGAGCTCTACGGAGGCAGCTTTCATCTTAGGTTGTCAAATATGAGATTTCTCTATCTCCTACTTGAGCCTACCACTATCTCTTGGGGTCCTCCATTGTAGTGATTGGAATAGTATGATACAAAGGTATGAATCTAAACTGACGAGGTGGAAGGCAAGACTTCTCTCATATGGTGAGAGAATGATACTCTGTAAATCGGTGTTGAATAGGCTCCCTATCTATTTTCTCAATCTTCCCGTTTCTAAGGACAATGGTATAAGAAACTGGAGTCTATACAAGCAAAGTTTTTCTGGAATGGCAATGGTAACAATAGGGGCCGGCATGACATCATATGGTGTAGAGTTTGCAAGAGCAAGGAAGTGGGAGGAGTGGGATTCAAAAATGTCAAGGGATTCAATCAGCCCTTACTTTGCATATGGCTATAGAGACTTGGGTCTGAAGACAATGGGGAATAGTTGTAGGTGATCAGATAGAGGTACTATAGAAGAGTAAGGGACTGGGACATGACCCCAGCATCCCAACACAATCTCTCTCCCACATAGAGAGGTATCTTGAGTAACATGGACACCTTAGTGACTAGTGTAGGGGTCCGGGTTGAAAGTGGGTGGAAATGTTTGTTTTGGAAAGACAGGTGGCGTGGTTACTTTACTCTAGAGGACACCTTGCCGCAGCTTTTTGCTATTACCTCTACTCCGGCGGCTTCAGTATCCCAATTGTTTGAGGCACAACTATCAGGTGGCACATGGCCCCATCTTTCTAGAGAAATCTCGAGGAGGAGATTAATCAATTGAAGAAACTTCTATGTTTACTCAGATTTTGCACTGAATGTCAATAGTGTGGATACGTGGTTGTGGTGGAGGGGGAACAATGAAGGAAGGCTATCGGTCAGATCAGCATACAATCTTATTATATATTATTAAAATGAGGTAATATCATTTCATTGATGTGTGGGGATGAAGAAGAGCCCACAAGAGCTAGTCCTCGGGGATAGGGAACATTAGGCCTGCTCCTTAAGATGTTGTCATAATTGGGGCAGTGTGTCCCTCTTTCTTTAAAGTGCCTCCGAACTCTGAATATGACTGACTAGGGCAGTGGATGACGATCTACTTGAGTGCACTCACGGCTGAGACTTCGACTACATAGTACAAAGACAAATTCCCAAGTTAGCTTGAGGTATGCCTCTCCCATTGGAGTAACTGAAGACTACATAGTAAAAAGCACAAACAGCGAGCCAATGGACAAATTGCTCAGCTAAGATAACATTGCAGGTCATGGTTTGTCATATCGGATCTCGGCTTCGTCTCGAGGGGGGGGTTGGAGAGAAGAGATTTCGGAGAGATCTTGAAAAAAATCTCGGGAGATCGGGTTTGGTGATTTCAGAAATTTTTTACTCAATTTCACAAACATGTTGTCGTAATTGACAACTCAATTTTACCAAATAAAGAGTAATGATAACAATAATAAATCTATTCACATGCACTAATGTCAATATACATCAAAAGTTACACAAAAAGAGATACATAAAATGATACGTGAATCACAAATGGATGAATACATCAAAAATTATCAATAATAAAAAGAAGAGCGGTGTGCCTCAATCTCTCCACTCTCATATTGTCTAAAGTAATAACTCTGAACATAAACACAATATTGATTATTGTCTAAATTTCAATGAATTAAACTAAGACAATTGACACAAAAAATTAACATGAAAAAGTCAAATGACTCAAATCAAGACAACCCCCTCTCTCTTCTCTCTCTATATTTGTTTCCCTCTATCTCTCCGTCTGTCTCCCCCCTCTCCGTCTGTCTCCCTTCTCTCTCTCTCTCAATCTCTCTGTCTCCCCCGTCTCCATCTCTGTCTCCCCCCTCTCTCTATATCTGTCTCCCTCTATTTCTCTCTCTCAGTCTCTCTATCCCCCTCGTCTCTCTCTCTCTCTCCTAGTCTCACTCTGTCTCCCCCTCTCCGTCCCCCTCTATCTCAGACAGATAAGGGGGAGACGGAGGGGGGAGAGAGAGACAGAGAGAGAGAGAGGGTGGGAGGGTGGGAGACAGATTGAGAGAGAGAAACACATGCCGAACAGAGGGGGAGACACCCGAGCCTGATCGCCCGTCCACGCGGAGATCCGACGCCGGCGAACTCGGTTGTATACCTCTCGCCGATGATTGACTCAACCGGCCGGCGGGGAGAGCCACTTTGGGCAGTTCTAGAGAGCTCGTGCTAGGAGACGCAGTGAGAATGTCGGGGTGAGAGAGAGAGTGTCGAGATTAGAGAGAGGGCTCGAGCGGGGGGTTTAAAGGTTACACGCCTTCACGGGTTGGGGGGGGTTAACGCCGGTTCACCCTTTCGAGACAGCCCGGCCCAGACGCGCCGAGAAATGGGGAATCGGCCTTTCCGTTTCTCGTGAACATGGCGAGACAGAGATCTCGCCGAGATCTCGCGAGATGGCATTCCATGCTGCAGGTAGGCAGTTATATCTATCGCTTCAAGATGACGAATAGGCCACTTAGTCAAGTTCACATCCTGCCATAAAACTTAAATGCCGAACAAACAGAATAAGAGGAAGGTCAGAGCAAGATGTTCCAAAGACCCTGAGTTAGCAGATCTTCTGTAGAAGCAGAGCCATACCCAAAAAATATGCATAATGCAGGGGTAAGATGTAAACACCAACAATATAAAGCTATTGTTTGCAACACACGCGGAACGGCGGGAGTATAAAATAATATATACATATATAAGGATATGGCTGATTTGTGATTTGTTGGTTGAGACTGGGTGTACGTGTTTTGCGGGCGTGCTAGTCGAATTCCGACAATTACCGTGGAATTGTATTTCAATAGGGATGTGCCTCCGGGACACGACACGTGCCGGGACATATGGGCGACACGTGGATATGGTCTGTGTGTGTATGGTAGCTATTTAGGTAGCTGGCGTAGATTTGATTCCGCGGGTGAAGGTATATCAGGCGATGTGAGAGTTCGGGTGCAGGACATTTCCCCATCGACCGAGCCTTTTGACCACAATCGATGTTAATTTACATCGGACGTAATCTGAACACCATTGTTTCGAAGAAAGTCAGGGACCCTGGGAGCCGTGACGTCGGGAGGTCTTGACCCGTGCAACAGCGATGAAATAACAGCACAGCAGGGATGAGTGGAAGTGGAGAGGCCGCTCTCAGTGTGGACGCTAGAGAGGGCACGGACTCCGGGTTGATGAAAGCGAGGCATTGGCTCGAAGGATGGAGCGGCGAACGCTGGCTCGACACAGAGCCGAAAGGTTCTTGCTCGGGTGCAGAGCGAATGGCACTGGCTTGGCAAGGGGTTGGCAGGTGCTGGCTCAGGTGCAGAGTCCATTCCGTTGACCGGGTAGGGATCGAGCTGTGAGGACGACAATCTGACGACGAGACTGCCGGCCGATGAAGACGGGAATCAATTCCCAGATTGGACTTCACCGATTCATGCTGAGAAAGACTCTATATGGGGCGTTGAGAGCCCAATTACAGGTTGCGCATAAGTCACGGGATAATTCTGTCATTTATGACGATCTCCGAGTCATTGCATTGCTACGCGGGTATTTCCGCCTTTATACGTAATGTCCGCTGGGGAACTCATAATTTGGCAAGACGCCGCTCGAGAGAGGTCGCGATGTACCCTCGGCATGTGATGATGGGTCACCCAGTCGTGAGGAGGCTTGCAAGTTCCTTGACATTCGCCTCTCGGGTACTGTCTTCTGTTGTTGCATGTCTTGTTCGAGTGAGGAGTTGATCGGCTCAACTCATATGGGCAGTCGGGTCGTGCAAAACAATCGAACTGGGCTCAGTGTGAGCTGTCAGGCAAGAGCTCGAGATGAGATGTTGAGTACCGGCTCAGGATGAGTTGTCGGGCACCTGGCTCAGGATGAGCTGTCGGGCACCGGCTCGGGATGAGCTGTCGGGAACCGGCTCAGGACGAGCTGTCGGGAACCGGCTCAAGACGAGCTGTCGACGGCGCCGGCTTGGGGCGGAGCAGTCGGGCGACGACTCTACGGAGGGTGTGAAGCGCTAGGGTCGGATGGAGCCGTCGAGCGCCGGCTCGGCGGAGCAGTCAGCGGCGACTCGGGGTGGAGCAGTCAGGCGTCGACTCGGGACGAGTTGTCGGGCGCCGGCTGGGGATGAGCTGTCGGGCGCCGCCTCGGCAGAGCTGTCGGGTGCCGGCTCTGTGGAGCAGTTGAGGGCCGGCTCGGGCGGAGCAGTCGGGCGCCGGCTCGGGCAGAGTTGTCGAGCACCAGCTCGGGCGGAGCAGTCAAAGCTCCGACACTGTAGAGCAGTCGGGCACCAGCTCTGCAGAGCGGTCGAGCGCCGGCTCGGCGGAGCAGTCGGGCGCCGGCTCGGGCAGAGTTGTCGAGCATCGGCTCGGGAGGAGCAGTCGGGCGCCGGGTCGGACGGAGCTGTCGGGTGCCGGCTAGGCGGAGCAGTCGGGCGCCGGCTCGGCAGAGCTGTCAGGCACCGGCTTGGCGGAGCTGTCAGGCACCGGCTCTGCGGAGCGATCGAGCTCCAGCTCGGGCAGAGCTATCCGGCTCCAGCTCGAACGAAGTTGTCGGGCGCCGGCTTGGCGGAGCAGTCGGGCGTCTGGTCGGACGGAGCTGTCAGGCGCCGGCTCGACGGGGCGGCCGGGCACCGGAGACACCACCGAGACTGGAGTAGTCGGGTGCCATGAACACTACTATGACTGGGGTAATTGGGCGCCAAGGGCATCGCCGTGACTGGAGTAGTCGGATGCTTGGACACCGCTAACTGGAGAAATTGGGCAGTCGGGTGCCGTGGGGCACCGTTGTGACTGAAGAAACTGCGCAGTCGGGTGTTGTAGGGCACCGTTGTGACTGAAGGAGCTGGGCCGTTGAGTGCCGTGGGGCACCGTTATGACTGAAGGAGCTGGGCAGTCAGGTGCCGTGGGGCACCGTTGTGACTGAAGAAACTGGGCAGTCAGGTGCCATGGGGCACCGTTGTGACTGAAGAAACTGGGCAGTTAGGTGCCGTGTGGCACCGTTATGACTTGAGAAGCTGGGTAGTCGGGTGCCGTGGGGCACCGCTGTAACTAAAGAAACTGGGCAGTCGGGTGTCGTAGGGCACCGTTATGACTAGAGAAACTGGGTAGTCGGGTGCCGTAGGGCACCGTTATGACCGGAGAAATTGGCCAGTCGAGTGCCGTAGGGCACAGTTGTGACTGAAGAAACTGGATGTTGTTGAGACCATGATAGTCAATGCTGACGAGGTTGGCGTAATCATCAAGGTTGGAAACCGATGGGTGCCGCTGAGACGGGAGCCGTTGAGACTGAGGGAAGTCGAGTGACGACCTCATTGCAGCTGGAGTAGTCGGGGCTTGAACGCGATCTTTGACATGAGCACGTTCATCAGGGCAGGGGTAGCTCCCAGGTGAGGCACATTCTTCGAGAAGATAGAGTCGGCGTCAGGCACGTTCTCTTCCAACAGATTGTGGCCCGACGTATCGGAGATTAAAATAATTAGAGCAGCCAAATCGCCTTTCTCGCGAGTAGTGGCACTGACGTAACTCCGACATAGCCCAGTGTTTCAAACATTGAATTAAATTCAAAACAGGCCAAAGTCGCCTCGCAAAGAACCTTCGAGCCCATGGGGGCCTCCATTGGGGTGGGCTTCCCTCTCCTCCTGCATGCCCCCTAGGGGCTATTTATAGGCCCAAACTGGCCCTGGTTAGTGTGCCCAAAAAGGGCACCTGGTCAGGGTGAGGGCGTTGGCCGGAGCCAGCTAGTCCAACTGGGGCTCATTTGGTCAGGGTAGGGGTGCTGAGCGCCCTCATTTTGTCAGGATGGCAGCGGCGAGCGATAGGGGTGCTCAAAGTAGCAAACGGTCTAGGGTAGGGGGCGCTGGTTTTGGGTTTTGGTCAGGGTAGGGTAGGGGCGCTCCTTTTGGGTTTTGGTCAGGGTAGGGGGCGCTAGTTTTGAGTTTTGGTCAGTGTAGAGGGCGCTCCTTTTGGGTTTTGGTCAGGGTAGGGAGGCGCTGGAAATGGCTTTGGGTTAAGGTAGGGGGCGCTCAAATGGGCATTTCGTCCAACTAGGGGGCGCTCAAATGGGCATTTGGTCCAACTGGGGGGCGCTCAAATTGCCATTTGGTCCAAGTAGGGGGGCGCTCAAATGAGCAATGGGTCCAAGTGGGTGGCGCTGGGAATGGCTTTGGGTCAAGATGAGTGGAGCTGGAATGGGCTTTGGGTCAAGGTGGGGGGCGTTGGGCACCCCTACCTTGTCCAAGTGGTGGAAGTGGCAGCCCCTACCTTGTCAAAGTGGTCTCTGTCATCTGTCAGGGCTGCACTTGAACATGATATTCAAGGAGAGCGCCTTTAGAACACGGCTATCTGATACATTACGTCCTCACTTGATCGCGGAGGACCGGGTGACGGCGACCGGACTGTATCCTACCAAGGGCTCCGGATCCTAAGTTTGACCCAACTGTTGGAGCCGTCGGCATTGGGCTACTTGTAAAAGGCACTTTGGCAGTCGTCCCTCCCGCCTCTCTCTTTTTTTATGTTGTGTGCCGTCAAGCACTGCGTGTTTTCCTGGGTCTTGAGTTGGGCCAGTATGATGTAAGATGGCCAACGTAGTGTCACTTGCCCAGCATTCGGGGTGGTCCCCACTTGTTCTATTGCACCATAAGGTATGGCAAAAAGCTTCAGTTTCCACCCTTGGCTCGGCTGACAAGGTGTCCTCGGGGTTATGCCGTCTTGTGATATCTAGGGAGTAATTCCCTTTGTTTAAATCTCGATTAGCTCAAGAAAATAAGCGGGTGCAACAGCTACAAACACATTATAAAGAAGTATCTAAAGGTCTTTGGGAGAAGGGGAACATAAGAAGCAAAAACTCAAAACCTGAACATCAGCGTCAACTCTGTAGAGAATCCTTGATTAACTTCAACAAGTAATATTTGATTGAGGATTGTGCACATACATGTTCATTCGTCATATGAAAAGTGATTCATGACACACACCATGATATTGGCCCATATTGTCAAATTTTCTTATGTTTAGGTGCAATGGCCACATCAACATATGGAAATAATTTCTACATTGTTTCACCTTTATTTGCACCATAGTATAAAACGGGCTTCCAAAGAAAGGGCATTTTTATGTCCCAGTCCTATTTCTTGGAACTTTATCGAATTTTTTTTGAAAGTGGATAGTACCACAATTGTATTAAATCAAACATAGGAAGGGATGTACAAGTATGATCAAGAAGCTCCTAAAAAATCTCCATACAAAAGGTCACACTAAGATAGTGCAGACCACGCTAACCTCCCGGCAAAACAAAAAAGAGGGAGTTATAAGAATTCACATTACAAAGTAACTCCGCCCATTCACTCACTCCATCACAAATAAAAGAAGCAGGGGACTCCTCAACTCTAACCTCCCTTCTAGAGATCCTATTGTTATGTTCACCCCACAGGGACCAAAGAGTGGCATGCAGTATTAACCACCACACAGTCATATCACCCCTGATGGGCCAAGTCCTACATCAAGATGTAATGAAGAGCTGCACCTCTGACTGACGAGCAATAGTGCATCGAGACCTTGAAGCCAAACCGTCCCACACCTCTCGTGCAAAGGAGCAGCCTACAAAGAGGTGTCCATCCTCCCGACCGCACAAGCAGCATGTCACATGAATGCCCGTAACGAAGTGAACTAGCCGGTCTCGAGTCGAGAGTCTCCCGTGGGAAATCCTCCAAGTAAAGATCTTCACCTTTAACGAACTCTACGGCCTTGAAACCTATGCGGCGAGACTATGACGCACCCCTCCTTCTGAAATAAAAGAGTAGGTAGACCAAACTGAAAATGTCCCCTCCCTACTCCACCTCCAAGATCATGCATCCTCCCTGTCTGAGTGCAGAGTATAGTCGAGGAGGAAGAGTAAGAGGTCATGGAGTTACTCCATCTCTGTTGACCTGAGGTCCCTCCTGAAAGTCGGCGCCCAAGTACCCCCTTAGAGATGGTCAAAAGTCCGGTCCACCGGCCCCAAAGGGTTAGCAGAGACATCAAAGAGACTGAGAAAAGTCACCTCCAAAGAGAAGTCGCCGCACCACCTGTTCTTCTAGAAGAGGCATTTGTTGCCTTTCCCTAATCGAACATGAACACTGGATGACATGACATCCCAGTAAGTCAAAATACCCCGCCAGATGGAAGAAGTCTGGGATAGAGCTAAGGTGTCCAAATCCCAGACTCTCCTCTTGCCATAATACCTCTATCTAATAATGCTCGCCCACAGGCCGTCATCTCCTGCCCAAAACCTCCACAACCACTTGTACAAGAGAGCCAAGTTAACATCTCCCACATCCTTAATTCCCATCCATCTTGTTCCTTGCTAGCAGCTACTCTCCTCCACCTAATATAATGCCATCCCCTGTACCCCCCCCCCTCCAATGCCAAAAGAATATCCTCTTAATGGACTCAATCCTCCTCACCACTATCTTCGGAATCCGGAACACTAAGAGAAAGTAAATACGTAGGCTGTCCAAGATTGATCTGCATAGGGCAAGTCTGCCCCCATATCGCAGCAACCTAGCCTTCCACCTAGCCAGTCTATCCTCGTATCTCTGAATTATAGGAAGTCAATCAGCACCTATGTTATCGAAAGCGCGCCTAGGCGCTGAGGTGAGGTGAGGCGAGGCGCTGGCAACTCGCCTCACCGCGTCTAGGTTCGCTGAGGCGATCGCCTCACTGCTGCTTGGGTTGCCCCGCCCGCCTTGGCGCGCCTGCGCTACCTCCAACACCTCGGCCCATTCTGCCAACTCGACCCGCACAGCGGATCAGCATATCGGGCGTCCGCGAACCGGCAAAGACCCACTAATAGATCGGTTAAAGCGGATCTGAGCTATAAAAGGTGGTCTGAGGGTTTCGATCACCCCCCCCCCCCCCCGACCATTTCCCCCTTCCTCCCCGATCGAGCGAGCCCTAATCTCCACCCCCAACG
The DNA here is from genome assembly GCA_022559845.1 of Amorphophallus konjac. Lineage (NCBI taxonomy): Eukaryota > Viridiplantae > Streptophyta > Magnoliopsida > Alismatales > Araceae > Amorphophallus > Amorphophallus konjac. Next base: position 33,916,917 of record CM040118.1, read on the forward strand.
GACATCGGCGAGCAGCGGCAGCGGCGTCCGGCGACAGCGAGTGGCAACCTTGAGGCAGACGACGATGTCTCCCCCCCTCTCTCTCTCAGGCGGTACTCTACTCGTCTCCCTCCCCCTCTCTGTCTCTCACACAGACACACGCACACAGCTTCTCTCCATGTCTCCCTCTCTCTCTCAGTCTCCCTCTCTCTCTCTCTCACACACGGACACAGAGAGAGGGGCTCGACCCCCTCTCCCACTTTGTCACTCTCTCTATCCCCCTCTCTGTCTCCCTCACAATGAGAGGGAGGGGCCGAGCCCTCTCTGTTTCCCTCTCTTACTCTTTCTCTTTCACACACGCACACACAGAGAGAGGGGCTCTCTCTCTCTCTTTCTCAGTGAGAGGGAGGGGTGAAGCCTCTCTCTGTCTCCCTCTCCCTCACTCTGTTCTCTCACTCTGTCTCCCTCACTCTCTTTTTGTCTCTGTCACACGCACAAACACACACCAAGCCCTCTCTCACTCTATCACTCTGTCTCCCTCTCCCTCTCTCTCTCTCTCTCTCACAGACACACATGCACAGTCAGAGGGAGGGACCGAGCACCTCTCTCACTTCGTTCTCCCACTCTGTCTCCCTCTCCCTCTCTGTGTCACACAGACACACACGCACAGTCAGAGGGAGGGGCCGAACCCCTCTCACTCGGCCTCACCCTTTCTCACTCTATTCTCTCACTCTATGTCTCCCTCTCTCTCTGTCACACAGACGTAGACATATGCACAGTCAGAGGGAGGGACCGAGCCCCGCCCTCACTCAATCTCACCCTCCCTCACTCTGTTCTCTCACTCTCTCTCTCTGTCTCCCTCTCCCTTTCTCTATGTCACACAGACACACGCAGACGCACAATCAGAGGGAGGGGCCAATCCCCTCTCTCACTCTGTCTCACCCTCTCTCTCTCGCTGTCTCTCACAGTGACGACCAATCGTGCAGGGCAATCGATGTCGGTGACGGCGACGACGACGGTCTTTGTGCTATTTGGACTTTGGAGAATTTATGGGAATGAACAGTCAGTAAAAATATTTTTAAATTTGTTGTTTGATTTATTTTTGTGTAATTTTATTTAAATTTATTTTTTGATTTTTTTAAGATGTCTACACCTACACCACCTACTTTTGTGTCCATTCCTGGTGGTGCATCGTCAAATGCAAGCACTTAAGAGCCCAATGTAGAAAAGCGTAGACCAAAAGATAATACGTGGAAATATGAAACATCTGCCAATCCACAAAATAGAGATGAGATAATATGTAATTTTTGTAAAAAAGGTAAGTAAAGGAGGGATTTACTTGAAGCAACATTTAGCCAGTATAGGTACAAATGTGACAACTTGCCAGAAGGTTCCTGTGGATGTGAAGATAGAAATCCAAGAATATATGCAAAATGTCAAGAAAGCCAAAACTGAGAAGTAGCAAATGGTGGAGGCGGAAGGTAGAGATGATTTGTTGAATGATTCATCTCAATCTGTGGACGTCTCTCAAGTTAATATACTTGATAACATTGTTGCAAAGCCACCACGAATGAAGGGTCCTATGGACAAGTTCTGCACTCCTGATCCAGAAGAAGCTAAGATTATAAGAGATAAAAAAAGGGAAAAGGAGCATCGTGAAAGAGTCCTCCAATACGTAGGTAGATGGTTTTATCAAGTTGTCATCCCATTCAATACTGTGGGCCTACCTAACTTTCAAACAATGTTGGAAGTCATAGGACAATACGGTTCAGGATTTAAAAGGCCTAGCTATCACAAGATTCGTGCGACTAATTTGCATAAAGAGATAAAAACAACTCAGTAGTTGGTGGTTGCCCCAAAAAAAATGGGTGAGATATAGTTACAGCATCATGTCCGATACATGGATAGATGTCAAGGGACGAACACTGATCAACTTTCTTGTAAACTCTCCAGGTGGGATAGTTTTCCTAAAATCAGTGGATGCTTTCAATCTATTTTCTTTCTCTGTCTCTCACCATCATTCTATCTTATTCTCTGTCTCTAGGTGGGACTATTTTCCTGAAATCAATTGATGCCTCCGCACACGTGAAAGATACCAAATTGTTGGTAGATTTATTGGACAAGGTTATTAACGAAATTGGTGTTAAGCATGTCATCTAAATTGTGACAGACAATGAGTCTAGTTATGTGGCAGCCGAGAGAATGTTGATGTCAACCCATCCTCGTTTATTTTGGGCACCAGGTGCTGCCTATTGTTTAGACTTGATGTTGGAGGACATTCCAAATTGTATCCAATGAAAGAAATCATTCGTAGGGCCAAAATGGTGACTACATTTATTTATGGGCACACAAGAATGCTTGCAACGATGAAAAAGTACACAAATGGCAAGAATCTTGCACGTGCAGCTGTCACTCACTTGTCACCAACTACTTAAATTTGCAGAGTCTGCTTGATTGCAAAGATAGCTTGAGAAGGATGTTTACATCTGCTGTTTGGCTTGCTGGTAACAGTAGGTGGGCCAAAAAAAATGAAGGAAAGAAGGTAGAGAGCATAATCTTGAAGACTTCTTTTTGGAATGATGTGGCATATTCATTGCAAAGATTCAAACCCCTTATTATGGTTCTATAGTTGGTTGATGGAGAAAAGCCAACTATGGGTAACATTTATCAGACTATGGATCGTGCAAAGAAGAGTATTAAGAGTGCATTGAATGAACAGATTGACAAATATGGTCCAATTTGGGAAATCATTGATGGAGAGTGGGACTTTCAATTGCACCGTCCTTTACATGCAGCTGACCTTTATCTCAATCTGGCTCTTTATTTCTCTAATTCAAAAACTGAGTATGATCAAGAAGTTAAGCAAAGGCTATATGATTGCATTGAAAAGCTAGCTCCAGAAGCCTCGGTCCAAGATGCAATTTTCAAGGAGCTTGTAACTTATCAGTATGCCCCAGGGTTATTTGGGAGAGAAATGGCCATTAGGCAATGCACTTCTATGGTTCCAGGTATGGATGCTTTTCTTGTCTAATTTTCATTGCAATCATGAAGTAAGAATTATTGTGAATTATGACTTCTTTGTGGTGTAGCTACTTGGTGGTTGAACTTTGGCACTGTCACACCTCACCTTCAAAAGATAGTCATTCGGATCTTAAGTTTGACATGAAGTGCATTGTTTAACTCACGGAATTTGACGGATAATTAATTAGGGGGAGGGGGATAAAAAGAGACAAAGTTATTCAAAACATGAACACGTCTGTTTATTGAGCATGCATATAAGAGCCGGTTACGGCATATAAGTTAAATATTCTGTGAATTGAGTTTATCAGACGATTGGGGTTCGGGTACTAGACAATTCCCCACCGACCGCAGTCGGTGTTTATTTACATCAGTGCGA